>JAQMYF010000021.1:28829179-28845214 GCA_030014195.1 Neosilurus mollespiculum
ATGTTTATTTCCCTCTATATTGACCACAAATTCATGAACTGTTATCACAAAGACGGTGAAAGAACTACTTAATGCACATAACTGCACTTTTTTAAGTAACAAACAAGAATAAATTCCTATGAAACACCAAATTCATCTTCAAATACATTCACAAAATGTGAATCTCTAAATTTGACCAAGTTTCAGAGAATGCCCCAAATACAAGCCACATCAGATTACTAAAACAATTACTAACGCAACAGTGAAGTCCCAGGTTCAGGGCAGCACACTGGGCCTAGTAAATTTATTACAAATAAGTGAAAAAATACAAGAAAATGCTAAAATAAAAAACTGTTTGGAAGGTAGTGTGCGGATAAAGGAAAGGTGCATAGTTATAAGATATCAGATCCAGAGGCTAATGGAGTTGTAGCATTGTGCAAAATAACGCGACACGTAGTATTGCACATGATTATTGCTTGGATCTTTGGTTGTACAAGAACTTCTTTCTCTGTTTGAGTTGCATTCATAGGAAAAATGAAATGACTTGAAAGTATTGATGTAAGTCTTACTTTTTGTAATCTACAGGCCAGCAGAAGTGATTAAATTCCCAGAACCCTAAAGAGCTTATAGTTTCTACTCCTGCTGTGCTTTTCATATTAAACTCTATGGCATATGTGACTGACTGCAGATGCTCCCTAGGGTATCTTTCCACTGCTGCACTGGGACCCCCATAGGCCAGTCTCTTGGAATGGCTTTTTAAGGGAATGTATAAGTAAGGAAAGGATATTTAAAGGTCCTTTTTAGAATATTTTTGAGTATCTTTTTAGCAAGAGATTTTATGAAAAAAGTTTAGTCGAATAAATTAAGGAGTAAATACTTCATGCATATGGAGTTGTATTCAGAGTGCTTTTATTGTGATAGGTAATCTTAGTATTTAAAGTAAGATATATGATGACATCCTTCAGTTAACAGTCCAGCCCCTTGCATCTTAAAACATCAGTACCAAGACAAGATTAATTATTGAAACCTTTCTGCACCTGAATCATTTTATCTGAGTTTATGTGAACGTTTCTGGGGTACTGGTGCATGGACAGGGTTTTAGAAAAACTGAGAATAGGAATATTCCCTATACACTAAATTAAAGATACAGTAACCTGTAATTCATACAAACAAAATCAGCACAAACTGAGTAAGCTACAATGTCTGAAGTTCACTAAGCATTACTGAAACTAGTTCTAAATCTTACTTTTATGTCTTTGCTATTTTTCATCATAAACACCAAATAAAGCCTGACTTTAATTGTTCTCATAAACTTTAATTCTTATAATAATATTAGTTATTCTACCATTAAATCTTTTTTTTTTTTTTTTTTACTGAGTTATAATTACTTACTCACTCATTTTCTGAACCACTTAATCCTGCTTGGGTCACAGAGAGGCTGGAGCCTCTCCCAGCCGACAGTGGGCAAAGGCAGGGTACACCCTGAACAGCTCGCCAGACCATCACAGGGCAACACACAACCATTCACACTCACACTTACACCTATAAGGACAATTTGGAACAGCCAAATAGCCTAATGTGCATGTCTTTGGACTGTGGGAGCAAACCAGAGTATCCAGAGGAAACCCCATGTAAGCACGGGGTGAACATGCAAACTCCACACAGAGCTCGAACCCAGGAATCGAACCCAGGACCTTCTTGCTGTGTGCTGACCACTACGCTACCATGCCACCCTAAGTTATAATTTAAAATTTTATTTGGTTCTTTTTTTTACTGAATATTGATCCATTATTTTGCAGAAGGAAAAAAATTACTTGTTCTTATCTTGCATTTCATTCATGGCATACTACTCCCCATTTATGTTGTGACAGGTATAAAATTTCAGAAGGAACAGAGAGCATGTTTTGAATAGCATGTTTTTTCTCAGAAAGAAAAAAATGCTATTCAAAGGAAATAATTACAGGTGATGATTCAGTGCTTGATAGATGCTCAGTAAATTGCTGTACTGGGTGAATGCCTTAGATGTTTTGGTGTCACTAATGAGTAGAGTACACAAGTCTTCCATCTCAGTGCAGCAGATTAGCAGTGATGGAGTACCTCTGATGTTTTGAAGGTTATTTTCTTAACCCTTTGCAATGTTCTTTTTCTTTTAATACATTTTTGCTAGGAAAAAAAACATGGACAGACAAGTGAACCACAGAAAATAGCTCTATTTCTGTTACATTATAAACCATTGGAATTGCTTTCTAAGGCGCATTAAAAATGGCACAGAAATGGGTTCTGTATACCCACCTAGAATAATTGTCATTTTTAAATTTATTTTGGCTACTGATAACATGATACTGCATATTTTCACTCATACCAATCCAAATGTGTAAGTTACAGCAGTCCCCTTGCTTAGTGAAAACTGCCTGAGCTCACATCAGATAATGCATCTCCAGCCATTCCTCCCACAGCCTAATAAGAAATAATCGTCATCATTTATGTTCTACTCACCTGTCTTTTTAAATCCACCCAGAGCACCCACAAGATTACCAGAAGACAGTGAGTCAGCATTGGATATATTTGCTTTGCTAATAATTTTATGGCCTAGCGTAAACATGTGGTTTGCAAAAACTCCTCATTAACAAGCAGCTCTTGGAACACAAAGCATTGTACATTTGTTGAGATTTTACAGGGCATGTGTCCTGGTGAAGCTGTTTCTTTGTTCCTTATCCTTCGTGTTTTTACAGGCAAGTATGTATCTGTAAATTAAAGTATTCTTCTTGTTGTGCAGGCATGAGAATCTTGGTGACTCTCCTGCTGGACACTCTTCCTATGCTGGGCAATGTGTTGCTGCTTTGCTTCTTTGTCTTCTTCATCTTTGGAATTGTTGGAGTCCAGCTGTGGGCTGGACTGCTCCGTAACCGCTGCTTCCTGCCTGTCAACTTCTCCGTGTAAGTGCCCAGTGATTTAGTTTGCAAGCTGAAATTGTTTTGGAATCTTTTGTATTATTAAATGCATGTATTTCAGTGCAACATATTACATCAGTGTCATTTATAACCAATGCTATTTTTTTTTTTAAAGATAAAATCCTCAAATGAATTTCGCTTACTGAATGCACCTATGTAATATAGGGCTATGTTGATGTAAGCAGCAAATAAAAAAGAGAACCATAATTTCAATGAATCTAGTCTTGCAGCAATGATTTCTTAACAGCAAATGTCCTAAAGTGTTAAATTACTGCACTGCATTAAGAAATAAATATTTCAGGTATCCTTGTGCCCAGGTTTTATCCCAGCAGATAACTGAAGCTAATTTGCTGTGTCACTTTCACTCAGAGGTGAATATGTTTCATCAGGCAGTCCAATTATGCACTGTCAGAGGAAAGCTCCATTAGAGCTAGTATTTACTGAGCTCCTTATCCTGGACCTGGTTAGATCTTAGCCAACGTAAGAGATACTGAGTCTAACTTTGAACAGCAGTGTAATGATGTGTTCACTTACTGCAACATGACAGAGTAACCAAAGACTGCAGTGTTTTTTTTTTCCTCTCACACTTCTTTAGGTCACAGCATTCCCATGACACATTTTAAAGGTTATGTACTTACATGTTTGAGAATTGTAGCTGTAATTTTATCCCTAAGATGTTGTGGCAGGTTGAGTGCGTTCCCTACTCATGGTCAGAAAAATGCATTTTCTTTCAGTGTCTCTTCTGTGTCACCGTCTGGCTCATATCTTGTCATGTAGTTGACTCATGAGTTTCAGCATCAAAATATTCTGTAGAACCTACTGAACAGCATGACAACATTCAGCATTATAGTCCAAGATAAACTGTTGTCAAAATTGCTTAATGCGTCAAATCTGTTATGGATATTATTTTAAAGATAAATTAAATTGCCATGTTTACAATTTATATTTGATTTCTGTGTATATCAGTCCCCAAAGCATAGGCCTATCCAATTACTACTACATTGACGAGGAGAGCCCATTCATCTGCTCTCAGACAGGGGATAATGGCATGCGCCATTGCAACTCCATACCTAGACGCCATGAGGAGGGTCTGCAATGTCAGCTGGATATGGAAGCCTACAACAGCACAGATAACACCACATGTGTTGATTGGAACCAGTACTATACCAACTGCTCTGCTGGAGATGATAACCCCTTTAAGGGTGCCATCAACTTTGATAACATAGGCTATGCCTGGATTGCTATTTTTCAGGTGAGTCACATCATTCTGAATTTAAATATAACACAAATCCAGCCATAACATGCTGCCACTTGGGGTTTTGGAATAGTTTTTCTTCACTTACTAGAACTTATGCAATTATAGGGTTCAGCTATCACCATTAACATTGGATCAATGCTAGAGTGTTAAACTCCTGGTTATGTGCCACAAAAATATCAGTGGGAATGCTTGACACATTTAGGATGAAAACTAAAATAGAAATCTATTAAATATTTAGGGTACTGCCACATACTGAGGAACAATAGGGTTTGAAGGCTCAATTGTCTCTTTGCAAGCCTCTGATAATGTAGTATGAAGGTCCAATGGCTCTAAAATGTATTAATTGACAAAACCTTTTGCTACTGCTCTTAAGTTTACAGGAGATTAATTTATCTTTTTTCATTGGTTTCTTTGAGAAACAGCAAACAGGATCAGAGTATCAGAGAGCACTTCTGCACTAGGATTTTCCCTTGAATTTGTTGGTCTTCCAGGTTATGCTTGAGGATCTCATCACTGTCTAATATATTTTTTTTAATCCAGGGGAGAGAGAGAAAAGTTGTATTGTGCCATTTGTATGCTGTGATAAGGTCAGAGTATTGATTTAAACATGTTTTATTTATAGTGGTAATGGTTTTTAGTGGCATGCATTACTACTGGACATGATATTCATTTATTTTTCACATTCTTAATTTATTAATTAATTGATTGATTGATTCATTAATTAATAATATTATTATTATTCAGGGGCGGCGCAGTGGTTAGCACGTCCGCCTCACAGCAAGAAGGTCCTGGGTTCGATTCCCATGCCCGGGTGTTTCTGTGTGGAGTTTGCATGTTCTCCATGTGCTTGCGTGGGTTTCCTCCGGGTACTTCGGTTTTTTCCCACAGTCCAAAAACATGCACATTAGACTGATTGGCTGTTCCAAATCACCCCTTGGTGTAAGTGTGAGTGTGAGAATGGTTGTGTGTGTTGGCCCTGCGATGGCCTGATGAGCTGTCCAGGGTGTACCCCACCTGAGATGGGCGTCAGCCTCCCCGTGACCCTATTTAGGATTAATAGAAAAATGTATGAATCATCAGTCAGATAAGATATATGTAAGTGTACTGAATGTAGAATTACTTGAAACCTGAAGTCTTTTTCTTGTCTTTCTTTAGGTCATCACATTGGAGGGTTGGGTGGACATCATGTACTTTGTAATGGATGCACACTCCTTCTACAATTTTATCTATTTCATATTCCTGATTATAGTAAGTGGCTTTTAACCCATCACACATCTTTTTTGTGCAAAATATAGAACCATGGCTCTATGGTATGTACACAGCATTCAACATGGTTAGCAGTATAGTCTGTTTATATTTGGTAAAAAGAATGTGACTGAATACAAATATATTATTTAGAATATTTTAATAATATTATTATTACTATAATATTATTATAGCTTACCTCCCAGTATGAAAACTTACAAAAAGACTTGTAATTAGCCCTCAGATTACAAGCATTGGAAAAGGATCCCCACCAACACCCCTCATGACTAATACACCAAACAGATAATGCACTGCACAGGACAGCATTCTGTATATCTACTGCAGTGTTCAAAAGCGAATTGGTGGGGTACTGGTTAACACTTACACCTCACAGCATAAAAACCTTTTCAAAATGCGCGTTATAACAGAATGCATCACAAAGACCCCCAGTTCACTTGCAGCAACACCGTGTCCCAGCATCCTAGTAGATTCTGAAGTCCAGCATATCCAGTGAACTTTTCTGCTCTTTCTGGAATTTAACAAACCAGTCAGATAAAATATTATATGGCTTTTGTTATAAATACTATAAAATAGTTCCCTGGTTTAAAACAGACATCAGTATTAAACAAAAACAGATTTGTTCACCAAATAGCTGCATTAGTCTTACGTTTCTCTTCTTTTTTTTTTTGTACTTTTCATGGGAAAGAAAAATAATTTCTTTAGTGTTACGTTCTTAAACATTCAATAATGTGTGTTACATGCAGGGAAATTGGTAAAAGTGTTATTTATCTAGGGTGCCATGCTTGATCTGTAATTCATTCAATGCTAAAATCTTAGTCTACCGCCTATCCAAAGCCTTTTAGCTCTTCCATTCCATGAGAAGCAGTCAAGAATAAGTAGCAGCAATCACTTACATTTCTCTAGTATTATGAGATTTTGATTGCTTTGTAATGCCTAGTAACTGCATAATGTTATGTTCATACCAGGTCATATTCCTGGGAAAAAAATGAGCTAAGCCAAACTAAATTGTGCTGAAACTGCTATTAGGTTTGTGTTAGTTTTTTGCTTTATCTTTCTTTTGCTCTAGGTGGGCTCATTCTTCATGATTAACCTATGCCTAGTTGTCATAGCCACCCAGTTTTCTGAAACAAAGCAGCGTGAAAGTCAGCTGATGAAGGAACAAAGAGTTCGATTTATGTCTAACGCTAGCACTCTAGCAAGCTTCTCAGAGCCAGGTAGCTGCTATGACGAACTCCTCAAATACCTGGTTTACATTGTTCGGAAAGCCACCAGGCAATTAGGCCACCTAACCCGGGCAGCTGCTCGACGGGCAGGCATTAGGATATGTGCTTCTCCGACACCTGAACCTCAAACTGCTAAGAGACGAAAGCACAGGAAGCGACAGGGCTCCATTCATCACCTTGTGCACCATCACCATCACCACCACCATCACTTTCATCTTGGTAATGGGAATATCCGGAATGACAGTGCCCAGGATATGGAGGTGTCCCCAAGAAACAACAACAGGAATGGTGCAGGAACAGGACGTCTTACGCTCCCCACCATTGTGCCCCTGCAGGAACCTTCCCCTTCTTGCTCTGCAGCTCTGGGCTCCAGCAGTGCTGAATCTATACACAGCACTTACCACACAACCTGCCACCTGGAGCCACATGTACCCACATTAAATCATTCAGTGCTGCAGGCCTACAAGAGGAACTCTGTGCCATTTGCTGCACCAGTGCATAAGAACTATCCAACTCTTCAGTCTCGTGTAGCCCTGGAACAGCTCAGACAAAGGGTAATGGATTCTGGAGGAGCCTGCTGCACAGCCAACATCCTCAGCAACCTTAACATACCTCCAAATCCTATCAACACATCCCAGTGCTTGCTGGACACGCCAGGGCCTGCAGGTAAACAAAACAAGTTTTGTTTTTTTTTTGTGGTGAGTTTCTTTCCCTTCTGTTAATGTCCATTATTTCATGAATATAGATTTATTTATCGATGCGTTTTGGATGTGTTGTAGAATGCTTGGAAAAATGTAACATATTTATATATGTCTATAACCTAATCATTGAATAAATACATTCCAGGAAATTCCTCACGCAAGCTCTCCAATACCAACTGCAGTGGCGCAAATTTGGAGGCTATGCTGACATTTGACCCAGAGACTTGCCCCTACTGTATCAAATCAATAGGTAATGATTCAGAGGGAACTGAAGCGAATGAAACTGCAGACTCAGACAGTGAGGGTGTTTATGAATTTACCCAAGATGCACACTATCGGGATGGCAGAGATCCCAACAAGAAAAAGAAGTTTAAATTAGGGGCTCGAGCAGCAAAGGTAGTGCATTTCTGGAGACTGGTGTGTGACACATTCCGCAAGATTGTAGACAGCAAGTACTTTGGAAGAGGCATCATGATCGCCATCCTCATCAACACCCTCAGCATGGGAATTGAGTACCACGAGCAGGTAAGTGCTTGTCAAACTAATCTAAACCTGTTATATTAACTGTACTACTTATCCTAGTTGGTTGATTGTTTGAAGATGTGATAGAAGCAGAGACATTCATCTCAAATTATATGTGTTAACCTGGTTTTACAGTTAAATGGAATATTGTGAAATGTTATAATGACTAAAACAGATGCTTTAAGACTTCATGTATTAACAGTTAGGAAACAACCATGTTTTTAAGGGTTAAGATATGATGGAATGATAGATATGGTGTGATAAGTTGATTGGCTGACTAGAGATGCTTTGTGAATCAGTTGATAAAATTCTATGTTAGGATTGTTTTCATGGTATCACAGTCCCATGATATCATTTTTAAAAGGTGTTTGAAAGGTTGTATTTTGTATTTTACCTTTATAATGGCCAGTAAAAGTAACACTGGGAAATATACTGTATCTCTTGTCCAAAAGACCTGTTGGTAAAGATTCCATTGCTTTAAGAACAAAATGTGCACGAGTGTATTGGCTGTCTATAGTTTATTATTCCGCAATTTAAATTCAAAGTTAAAAAGACTTAAAGGAAGAAACACTTCCAGGTGTGTTATTTGGGCTTTTTGTATTCCTATACATTTTAAGCCAGCGAATATGTTACTATCATATGACCTATATGAATCAAGTGCATCTATCTATCTATCTATCTATCTATCTATCTATCTATCTATCTATCTATCTATCTATCTATCTATCTATCTATCTATATTACTGTGATTATTTTCAGACTGTTATTATACTATAAAGTGTTCAAACCATAACACATCATTATATGTCAATATGACAGAGCAGTTTCTGCTAAATGGAAGACAATCAATGTAAACAAACTTGACATATAACTTGCCACACTACAAAGTAAATCTTAGTACTAAATACATTTGAAATGTTTTACATATCAATATCACCATCCACCAATGGATTGAACATGGCCATGTTCTACTGTCTCCTGCTTAAGGTGTCTATGTAAGATGGATAGCAGCAGGTAGTACATCTATCATTTGTTTAATGGCTTGTGAGATGACACCCTGCTGAGAAATGAAAGGTCTTCCTTTGTTACCAAAAGAAGCAGAAGAAAAAAGGATGAGACTTATGCATTAATCTTTTTATTGTGGAATAACAGGGTCTGAGTCTGTAATACATCGCCTACATTTAAAAGTTAAGACAACACAACACCTCACACTTTCAAAGGTCCTCTCAGGAACATGATTCACACCCCAGCTGACTGTGGCGGCAGTTCAGTAACTCACCAGAGAGAAGCAAAGCTCTGATTATTCAACTAGCAACAGCTTCAGATTTCAGTTTTGTTACTGTAGGTGAAGGCTGATAGATGTTAGTGCGCAGATGGAGTACTGATCTGCACGCTATCAGCGGTTTCTGTCTCCCTGTCCTTTGTATAACTTTTCTTGAGGCTTGTGGAATTCCAGGCTTTTCACGCATCTTATGTTTGTGTTGTTTACTGTAGAGGAGTAATTTGGTCCATGCAGGCTGAGGAGCAAAAGTGTGAAGGCTGAATTGATGAGAGGGCAGCTGAGCCACATCTGAAACTCATCGTCCTATGTTTACGCAGTGTGCTTGCATGCCTTGCAGTCTTCCACATCATCTGGGGGGCACGCACCATGGTGTTCATTCGTGCCCTCTTGCTGCTTGAAGTTGCTGCCCAGTACTTGGATGCAAACAGAGAGGAAAATTAGCTGCCTTTCACAGAAGTATGCCATTCTGATGAATGTGATTGTGTGTTTTTCCTCCTAGTCTGAAAATTGTTAATTCTTGAATAAAAAAAAGCAGTCATTCCTCTGACTTATTCTATTATGAATCATATTTAACAAATACTCTTTGGTTAATCTCAGAAGCCACTGCTTCAAGCATGTAAACTTTTGAACCTTGCATGATAGCTTGTGTTAACTGAACTGGACTGGTTTGTGAAAGCATGTGACTTGTTGTTGAGTGAATGTGCTGGACCTGAAAGAAAGGCAATGTGAGCTCATGCTCTTCATTGGCTTTGCTACGCTTCTGTGGTGCTAGTGATACCCGGAGGGAACGCAACACACACACACATGCATGGTGTTTCCCTTCTCTGTATCTCCTCTCGTGCTGACTGTTGGAGGATTTTGGCTGAGAACTGCCTTTATCTTGTGGTCCATCTGGAAAATGGGAGACGGACTAAAGAAGGAATGTGGATTTACAAGGTTACTTAGGTTCTTTGACCTAGTCCCTGAGCAAATAAAACTTGACGCCAACCTGCCTAATTGCATTTGTTCCCTTTTAATGTCCTGAAGGTTTTTTTGCTCGATTTTTTTACTGGCCCAGTCTTCTTATCACTGATTGTTGACTTGGATTGGAATATGGTCTTGTGTTGTCATGTAGAGGACTTTTTAAACCTTCTTATACCCAGACAATTGCTCTACACTGACTTGAGAGGTTTGCTCTTTTGACATTGTGCATCATCTCTTTAAGAAGACAATTTTCCTGAAACTTTACTTATGGCAAAGGTTGGCAGTTATGTAGACTGTATGGATACCGACTATTCATTGGAGAGGTATAAGGGATGTCTTTGTGTTGGAGGCCCTGTGAAATAGGCCTTTTTGTTTGTAAACAACATTTTCTAGATACATATCAGATACAAACCTCTAAGTTTTGAAAAGATGTGTCCTTCAAGACAGCCCAACAACATCCAGGGAGATAAGCAATGACAACTGTTTTTCTTGTTGTTTTTTTAATTTATCAATGTGACATATGGTGTCATACTTGATGCAGACTCTTTTTTAATGGTTATAGAAAGAAAATAGACAGAGAGAACAGGCAAGTCCATGCTTTTTATATAGAATCTCTTCTGATTTGTTATGCTAATACCCTCCATTGTTATATGACCACCAACTGCAACCAGAATCAAGAAGATGGAGCCATGTTAACTTGTCATGTTGAGTTGACTGTCAGTCCACAAACCATAAAAAAATTGGTCAAGATATAAAAAAAAATTAAAAGCTGTATTGAATGCTGTAATAGATTTCTCTATGGACTGATCCGTAGTCCACTTGTATGACCAGTCAGTGCAGGTAATATTAGCCAGTCATTAGCTAAGGGACATGAGTACTGAGTGTTTGAATGCAGGTGGAGCCATTTTTCTCACTGAATTACCCCCAGCAGTAGTTATGGGAGCACAAAGCTATACCTTAAAATGATGCAGAATACATAAACTGTGCATCCAATAAAGTCAGTTATTGCCGCCATGACCAATCGGCTGCAAATTCCTTTAGTGGTCAAAAGGCAAATGTTTACAATTCACTGTCAGTCACTGAGACATCATTTGTTGGTAATTTCTCAGCAACTATAAAAACTAGAGAATTACTATTCGATAGTGAGAATTCCAAGCTAACTATTGGATCCTCGAGCATCACACAATTTTGACTGACAGTTTTTTTGTATTTTTGTGATGTTTGCAAGACAAGAGGTCATACATTCCCTCATTAAAGGCAAGGTTTTTGGCATTTATGGTAGGAAAAACCCTGACTCTGAAAATTCTAGACATTGTTCTAGTGTTTTATGATAAAATCGGAAAATCAATAATTTTAACCAATCTGCTATATCAAATACAGCCCTGCGACTTCTGACTGGTTTGGTGCTGGAGGAGCACATATGTCTTCTTTAAAAAGGAATGAAAATTAGATTTTAAACTGCTCTTTATCAACTGTTTTGTATCAGAAATATTTTACAGAGTATAGCTGCACTTGGCATGAAGGTTTAAACATGCTGTATACTACTTGTTATGTAAGGGCAAGTTTTCTCTGCCTAATCCATTGTAGCTGATATAAAGTATACTTTGTTTTAAGTGCTTAGATTTTGAGAACTTGGGGCAAAAAGTTTTGTTTATAATATAAAAACTGCTTTAAAGTGATGAACTAGATCATCTATGGAGCTAAAAAAGCTCAGGATTAAAGCCCCTTTCATGAATAGTCTGCAATATTTATTTATTCATTTATTTTGCTATATGAATTCAGTGGAGTTACGACAGAAGGGACTGGTGTAGGCTTTGATGTGGTGGATTTTAATGTTTATTTTTTTTTTGCTATACTGTATTAATCCCGCAAGGAAAGTTATTGCCTCTGCATTTAATCCATCCAAAGTGAGCACACACACACACACACACACACACATAAACAGTGAGCACACACAATCAGAGCAGTGGACTGCCACACACATTGGGGCGCCTGGAGAGCAGTTGGGGGTTAGGTGCCTTGCTCAAGGGCACTTCAGCCATTAAGGTGGAGGAAGAGAAGGTGCAGCTCACCCCCCCCACTGCCACACATTTTTCCTGCTGGTTTTTGAATCGAACCAGCAACCTTTCGGCCCCAAAGCTGCTTCTCTAACCATTAGACTACGACTGCCCCAATGGATTTGAAAGCTGCATAGTTGCATTTACACATAAAGTATGTGTTGTACATCTGTTGTTGGGAAAATAGGTCAGGTCTGTAAGCCGAATTATATGATTTTCCTATAAAAGTTATATTATTGTTGCAAGAGAGAAAATTCCTTTTATGATTATTCTGTGATACTTGATTGGCATATGACATAAAAATCCTAAACGATACATACGTGTATATATAAGGAATTCCCCTGGGTTTAATGTAGGAAAACCGTGAGATTATTGTAAGAAAACGTATGATTCTGAGCTCATGAGATGACCTAAAAAGTGTATAAAATTGTATGTTTATCATAACACATCCACAGGACACCGTAGTATATCACACAACAGACCTAGGAAATGGACCTATTCTCCAGAATTACCTATAAGATGGGAAGGAAAAAAAAAAAAAAACAATTGCACATGCTCAAAACTCTTAAATGGCATTTTTTCAGCTAAGTTTTTTGTATAACACACCAACATATGTGGCAGGGCCTTAAGAAAGAAACACTATAATCATCATTATTAAGGCTTTTTGTAGTGGCAGATTTTTTATGAAATAAAGACTCTTGTCAGGGCAAATAGTCTAGACAGTGTGACACTGTGGATCCTTCTTTTTTCAATTAAGGCAGTGAATCTAGCTAATATACCTTTTGATTACTAATTGGTTTTAAAGAAAGACAGAAGTGTATTGAATAAGCTACCAGGACAGATTTGATGCTTCTTAGTACAGATTGTACGTCTCTCAAATTATACTGGACAGATGAACACCATTCCTCCTAAATACTGAATTTCTCTTCAAACAGTTTACCCCAATCATATCATATAGATGTTTGGCTGGGTTTAAGAAGCCCCTTGTTTTCTGTGGATCTCTAAAAAAGGATCTACCAAAAGGATATAAATTACAAGGATTAAGAGAATCAGTCAGAATAACTGGTGACAATGACTGGTGGTACCAAATTGCCAAAATGCCAAAGCATAACAGAGCCAGTGATCTTTTCCTTTAATTTATGACAAGTCTACACATCCTGGTAAGGTTGATCCAAGGCCTGTATACTGAACAGAAAACAACCAGGTGGAATTTAGGTGGAATGAAGCTCATACAAACACTTTTCCAATATACAAAGGTGTTAGGCAAGGATGTATAATCTCTCTCGAATCTTCAATCTGTACATGGAGCAAATAATGAGAGATGGGAGGGCTTCAGTGTTTGGATAAAGGTTCAAGGATAAAAGGAAAATCTCAAACTTGAGATATGCGGATGACACTGTTGTTATGAGCATTGGATCAGAAGCTAAAATTACCATAAATTTTAAGCAAATTAACCATTTCAAATATTTAGGCTGTCAGTAATGAGGGGGATTGCACAGTCGACATCAAAAGCAGAAAAGGACAAGCAAATAGCCAGCTAAGTGACATGGAAGATAAAGGTGTTCCAATCAAGATCAAGAAAAGTTGGTAAAGGCACTGATTTTGCCATCGGTGTCCTATGGATGTGAGGCATGGCCACTTGAAGCAAGACCAGAAGAGAATCAATGCTGCAGAAATGTACTTCTACAGAAGAATATTGAGAGGATCATGGAAGAGAAAGAGTTCAAATGACAGAATCTGGGAACAGATAGAAGAAACGCCGCAGTTGCTGGGCACCATTAAAAGAAGACAAGTAAGGCCGGGCTGACATGTGATGTGAGAAACAGGATGTCACCTGGAAAATGACATGATTTTGAGTGTTCCAGAAGGAAAAAAGAAGAGGGAAAGACCAAAAATTAGTATGCTGGACAATATCAGAATCAGAATACTTTATTGAACCCAGAGGAAATTGTGTACGGTAAGGGCAGGAGCAACTAATAAAGCATGCGCACTCAATTCACCAATATCAGGAGATGGACTGGTGTAAAGCAGGAGATGTGTGAGAGATCGAGAGGGCTGGAGATTGTTGGTGGAAAGCCTAACTTCTACCCAAGAAGATGGCGACTGACTACACATCCTGACTCCTGTTATTAAGTAATATGTGTTTAAGAATTTGTCAGGTGGGTATGTGCAACAGAAAACATTGATTGATGGCACTGCGATTACCAGCATAAATGGATATGTATAAGTATTCAATTATGAATTATGTATAATGTTCAGTAGTGTGTTTAGACAATCTCACTCCACTGACATGCTTAACATTATGTCTACCTGCAAGAATAGCTTCCCCTAATAGGATCTGCAAAGCCTGCCTGCAATTATGTGCTATTTCAGATAATTGTATAATTAATTAGATTAGCATCTATCAAAAAACAATTAGATCAAAGTAAAATATAATAAAATCTTCCAAATCCTCTTCTTTTACTTTACATACTTCCGATAGGAATGTATATAAACCTTCCAACAAAAGCTACAGAAATAGAGAGCTGAATATAAGCCTTTTAGTGGGCAGGGTATGGTTTCTATGAACACAACTAATCCTGGCCGTCTGTATTCTCCTTCCTGTTCACAGTTTTTCCTTTTATGGTCTTCTGATGAAATGCTTGTCTGCATGACAAAAATGTGGCACATGACTTTTGGCTCCATAGTACTTGTAAATGCTTGAAAGTTCACTGTTCACAGTGTCTTCAGTAACCACCTTACTCCTTCAAACCATTTCTTGCTTACTGCTCTTCAGGACTGTGCTGTCATTGTTATTAACAATGGGGGTGTCTGTATTGTATCAAGTGCTGGTATACTAGCAGGGAGAAGCTGCTCAGACATGAACAGACTAAGACTTATTAATAACTGTACCCAATGTTGTACTGGACTTTAATCATTAGATCAGTTGCTTTGGCTGTGATAAGGATGGCCACTGTGCTTTAAGAGATTTAAATGTTGGGTATGCTGCGTTTTACTCACTGCATTCAGAAACTAGACTCTCATGCCTTTACACAATGTAATCATATGAGGTCATTTGTTATCAGAATCCACATTTATTTATTTACATATTGAACCTCAAGGCCACAGTTGTGTTCATTGCCTAATGCCTTTAGAGCCATATAATTTAGAGGTTTCTTTTTCCAAAAAATAAGTAATATAAGTACAAAGTCTCCACATTGTCTGTGTGTGTTTGGCGGCAGAAAAGTAGCAGCCCATCAGTGGTCTTGGGCTTGTCTGTTCATCCTTTATACTTTATTACTTACCCTGTGAAAATGTTCTTGTCTTTGTGAACAGTGGAGCCTGTGAAGTGTATTAAATATTTGTAAATCCAACTTAGCCACTGCTGGAGACAACTGGATTTCTTTTTAGTCATTTATGTAACCTACTGCCCTGTGTCTTACTTTCATAAAATCTGATTATTGATAAAAGAATTAGCAAATGTTGACTGTAGCAAGCTTCATGATCTCATTCTATCTTTAAGTGCCCAGTTAGTGTTTTTTTTTTTAAGTTTTATGAGTTTTTGTACATTATAAACTTTCCTCCCAACCCCCGCAAAAACATTCTTGTAGTTTGACTGGTTCTGCTATAACTGGCCTGTAGATGTGAATTGGTTTGTGGATGTGTAGGCATGGTGCCCTGCAGTAGAATGGTATTCCTATGCCTCCCTTCCAGTGTTCCTGGGATAGGCTCTAGATGCACTGCAACCAAGCAGGGCAGTTGTGGCTTAGTGGTTAGTTAGTGGTTAAGGCGATGGGTTACTGATCTGAAGGTCAGCGGTTCAATCCCCACTATCACCACTGTTGGGCCCTTGA
>JAQMYF010000021.1:28850211-28863099 GCA_030014195.1 Neosilurus mollespiculum
TTTTCATAGTCATGAAAAGAAAGGAAACTCATTGAATGAGAAGGTGTGTCCAAACTTTTGGTCTGTACTGTATATAATAAAAACTTTGACTTGTTTTAGAAAGAAATTGTATAGCATAATTATTATTCAAAAGTAGTATATATCTAATTGGGGACGGCACAGTGGTGCGCCTCCGCCTCACAACAAGAAGGTCCTAGACTCAAGCGCCATGCCAAGTGTTTCTGTATGGAGTTTGCATATTCTACCCATGCTTGTGTGTGCTTCTTCCAGGTGCTTCAGTTTCCTTCCGCAGTCCATATTCTCGATTGCCCCTAGGTGTGAATGTGTGTGAATGGTTGTGGGTATCTGTTGGCCCTGTAATTTTCTGGGAGCTATTAAGGGTGTCTTTGCCCAGAATCAGGGCAGAGCCTCCTCATGACCCTACTTAAGGATAGTTAGCCTAGTTACAGTGGTTCAGAAAGTAGAATGGAAATTAATATCTGCTTGGGATATTTATTTATTTATTTATTTATTTATTTATTTATTTATTTATTTATTTATTTATTTGGCAGCTGAAACATACAGAATATCTGGTATGTAGAGTTACTGTAGTGATTGCAAAGAACATTGGTCATTGCTTTATTAATTAAATTGAATATAAACAATTTAATATTGTAAGTTATTTGGAGAGCAATTACACAAGAAGTGTGGAATTTGTCAAAATTGAGTTTTGAAAAAAAAATTATTAAACAAGAGCTTTTGTGTCTGTGTAAATCTACATACGGTTTAAGGAGACATTATAATATGAACCTCAATTGACGGTACAAATAATAAAATTGCAAATTTGAATATTTTTTTTATACCTGTTTGCCATTTTATGTACAGGGTAATATTAATAGTTTATTTATTTCACATTTTTACAGAGTAATCCATCAATCAAGACAAATAAAACCTTATCAAGATTTGGACATATAACAGGAGAAAGAATTAGTGTGTGCCTGTATTATTAAACATGTTGCAGTGACTAAGCTGCTCTACTGGAAGATTTAGCCCACTCCTGCCCTTTGAAGGACTTTTTTTTAATGATGTAATAAATGTTTTATTGTTTTAAGATCTGTGAGCTTTGCCTTATGTACATGTATAAATCAGCTGTTCACAAGGCAAAAATAGTTCTGTCAAACATCACATTTAATGACTTGATGACTCAAAATGATGTTACTCCTCTGGAGCACATACTGTGTTTTAAAGGAAAAGTCCTTGGGTGTAGCAATGTTTACGCTCATTTTCCAAAAAAATATTTCCAAACATGTATTCTTGTTACAAATTATGGCTGGCCCCATGAGGCTAGCATCGTTTAAATCATTAAATCTTCAATAATTCTTCTTTACAGCTGACTTGTTATGTAGAGATTTGATTAGCATGATACTGATTGCTCAGTGCAGCAGGGTTCTAAACTGAGGTACTGTGTTAAACAGTGAGGGAATGGGTTTAATGTGTTAAACTGATGTTATTAATCCTGCAGTGCTAATTCTGTTGAGATTGTCACTAAATACAGTGTTCATTTATCTTACATGGTCTGCACTCTAATGTATGCAGTCTTCTAACTAGCAGGAGCCTGCATCTATTTCCATGTAGTATAAATATATTATTATGGATTAACTGAATTGAATTAAATTGAATATAATTATATTTAATGCTCCAAAATGATTTAGATGATTGTATATCTACCTATTGTACATTTTGGATTCAATTTAAACAATTTCTAACAATATTAGTTTAAAGCAGGAAATAAGTTGTGAATAATTGGTCAGTGTTCTTGCACCAAATGACACACACTGAAACCTGCAACACTCTGAAAAGAATATCATGATGTAATGCATTGCAATATCAGTATCACTATCATATTGTTGTCCTCCTCACCCCTGCATTAGAGCATAAGGAATTCATTAAATAACCCTGTACTTTAAAAAGAACATTGTGGGCCTGGTACCTGGCATTCACTGTTCACGCTGTGTGTGTGTGTGTGTGTGCGACTTATCACATAGATCATGTAGCTGCTGATGCTGTCAAGAGCAACAATGGTGGTTCTCGCATCAAAAATGCTAGAAGCCTAATATTTTTTGGTTTCTTATGAACTAAGTTGCATAATATGCAATACCTACTTTTGTAAACTAGTTCCAGGAATTTTGGTCTGTCTTCAAATGGAACACACACACACACACACACACACACACACACAGACATGTGCATGTGCATGTGTAGGCCTCGGGGCGTCACAGTAACATAGTAGTTAGCCCTTCTCAGGGCGTTTCTGTGTGGACTTTGCATGTTCTTCATGTGCTCGAGTGGGTTTCCTCCAGGTACTCTGGCTTTCTTCCACAGTTCAAAGAAATGCTGTTGAGGCTAATTGGCTGTTCCAAATTGCTCTGATATGTGAATAATGGTATGGATGATTGTGTGTGTGTATATATGTTGGCCCTGCGATTGGACTGGCGAGCTGATCAGGGTATGCTCTGCCTTCGCCCAGAGTCAGCTGAGATAGGTTCCATCCTCGTGACCCTCTTAGGATTAAGCTCTTGAGCAAATGAATGAATATTGAGGTCAGGGTCGTGAGCAGATCATCTATCTCTGAGGATTTGTCATTTAATGGGTACTAAGCTGAAATATAGGTTTTCTTAAGAACTGTAAGTCTAATTGAGCTGAAATTTGCTAAGTAGGTTTTTAATGATGATTGGTTTACTCATGGATACGATCGTCAAATCAGATTACAGCAGGTCTTTCAGACAGTTTTTTTATTGTCTGTATACTGGCAAAAAACACGCTTTAGGGAAATATATCAGAAGTTTTTTTTGGGCCACAGAGATCATGTGGTCTGATTATAGTGGAACTCTGGAGCTCCATATTTCTGCAAATGTCGTAAAGCCATGAGCTCCATTTTGTTGTCTTGTTCGTGCTAACGTTCCCACACAGGCACCCACGTGCCGCCAGCATCAGTGCTAAGTGTACCTGCACTTTGTAGCTTATTCTCTTACTTTAAGTTTGTATGTTTCTGTAAACTTGCACATGCAAACATTTTCAGAGCCCCACTTTTAGGCAGGGCCTAAATATTTATATTATTCTATTATATAGGAAACCTATTACACTTACACAGAAACATGCTATGAGCTAAAATATCGAAACAAGTGGGATTTTAAAGCAGCCCAGTGGGTGACAAAATATAATCTGTTTTGTTCGTATGGTATTTTTAATGTGCAGTATGATATTAATAATTTGTAATAAACTACTAGCCTCTCTGCATGAACAGGTTAAAATGGTATTTTCTCTCTGGACTAAGCATTCTCTCTATTTGCTCTTAAATTGCTATATTTCTGACTTCCTGTCCTTTTGTGTTTCTTGTTTTCCATATGCCTCAGCCTGATGAGTTAACCAATGCGCTGGAGATCAGTAACATTGTGTTTACCAGTCTGTTCTCCCTGGAGATGCTCCTGAAGCTGCTGGTATATGGTCCTTTTGGCTACATCAAGAACCCTTACAACATTTTTGATGGCATTATTGTCATAATAAGGTATGTCTCTGTGTCACTAATGCAGGAGTCTTGAAGCATATTGTCAGTATCACTGCAGCTGTAATATTTTTTCATGTTCATCATCATTATAAGAATTATTTCTGGCAGTTACTTCAAAATAGTGGCACCTTGACAAATTGCCGCCATTACTGAGCCTGTGACAGCTGGTAGCTGTTCAGTCTGGTAACTGTCAGCTGTCAGCATGATGATTTTGAATTCATATTTATGCATTGATATTTATCACACTGTTGAATTTGCCTCTTTTATGTGAAGCTCTTAAAAATCTCAGAGGGAGTTAAGATAATTGTATATATATATTGTAAGTTACAGGATGTCTGTGTTTTTGTGTGGTGCAGTGTGTGGGAGATTGTGGGCCAGCAGGGTGGGGGTTTGTCAGTGCTACGGACCTTCAGATTGATGCGTGTACTAAAACTGGTACGCTTCATGCCGGCGCTGCAGAGACAGCTTGTGGTACTGATGAAAACTATGGACAATGTGGCCACCTTCTGCATGCTGCTGATGCTCTTCATCTTCATCTTCAGGTCTGAATGAGTGAAATGGAAGTTAGTTCTGTAGGAAACCCACCGTTTTGTTTGTTTATTTATTTATTTATTTACTTCAGACCAGCAGAATCTTATAGGATTCAAACAATTCTGTGATTCTAAGAGCTATATATTTATTTTGTTACTCTTAATATTTCACACATATATTGTAGTATTTATTTATTAATTAGTTAATATTTTGGTGCAAACTTTTGCACATATGTTCTTATTTCCCCAAATCCTCAGAGAGAGCATAATAATGCTGGGCTTACACTGGGGCATGATGTCCATGATCTTCACAACTCAAGAAAATGTCAAGCTCCACAATTTATGATGTTTGGAGCATGGCTGGAGTATAAAAAGAGATCGAACTTAAAGAAATTTCCAAGTTCGATCCGAAGTTTCCAAGTTCCTCAAGATCCCCTATGTTGGTGCATCGAGGTCTGTTACGCTTTACTGCGCTCTACTACGATTCCCTTATTCTATCACGATTGGAATGAAATCATAATACATCGCAGTAATTGAGACGACCACCCCATCCCCCCACCACCAACACCAACCCCCCCAACACACACACACACACACACACACACCCACGCTCATCTAGATTCTCTCAAATCAAGGAGATCTTCAACATCATGCCCGTGTAAACCCAGAATAACCCCACAGGCTTAAAGGTAGCACTGGATTAAACTGTATGAAGTGAGCAATTTTAACAAGTTGAAAACTTTTGTCCTGTTGAAAACAGTATTTTGGGAATGCACCTGTTTGGATGCAAGTTTGGCTCAGAGAGAGATGGTGACACAATGCCTGACCGCAAAAATTTTGACTCTTTGCTTTGGGCCATTGTCACAGTGTTTCAGGTAATTGTGCCCAGTATAACAACTCAGCTTTGATTCAAGTATATTTGTAAAAAAATAGAAGAGCACTGAGTGTTGAATCTTTAACTGTCATTAGATCCTCACTCAGGAGGACTGGAATAAGGTTCTCTATAACGGCATGGCCTCCACCTCACCTGTGGCAGCTCTCTACTTCATTGCCCTGATGACCTTTGGGAATTACGTGCTGTTCAACTTGCTGGTGGCTATCTTAGTAGAGGGCTTCCAGACTGAGGTAGGGCAATATTAAAATGATCACACTCTCTCTCTCTCTCTCTCTCTCTCTCTCTCTCTCTCTCTCTCTCTCTCTCCATCATTTATTTTTTTTACTTTCTGTCTTCCGTTTCTGTGCTTCTCCCTCCTTACCCCGTCTGTCCTTCGCATTCTTTCCATTCCTCTCCTGCTGATCAGATTCCAAGTCTGTCTTTTTCCCCTTAACTATTCTCTTTCCTTCTCTTCTTTCTCTTCTTTCTCTCTTCACCCTCCTTTTTCTCTAATGGGTTTCATTTTTTCAGCAGGCATTGATGAGTTCCTCGTTGCATTTTCACTGTGGGAGCATCAATCTCATGCCAGCTTCATGCGCTTGCTCACCTCAGAGCACTTTGTCTAGCATTCCCTTCGTTTTCTCCATTTTTCCCCCTCTGGTCTTATGCAAGAACTTATCACCCAACTATTCCTCTGTGGCAAGTATACAGACAGAAAGAAAACAAAAGGGAGAAAAGGATAACCCCTAGATGAATCAGAAATGCAGGCTATACCCATGTATCATTTTTGGGTTGAGGGGGTTTTCTTTGAAAAGAGGTACAGACTGGCTTCTACTCTGGTTTAATTAAACACCATCTCTCTTGCCGCAAGCTGTGAAAACAATGACTTTGATCTTCTCACTTTAGACAGGCAATGATGAAGTGTACATTTTTCTCATTTAACACTACAGTCAAAATGAAATCACTGATTGCAAAAGTCAGACACTTTTACTTTTCTCTGCTGCTGTTCAAAACATAATCAAATCAAAAACTTTTAGAAACTGTGAATCTGGAGCAAAGTATTAGTTTGGCTTTGGAAACCATTTACTTAAGCATTTTCACAAAACTTTACTAAAAGATTAATGGATCAGAATACAGTGATTCTAAAACATTTACTAATTTCAGAAATGTCTTACTGAGGATAACGAAGAGCAGCTTTAGTTCCACCGGATGGAACATTATTCCTTTATAAACACTTAACTGTGCCATTAAATTTACTTTACTAATTATAGTTCAATGGCCTGAGTGTAGTGGTCAAGGAAATTACATTAGCCACTTAAAAATTCAAAAAATAAATGCTGTGTTATAAAATAAAATTTTCCTGAGAATTAGCTAGATGATTTTTTCTTTGCCTTCGCTAATGAGTACATTCTGAAATACCTCCATTTTCAGTGTTTTTACTCCCCTGCCAAAGCATTTCTTTTCATTTGCCTAACACATCCCAAAGGGGGTTACTATTTTTTATTTTTTTTAAACCCACATCCTTTCCCTCAAGCACAGCGTTTATATTTTGTGGAGCCAAACTTTGCTGTGTGTCAAGGTTGCCACAGAGACCATCAAATGAATGAGATCTGTTAAGGAGAGTGATGCAGATCCTGGACTGAAACCCTGGCAGCACTGCACTGCCTCGGCCACTGCCTCAAGCAAATAACTCCACGCAATCAGTTCATGGAAATGGGTGTGATCTCAGTTACACCAGCTTATAATGTCAGTTTACTGACTCACTCGATCATTCAGTCCAAATAGACTAGTGTACTTTTTATTGATACCTTTAATTGCAGTTTCATTTTTTACTGTGAGAAATATTACTTACTGCAGGTAATATGTTTTTTAATTTACATGTTGGGAGAATTTATGCTAACAGCAAGTGTATAAATAGCAATATTCTTGTGTGTATTTCTATCTATCTGCTATAGCTTTTTTTGTGTATGTGTTCCTGATTAAACTATTTCCTCTTAATACTATGCTGCTTATCTGTCTCTTTAACTACTTTACAATCTGTGGTAGAAAAAAAAACTCTAACACATCTTCACTTCAGGAACTGACCAAGAGGGAAGACTTGCATGGTCAGCTGAGCTGTATTCAGCTGCCAGTAGACTCAGGGGTATGTAGCACTCCTCTTGGCGTAACTCACTGCGACTAATCAGGAGGTCCCCAAAGTTTCTGCACGGTGTCACGTGTGGTTGTTTTTATAGAGACAGATTTGTCTTTACAGTTCCTCTTCAGGTTCACTTGCTTGATGCCTGTAGGCAAAATCCAAACCTTCCAAAGCCTCTTTATTTTATCTGGATTGTAGAGGATGTTTTTGGGGCTTATGGAAAGCCACACTGAAATCAGGCAAAGCCAGTCAGACTACTAAACAAAAGCAAATAAAAGGAATGAAAACTCATTCTGAATGGACTTGAAAATCACTCTGCATGTGCTTAAGGTACTATTCTATATTCAAGAGTGATTCACCCTTTGGTATTGTTTATTTAGTTTATCATAGCTTTTGCTCCCTGCCATCCTTGATAATACTACAAGTTCTATTGGAATATCGGGCCACTGAGAGTGAAGGTTTGGTAATTATAGGGGAAAAAAAGCTCCTGATCCTGTTGAGGAGACTGTCTGTTCATTATTTTGGGCATTTTCTTTATTTCTTTCTATCTTTTTTTTTTTCGCTTATGCCATCTCTGCAGCTGTGCTAGGTGACATTTGCAGTCATGCAGTCAGCGGTCATAATGGGAGGTTAACATCAGATTCACACGTCATTATCTCAGCGTCATTTCAATAATATAAAAAAAAATGCAAAACCATCTTTCTCTGTAAAATATTACAGTTCATTTGAAGATTACTGGTTATAATCATTTCAGCAGGTCAGGACTCCTCATTATAATAATAATTAAAACAACTCAACTCCATACACACATCATAGTTGTTATTAGCTACTAAACGTATCACTATTTTTCACTGATCTAGGATGACACGAAAGAGCCATTTAACTCTTTAGGGATTAATAAGGAAGGCTGCAGCCAACTGAGGTGAGTGAGAAGGTCAGATTAAGCCCCAAAAACCAATGAGCCCTATAACATATCTCTCTGGGCCTTATGCTCTCTCTCTCTCTCTCTCTCTCTCTCTCTCTCTCTCTCTGTGGAGAAAGATCATATGGGACTGAGCATTTAGATTGCCAACTCAGTCACACGCACATCTGTCACCCTAACTGCACTTGACCAGCTCCAGGTGAATAACTACACAGAGTGAAGATGCTAACACACACATAGGCAAACATAAGGTGTCAGTATTGCTTTTTACTGCCACCTACGAACCTATCACAGCTGTTATTATGTTTTGTTTTTCACCACATTTAAGGCAAGATCCCTTTTCTGTTCTTGATTTTTCGAATTCAGTTGTTCTATTGTTTTTGCTCGCATTGTATTTGAAGTTGTGCCCTCCCATCTTGACAAGTCCTCAGTGTTCACTATTCTTTGTTTTTGCCATGGTGGGAAATAATTATTGTTTTATTGTCCAATAGTCCCACTGGTTTCAGGCTCTTTCACACATCCATCACTCAGCTGTCACCTTTTGTTGCAGAAACAATTGCTCAAAAACTTGGAGTTTGGACTGGATTGTTTTAAAGTCAATCCAGTGGGAGGCACTGACATTAGTTAGATAGGTTTGTCAGAATAGTTTTTACTCTTTCTCTCTCTCTTTTAATCTTTCTCATCTCTCAGCTTGAACATCATAGAGATGTAAGTTTGAAAATCATGTACCAAAAAGTAATGCAAAAATAATTAGTTTGGCTTCACTTTCATGACCTAGAACTCTCCAGATAATTGCCTCATTCATTTGAATGCCATTTTCCAAGTCCAATTTGCTCCTACTTTTCATGTTCAAAATCATCCAGGTGGTTACCTCAGAAAGTTATTTTAAACTTGACAATAGAAATGTGATAATATGTCTGCCTTTATTAATATATGCAGATTAAGTTAGCTCATAGCTTCATAGCTTCAGCTTTACTTGAGAGGAAGTTTGTTTATTGAGTTTATCCATACTGCAAATCCGTCAAGGTCATGGGGAAGACTCCCCACCCCACCAGCATATCAGCGAGAAAACTTTTATCTAGAACACTACTACTACTGCTACTACTACTACTACTAATAATAATAATACCTTTTACAGTGATTTATATTTTCATTTTAAATTGATAGAGTAAGTTTGAAATATATTGTATATATCATGGAGGAAATAATATGGAATAAAGGAAGAAGGAGAGTTAGAGAGAGTGAGAGGGAGAGAGAGTGACAGAGAGAGTGAGTGAGTGAGAGAGAGAGAGAGAGAGAGATTCTATGACCGGTTCTGCTTTTTTGACAAACCACCCAAGGCTGAAGATTTGCACTAGACCACACTGAAACACTGGGTTTATGGAGGCTGTAGAGGGAGGGGGTATAAGCAAAAAATAAAGACACACAAGCCTCTGATAAAAATAGCAGAGTTTATTTCTACAGTGCGATTACTGAATGCGCCTGTTCTACTAATGCAGTTCTTGAGGTGGGCTGGAATAAACCCCCCTACACACACCATGTGGATTCATATTTACACAAATAAAACAGATGGTCTAATCATGAGATCATCTTCTCAGAAATACATGTGGGTGATACATTTGAAAAATATGTAGACCTTGTATAAGCAAACAGCTAATTCAGTGATGACAGTGGTTTCAGAGTGGTGTTGCACTGTAGACTGAGACTGTCCATGCATGACTCTCCCATGGATCACAACCACTCTTTGACCATTAAGTGTGAGGGCTCCAAGGATTTGAAAGCCAAAACTGCAGTGAACTTCCTGTCTGTGACACCTGTTTCTACACTGTTATGACCATCTTGTCATACATTAAGACCCTTCTCTCTCCACCTAAGGGAGATGGTTCCAAGTCAGGCTCAGAAGCAGATTTCTATACACGAAGTTTTGATGATGTGCACAGAAGCAAAAAAGACGTGTCAGCTTCATCTGGTGAGATCTTTCCCTTGCACAAACCTTCTGTTATACAGAATGTAGCTATTAGTATTATTCTCAAAAGTATATTACATTATTATTTTACTGTACTGTGCACTGTGTGAGTTTAAACGTCTGACCTTATTTTCTTTCTTATTATTTTCTGTTCTTTGCACCCTCCCTTTACAAGGAGTTAAAGGCACACTGAAACATTTATGTTAGAAAATGTACCTCATTCATTTTTCATGTCTACCATGTCTTCTAGAGGAACCTGATGTTCAATGTGTGTGTCTTACCTCTTTCTGTCACTCTTGATTGTAGTAGTGCCCATCAATGGCCATGTGGATCTGAAGGACAGCCTTACACCTCCTCTTATCACCCACACGGCTGCTACTCCCATGCCTGTGCCCAAGATCTCAGGAGGAGAAGATCTTGCTCTGGGCTATGAGTCACGTAGGGCCAGCAGTGTTTCTGTGGAGCCTGGGTGCCATGACAAGGCTCCGGTAGGTACCATAAAGCTTAATTTATGTCCAGTTAGAAATGCTTATGAGGACAGACACACCGGAATTTCTTAAAGCCTGAATGATCTCTTTAATGAGTTCATGTTTGTTGTTTTACTTGAAGAAAATTTGTCTGTTATAAATAAAATATGGTAACAATATTGATTTTGAAAAACAATTATCATATATTTTTGAAATATCTTTCTGGATATTTTTCTAAATCGTTTTTCTTATTTGTTTTATAAATATTCTCTTATAGCCCTTTTGCATACTCTAAACAGTTATAAGATCTTTTAAGCTGTAAAGTATACACATGTGAAGATGTATTATTTATTAGCGCTACGCTAGTATTCAGTCAATAATATTTGATGTCTTCCAAACTAGTTTATTTAAAAAGAAACAGTACTCCTTTGCTGCAGGGAAAAATAGCTAAACTGGTAGCTTTGCCAGTTTATCTTGACAGAAGAATCAGAAGAATATTCAAAGCCCCTGCCAATTGCCCATAAGCCCTTTATACATCATCGCTGGGTAGCTGCTGTGGAGGTGGGTGGGACGTTGGGACTTTTCTGTTTTAGAGAATGACTTTTTCTCAACTCTCTGCCTCACCTCTCCTTCTCCAAAGTGCTTTGCTAACTTTCCAAAGGCTTTTGAAAGAAAAATAATCTTTCTTTCAGTTAGTTAGAATATGGTATTGTGACTCAAAGCAATATGTTCTATGAAAGAAAACATTCATGTATTTTCTAAACCGTTTAATCCTAATTACGGTCACGGGGAGGCTGATGCCCATCTCAGCCGACTCTGAGTGAGGAAGAGTACACCCTGGACAGCTCGCCAGGTCATCGCAGGGCTGAAACACGCTGACGGCAATGCAGCCTACTCTTGACAGAAATCAGCAATGGTTCTTTTACATTCCTCTCACCACAGACAGTGAGAGACACGGCTGGCCTTTGATAACCCAGTTAGCTGCACTGGAGAGACAGCAGTGACAACTTGGTGATAGAGGGGCTTGAACCCCTGACCTTCAGATGAGTAATCCAGCACCCTACCACCAGGCCACCTCTGCCCCTGAAAGAAAGAAAACATGTCTGCTGAATTCCTATACGGTTAAAGTTTTTTGTAAAAATCTGACTGTAGATGATTTGACAAAATTGTAAAAGTTGCTCATACTGTTTCTTTTACAGTCGAGTGTGCGAAGCTCCCCTCATGCCCCCTGGAGTTCCAGCAGTAGCTGGAACAGTAGACGCTCCAGTTGGAACAGTCTGGGCCGAGCCCCAAGCCTGAAGAGGCAGAAGCGGCAGTCAGGTGAGCGTCGCTCCTTGCTTTCCGGAGATGGTCACTCCAGCTCTGATGAGGATGGTGCTGGAGGGGGCAGTGGGGGAGGAAGGATGTTGGAAGGAGATAATGTTTCCCTCAGCAGAACAGATTCTTTTGGCCGAAGGCCACGACACAGGCGAATGGAATCTCTGGAGACACGCAGCTCCTTTGACCTGCCTCCGGACACACTGCAGGTGCCATACCTGCACAGATCAGCAAGCATCCATAGCACACGGCCACAAAATCTGATTAGCAATGGCAAGAACTCACCCACAGGAACCAACCCGCAGCTTTCATTAGATGATCATCACAGTGAGGATGACAATGCTGATGAGGAGGGAAACTTGGTAGGAACAGCTGGAATACATATTTGCTGTGTATTAAGAGTTGATATAGAGAAATTGTTGACTTAACAATAGGAAAATAGTTTTTTTCTTTCTCTTTAAGGATAACGCACATTAGATGTACACCTTTACTTTTTTACCTCCTTTTATTTAATATTTTACTATTGCAGAGTCGACGAGCACGTCTATACTGCTGGCTTGAACATAAGCAGCCTGAATGGTGTAAGCAGAGAAACACCTGGTCTCTCTACCTGTTTCCTCCTGAGTCTAGGTGACCATGCTTATTCTCCTACTGTATATGCTGTGTCTGCTATTTTACACTAACAGCACACTCAAACTGTACATTTAGTCAATTTTACCCTATTCTCATGTGCTTTGGAGCAAGAATGAGCCTGGGGGAACTCCCAGAGCTTTCAGAGCTTCGGACTGCCATGTATAGAGTGTACTGTTTTGGTTCCACCCCTTTCCGTGCTCACATTAGGTTTTATAGGATACTTTAAAAAAAGGGGGGGGGGGCAGCTCTGCAGAGTGCATTATGTTAGCACTGTAGTAATGCAACATCACTCACACATCCTCCTCCTCCTGAGTTCTACCCAGAAGGATGCCGATTCTCACCACACTTACATTCAGAAGCTGATTTCATTATCCTCTGTGCATAATGAAATCAGCTTCTGCAGCACCACATAGATAGATGGATAGATAGATGTGTGTATATATATATATATATATATATATATATATATATATATATATATATATATATACACACACA
>JAQMYF010000021.1:28873381-28886169 GCA_030014195.1 Neosilurus mollespiculum
GAGAGAGAGAGAGTGTGTGTGTGTGTGTGTGTGTGTGTGTGTGTGTGTGTGTGTGTGTGTGTGTGTGTGTGTGTTTAAAATACGATAATAAGCAGTACCATCAGAAAAGTGGTACTGATGTAAAAACCTGCATTTTATAGTATGGCCACAAAGAGACAGAAGTTTTCCCCAGTGCCCTCTGTGCAAAATAATTCATTTATTGACACATACTTTTGTGCACTTTGTCTAGCTTTGTCTGACTTGTGGAAGACATCTGAAATATCAGCTGGGAAACATGATAGTAAATTAGCTATGATAATCTTGGAGCAATTTAGCAGGATGGAAAATGTAAAGATGTTTGGATATTTGAATGTAGTGGAACATGTTTTCTTCACATACAATAGATTCACTTTTATTAAAAATTTTCACTTATTGTTGTTTGGCTTAAAAACATACACTCAGCTAACAATTTATGTTTTAACAGAGCTGAAAAATAAAATGTGATTACATCATTGTTAGACTCCCAAAAATATTGTTACTGTGTTACAGGTACCATTTTCATAAATATCTCATAAACATTTAGAAGATCTTACAGTAGTATTCATTTGGTAGAACTGTGTGAATGTGTACTGTAGTTTCCTTTTCAGTACCTGTGTGCTTCACTGAAAATGAAATTCCAGTACAGAGGTGCACCGTCCTTGCCCCATGCTAGATGGTGCTATACTGGGGGGCCTGCATGTATGCAACATTTAGGCAATGTCAGTAGATTTTTGTGCATAAAAGTTATCTACATGTTATCAATAAACAAATTTCAAATTTCAAATTTATTTGTCACATACAAAATCATACACAGTACAATATGTAGTGAAATGCTTCTTACGACTGTCCTATATTTGAAGAAGAATAAAAAAATATCAATATCAAGAAGAGAAAAAGAGATCAATAAAAAGATAAACAACAATAAAAACATGATGGTTTAACATTGTTACAATGTTCAGATGATGTTTTATGCAACCAATTAAATTATGACCTTTACCCTGGGTTTACAATGGGGCTCTGTGATTTAAAAAAGCACCTATCTTCACTATTAATGACCACGCTTGGAGCATGATTGGTGGATAAAAAGGAGGCAGGGTGCATTAAGGAGATGAAACTTGAAGGAATCGTGTTGGCAAGTTTATCAAGATCCACTATGATGGCGCTTCAAGGTCTGTTAAGCTCTACTACGATCCCCACATTCTATCACAATTGTCGTCAAAACGTAATACATTGTAATAATCGCAGCAAAATTTTTGACAGTCAAATATTTTGCCACGATCAGCGCAATCATCTCGATTCTACCAAGTTCCTTCAAGATCATCAGGATTCGATCCCACGCTCCTCATGATTCTCTCAAATAGCGGAGATCGTGGACATCGTGCCCCGGTGTAAACCCAGGGTTATGTAAAGTTGCAGTAATGTTGTGAAATGCTGTGTTAGCTGGATAATCGCCAGATAATTATGACAGTTTTATAGCAGTTTTATATCCTCAGTGTATTCCCACCTCATGTCTAGTTTTCCCTAGATCGTTTCTGAATTTACCATGACTCTGGTTAAATTAAAACAGCTGAAGATAAATAAATCATGAGTAGTTGCTCCACTGATCAATCAAGCCAATGTCTTAATTGCACATCTACACTTTAGCCGTACTTAATTAAGAGTCAAATATGTTTCAGCTCAAAATAGTATTGCCTTTCAAAGTTTTCTGTGACAATAAAATGTAACTGATACACCTAATTGACATGTATTTGCAGAGAAACTCTTCCCCTGTCTGTGTCACCTCACCTTTTCAATATACTTTTAAATTCTTTTCAACTTTTAAACCAATGCATTGCTTTTCATGCCCTTGTGAAAGTCACAGCTTTTTCTCTTCATAGTAACAGGTAACTCACGGAGGAATTAATGCTTTGAATGTGGGGTTTTTTTTTTTTTTTTTTTTTTTTTTTTGGATATTAACAAATGCAAACAGACTCCACACCTGAGCCTTCTGCAAAAAGTGTGTGTTTTTCAAGAAGTCTGCTTTTTCAGAATTTAGTGTAAGAAGGACTAGCTTGAAGTGGAGGGAGAGGTGGAGCAAGTGAAAGTGTAGTAACATTTATTTAGTACATCACTCTTTGCTTGGGTGTCCCGAAGAGAGCAGTGTTTCAGCATATAGAAGCAATATATGTGCACATATTACACACCAATAATATATGGAAATGTGTTCACAGCAAGTTAGACAGAGAAGTGCTGCAGATATGATATCAGTGTGAGACAACAGTTTGGAGCTGATGCTCTCTGTATATGTTGAAAGAGCAGAATAAAGCAGGCGAAATGACAATGCCTGCATTTTCATTTATGGCATTTTTTCAGACACCCTTATCCAAAATGTTAGACTTACATTTTTATCTTATTTACACAACTGAGCAGTTGTGGGCTAAGGGCCTTGCTCAAGGGCCCAACAGTGGTTTAAATGCTGTTTTTCTTCCTCTGAAACATGTATAAAGAGCAAACTAGTTTCTCATCCCTTTTGGTTTTCTTTTTCATGGCCAAGTCTGAAACATCTTTGAAAAAGGTGAAGGATTCTAGCATAGGTAAAGAACTTTTTGCATAGCCTGAATAGTAAATTTAAATTTGGGTACTGCTAGCATCTTATTATCCGGAACTGTGAAGGGCTGGTATAAGGCAAGGCAAAGAGACACTATATACCTGACACAATAGAAATTGGAGTACTGGAAAATATTTATCTATGCATTTTTCCATTTTAGCTGGCTGGATTTCTTTCAGGCTGTGCTGCGAATGGTCCCAAATTAGTGATGATTTCAAATGTATTTGACAAAACTGTTTTATGAATTTTCCACCTGAGAGCATGGAGGAAGTGTGGATGAAAAGTGAAATCATTTATACACACATGGCTTTTCTCAACTATCTGAACTCTAATTCTCAACTATAATTAAAACTTAACTTATTAATTAAAACCTAATATTTAAAAATTAAAATTAATTAAAAGTTGTCTGTTGTTTGATCATCTTAAAATAGCAGGGTCAGTGGATGCTTTGGCGCATAGTGTGCTGAGATCGCCAACTTTCATCAGAGTCAATTGCTACAGACCTCCAAACTTCATGTGGCCTTCAGATTAGCTCAAAAACAGTGCGTAGAGAGCCTCATGGAATGGGTTTTCATGGCCGGGCAGCTTCATCCAAGCCATACATCACCAGCAAAATGAGTGCATACTTTTGGCAATGTGAGAGTTTCTCAGTAACAAAACAGGCTTCATTTTTGTCTTAACAACTTAAAGAAGAAAATAGTTGAGGGAGCAATCCATCCCTTTTTGATGAGGGAAATTATCATCCATTTTGATTTGATTCCATACCATCACTGATTATTTTTCTACAGCCTTGTGGTCTGTCATGTTTGTTTGTTTTTTTACTTCTATAGTGGTAAAGCTTTTTAACCACATCACCCACTTCTACAAAGAGCTTGTTAGAGCTGAGGGAGCTGTAGTGTGGTCTTGGCATCAGAAGTGGTCGTCAGCAATAGAAATAAAGTTCACAGAGCTGTTTGGGTGTTTTATTTTATTTTATTTTATTTTTTTTTTATTTTTTATTTATTTATTTTATTTATTTATTTATTTTTGATTTTTTTTTGGCAGTTTTTATTTATTTATTTATTTATTTTAGAAATGCCAGTTTACTTTTTACTTTTTTCATCTTTTCACACATTTGCTATTACCTACACAGTACATTTCCACTTTTAAACTGTTTAATTCATGTCCTGAAAAATTATGAAATGGAACTGACTTCTTTGGGGTACCAACACTACAGACCTTATTACCTGCTGAGGTAAACAACATTACCCATTGAGTGTCATGTGCAGATTCTCATGTACTGCCTATATGTTTGTGTGTGTGTTTGCGTGTCTGTGAGATGTTAATGCATTTGGAGTACTCTATGCGTGGGCAGAGTCACAGCTCCATAGCGAACTTCACAGGAGGCACCTCTAATGTGTGATGTGGCTCACATGCTCACACACATAAACAGTAAAGACTGCATTATGTGTGATACTGCAGTGACTAAGCCGTCTCTTTCTTTCCTCGTCTTGCTCTCTCTACAGGAGCGTATATTCCTGACGGTGTCCAACTACATCTTCACAGCCATCTTCGTGACTGAAATGACAATAAAGGTAGGCGGTATCGCTGGCATTTGCTTGGGTATGGGTTCACTGGTCATCTCTGATGGGGGATTGGGGTTGAACCCTGCCTTATGTCAGTGTTTTTACAATAATCCTCATTGCACTTCTGCTTTATATCAGCATGACCAGAGCAGTTCCCCTCATAGATACCTGAACAAAAGCTTAAAACATTTCCTCTCTGACATCTTAAACTTTACACAAATAGCTATATTTTAAAAATCCAATATACGTAATACACACATTTGAGAAAAGACAGCCATTAATCCCACCATTAAAATGTGCTTTCAGCTCTCATTGCTACGTTTGCTAGAACTACATAGAATAGATTGTCTGCCAGATATTCAAATTACTAACATTGAAATGGATGAACATGCCAAGACCTCTCAAGAGAAGGCAGAAAAGTTCACAGGTGTCATTCAGTGAGGTCTAGGCTTTCTATTTTGAGAGCTTCTATATGCCAGGTCACACTCACTCAAGAGACTTCAAATGAAAATCATGCTAGAGAATAATCTTACTCACTGGAGGTTAATTAACAACACCTTACAAAAAGTGTCTAGGGCAAAGATTGAGGGAAACAGGAGGGGTGCTGCAGGGGCGCGGCTCAGTGCCTGACGTGCCTTTGTTCAGGTAAGGGTTTGATCACATCGTCATTTGATATATTCATGTGTAATGCATTAGGAGCCTCTGCATTTCCCATGGGGATTTTTTTGGGGGGAGATGATCCTTTTTTTTCTGGATTTGTTTACTTCTGCTGCTGTGAGCACATCTTACATCCTATTGTACCACTAAGTTACTGCATAGTCTCAGATCATATCTGCCATTATAGTACTGCAAAGATCCTGAGAGAAACTAGGAAATCTGTCTTTTGAATATGCGCTTAAACATGATATTATGGTAAAGTTTCTGCCATAAATACATATTATTATTTTGTCAGGTGACAGATACGGTGACAGTTACAGGTCAAGAATATTTACTTTGAAACATGTAAACAAATTCAAAACGTGGCAAAATCAAAGTCAGAATACAGGCAAAAGTGACAGAATAGGCAACCAGTGTTAACTGTACAAAAGACAAAGACATAAACAGAAACTCTGTCCAGATTGTGATCTTGGGAACAAACAAACAAAAAAAAGCCTTGGTATCCTAGCTAAATGACATTGAGGATATACTTTATATGTGTACGCTGAGAATCTTTAAGTATTGTGGCACTAATTATCATTCTCGCACTTATTTGCCGAATCGCTTAATCCTAATAATTCAATTCAGTTTTATTTGTATATCACTTTTTACAGTTGGCATTGTCACAAAGCAGCTTTACATAGTAAAAGTAATTTAAGTTGGAATTTAAACATTTTTCTACAACCCCCTACACATCCCTACACATCCCTAATGAGTAAACTATAAGGTGTATGGTGTAAGGTATAAGGAATAAGGTGGCGGGGAGGCTGGAGCCTATCTCAGTCGACACCAGGCGAAGACAAACATACACACAACCATTCACACTCACACCTAGGGGCAATTTGGAAAAGTTAACTTGCCTAATGCACAAGTCTTTGGACTGTGGGAGGAAACTGGAGTACCTGGAGAAAACCCGCACAAGCACAGGGAGGACACAGGGAAAACTCCACACAGAAACACGCTCGCCAAGCCCGGGACTCGAACTCAAAAGCTTCTTGTGAGGCGAAAGTGCTAATCACTTCATTACCATGTCAGTATTTATGTAATGTGACTATTTATTACTGAAAACACAATCATTGTTACAACCTAAGCAGTTAAGACATTATTATAACATTTAAAGAAGGGGTCCCCAGTTTCAGTTCTTTGTAGTAAGTAGGTTTTCTCCCATGGGAAAGTCTTTAGGACTGAAGTGTTTGCTCGGTCTCTTGGTAATATGACAAGCATGAAATTATACTGTTTTAATAAATTTAGGAAAAAGGAAAAAGAGAGACAGAGAAAAAGAGAAAATGCTGTTTATAGCTTCTATAAACAGCATTTTATATGCTGTATATTCGCTTTTCTTTCAGACATTTCATCTCACCACCATGGCATAAATTGTTTTCCCAATTTTACAGCATGGTGTTATTATATAACATAATATAATGTCATTTATATTTACATGTAATATAGGGATTATCCTCAGCTAAGTAGGTTCAGTGATTGCTCATATCTCTCTCTGTCTCTCTCTGTCTCTCTCTCTCTCTCTCTCTCTCTCTCTCTCTCTCTCTCTCTCTCTCTCTCTGTCTCTCTCTCTCTCTCTCTCTCTCTCTCTCTCTCTCTCCCCCCTCTCTGTGTGTGTGTGTGTGTGTGTGTGTGTGCTGAAGGTGGTGGCCCTGGGCTGGTGTTTTGGGGAGAAGTCATACCTGAAGAGCAGCTGGAATATTTTGGATGGGATGCTTGTTCTCATCTCAGTCATTGACATCCTGGTGTCTATGATCTCAAACAGTGGCACTAAGATCTTGGGCATGCTGCGTGTGCTGAGGCTGCTGAGAACTCTCCGCCCCCTCCGGTATGCTGTTCCGCTATATTTTACTCTGCTTTAACTCTCATGTTTCTGGAATGTATAAATAAATCACCCTGAATTAAAAATTCATGTAGCAACTTGTATATAATATTACACATTAGTGGTCTGAGCATTAATGAATCTTAATCTAAATGTTATAAAACGCAAAACTTATGTCTTTGCCCATACTCCATTTCAGCAAATGCAAAACAGATGTTCAGCATTCAGTACTGTAAAGGTCTGTGCCGAAACGGCTCTATCAGAAATTCCAGTCTACAGTCAGTGTGTTCATATTTCCTCCTTGAATCCATGAGATACCTTATCTTGCAGTTATGTGCATATGCCTCATCCCTCTTCTTGTAAAAGGAGCCTCCTGACGCCAGCTGAAAGATTGATCAAATATTCAAGAGGAGCATGGAATCTAATATTCATCCAATTTGCCTGTAAAATGCTTCTACTGGATCTAACCTCTCATTATTCATTCATCTTTTTCCTGCAGTGATCCTGTTTCTCCTGTATATGGTTTCTCAATCAGCCTTTACAGAAATATCTAATCAGATACTTTGTATTAGTCTCCTTGTGTTTGGGATTTTAAAGAATAATGATGAAGGGTGGATTTGACATGATCATTATTGTCTTCTTGAAGAAAAGCAGAGAAATAAATGAAGCAAATTCCACTTGTGAGACATTGTGTGTTTTCAGGGACCACATTCCAGCTGAGAATTGCATTCCATGTTTGTTGCTGATTAGGTAGTGCCTGGGTTCCATGTGTGAAGGCTGTGGATGCTAATGCTTTCGGAGAGACATCCCAGAGGAAAATTTGCATGTGTCTTAATTCATTTTTATGATGTTGTCCATCAGAGGAACTTTCTCATATGGTGATGAGAGGCCAGCAATGGAGGTAATAGTTCTGATTTGTGAAGTGCATCTCACAGCTCATCTAATTACAAGCACTGTTTTAATAAATGGTGAGTTCAGTGATTTTTTTATTTACTTATTTTGCTCTATATATGATAACGCACTTCAGAATTTTGGCAGCTGACAGTAAAATATCTGAGAGAGACTCTGCTCTCTATTAGGACAAAGGAGCTATAAATGTAAAAAATAAATATTAATAATTATAAAAAATACCAAGTACCGACATCTACCCACTCAGGACAAGGAGGTTCCACTATATGGCTGTCAATGAAAGCATCATTTTTTGCACTAGTTTTTTAGGGAGTGTCTGTGGTTTTGGTGTGTTTATGGATATTGATTTATGGAGAGGTGGTATGGTGTCATAGTGGTTAGCACTTAAATCTCACAGCAAGAAGGCACTTTTTTCCAGCCTCATGCCTGGCGAGGGCGTTTCTGTGTGAAGTTTGCATGTTCTCCCTGTAGTAGCCTAGGTTTCCTCTCGGTGAACTGGTTTCATCCCACAGTCCAATGATATGCACATTAGGCTAATTGAATATTCCTAACTGGCCCTAGGTGTGAATGTGAGTGTGAATGATTTCTGTCTTGTGTTGCTGTGGTCTGGCGAGCTATACAGCGTGTAGCCTGCCTTTACCTGTAGTCTGTAGTCGGCTGGAATGGGCTACAGTCTCCTCAAAATCCTAATAAAGGATGAAGCGTTTCAGAAATTAAATGATTTATGGAGAACAATAAGTTCTACTTTAGTATTTAAATCTCTATTTTCAGCCAAAATCACTGATTTTTATATTATGATTTACACACACACACACACACACACACACACCCACACACACACACACACACAATTATTCTATTACTTTTTTTTATACCTGCTTTGTTATTGGCTTTGTTCACATTATGACCCTGCTCTTGAGTCAGAATACTCTGTGTGTGTGTGTGTGTGTGTGTGTGTGTGTGTGTGTGTGTGTGTGTGTGTGTGTGTGTGTGTGTGTGTGTGTCTGTGTGTGCTTTGGTGTATGCATTTCCCATTATGCATAAGGACAGTAGTTCTCAGTTGTACACAGCAGATTCCCTGAAGCAGCAAAAGTCATGTGAATAAAACATGCCATGTGTTGCGTTCTTCAGCTCAGCAGAGTTCGCTTTACAAAGGTGTGTTATTCTCGCTCACAGCTGAGCCAGGCGCCAAAACACTCTGCTAGAGAGCAATTGCTGCTTGCATTTGGGCTTCAGCATCACTGGACACCTTTCAAAGTTCTACTTAACTTTTAAACCTTTCTTTAGTCTCTAGGTTTTATGTTAATACACTGAGCCACAGAGTCCAAGTTGAAATCCAAAGAAAGACAAAGTCATAAAAAGTTTCTGTTACACAAGCTCAGCTGCCCCAGTAAAGATGTGCGTGGTGCAGGGAGGGCTGAGTAATCCACACCATATGTGGACTGCATGGTGATGCAGATCCAAGGTAGGGTTATATGTGGGGGGGTGGGGGGGCATGTCTCATCAGAGACATTATTAGTCATTACAGTGTGGCAGGATGATTTATCTGATAAGTGTGCAACACAGCCAGGTTGCAGACCGCAGGTTGCTGGACATTACACTAAATACTACCAGTGTAAACCAACTTTAACATGATGTGATAATCTGTGTGCTCACATTCAATATATCCTTTCTCTAGGATGAATTCAATTTGACCTCCAGCGCACAGTAAGATGTATAGATACCATAGCCACGCTCTGTAGCCGCACTCAGTTTTATTAGCAATTCGTCTGATTAAATCTTTTTTGCTTATGAGTGTTCTGGGTGCTCACCCTGTCTCTGATACATTTATTAAGCTAACTTCTCCACAGATGCACTGAAATGAGTTAGCTGTCCTGAATTGCACGTGTGCAGTAATTAAGGCACACAGATGGGTTCAGTTGGTTTTGTATTGTTGTCTGATTAGTTGCATTCTCAGGTTTTCTGGGGATGCCTTTAATCCGTTATTGTTTTGAGGTAATTGCTTGTGTAATTGTTTTTGCTTGTAAAATTGTAGATTAATTAAATGTGTTGGAAAGAAAGGAAACAAGACAGGAGAGGAGGTAAGACATAAAAACAACAGTGTGATCATTAAAACTTAAAAAAATATATATATATATATATAAATAAATAAATTAAGACATTTACAGGGCATCCATTCGAGACTAGGAATATGTAACAAGGGCCTAAAGACAGAACCAAAACATTACGTAAAGATTACTTGGGACAACCCTAGAACCAACTCAATTTGTTAAAAAGAAATGTAGCAGGTAGGTACAAACAAAAATAATAACTGTGTGAGCAGATTTAAAGCCGCATCCTTAGCTTAGACTACTTCAGAAATTTCTTGTGTTTCTGGGGGTATAGTTGTAGAGGTTTTTATTTTATTTAATAATAATAATAATAATAGCCCTGCCATGGCCTGGCGAGCCATCCAGAGTGTACTCTGCCCTCACCCAGAGTCGGCTGAGATGGGCGCCAGTCTCCCCACGACCCTAATTAGGATTAAGCGGTTCAGAAAATGAATGAATGAATGAATAATAATAATAATAGTAATAATAGCAATAGTAATAATAGTAATAGTAATAATAGTAGTATTAACACTTCAGGATTAAATCTGAGGAATGATACAGATATTCTGAACCGATTAATCCTAATTAGGGTCGCGGGGAGGCTGGCGCCCATCTCAGCTGACTCTGGGCGGGGGCAGAGTATGCCCTGGGCAGCTGGCCTGGCCATCGCAGGGCAGAAACACGCTGATGGCAACCCAGTGGCCTACTCTTTATGAAAGACAGTTCTTTTACATGCCTCTCACCACAGACAGTGAAAAACATGGCTGGCCTTTGATAACCCAGTTAGATGCATTTGGGGGACAGCAGTGACAACTCGGTGTTAGTGGGGCTTGAACCCCCAACCTTGGGATCAGTAATCCAGCACCCTACCACCGGGCCACCACTGCTGCTGATACAGATATGAATATATGAAATAATAAGCACACAAACAGATTATCCCATTTAGAATGAGCTGTTACTTTGTGTTCTCATTCTACTTTTAGATGTACCGCGGTGTAGATCTGCAGTGTGTTGGTGTATGCATGTGTGTAAGACAGCAGTGGTATTCTTTCTCCCTGCATCTCCCCCACCCTCAATCTCTCTCCAGTCTTGCCTGACTCCAGCATCCTTTAATTAATGAAAGCTTGCGTTCTGGGAACAAGTGGATCCTCCATACTGTACTTGTTGTTCTCTCAGACTCTTTTTCCTACAAGTAAAATAGATGACTTGTGTATGGGAGACCGAACCTGAATACAGTAAATACTCATCATCTTTCACTGGTGACAGCAGAAGCTGTTCTGTTATGGCGAACAGTGTGAATAGAGTTAAATTCACGAGCCTCTGTGTTCCCCGAGTTCCCTTTAGGCTTGACCGAGTTATCCTCATACTTCCCTCTGGGATTTTTAAACAAGTGCTTACTCTAAATTTCTGTCTGCTCTATATTTATGGTTCTCCCCAAGCTGAGACAACACATTAGGCATCTAATGTGAAGGGATTCTCTTCCATTCATATATACTTACATATTTCATATATACATATATACTGGCTTCAAACCTCTCATGGTGTCTGATTCATGCCCAAAGCCTTTTTTATTTTCTTACTTTAAAATTTTTTTATTTTATTTATTTATTTTTTAAAAGACCTGCTTGTTAATGTGCTAACATTGTCTTATCACCATTTGTCACATGGTCACATAGAAACCCACATCTCAGGCAACAGTGCCCTCTACAGGTGAAGGGTAAGACCTCATAGAGTACATGCCCAAACATGGACGTGTCACATATCAGTAACGGTCTCTGCCTGTGATTATTTTTCGACATTGGTCAATTCCAACATTTATATTACATTATAACATAAATCTAACAGCTTCTCATTGGCTGATCTAGTTTAAAAGTCCAGCATTTCTGGAAAAGCTCAGTACAAACTGAGGAAATGGGAAAGAATCTATTATTGGAACCCTTTCAGAGTTTCTTCCCCAACTGATTGCTTTCAATAAATCAGATTTGTCTGTGCATTATGGTCTTTTTTCTTAACTTTTTTCTGACACTGATATAATCACAGGGCATTTCTTAAGGAGATCAAAGCCTAGGATTAAATCAGGGAGGGTTCTGCTGTTTTAGCTTGGAGTTCTATCAGGAAACCCCTGTTGCTAAATGAACAGTAATACAGGCTTTATTCTTTGGCTTAACAAGAGGTACTGCCGTGTTTCTGATTCTGCTACTGTATACAGCTTAACCATGTTGCAGTACTCTTATAAACTTTAATTGCCAATCCAGCTTCTGGCAGGAGCACTTAAAAGCATCTAAGTTATATGCCATGTAATGGGACACACACACACACACACACACACACACGCACGCACATACAGTTATGTCTTTGCATGTGTGTTATTTGTGCGTGGGTGTTTGTGTGCTGCTGCTGTGCATGCTGGCCCAACACAAGGGGATGACAGCTCTGCTGTTGCTCCAGCTGTCATTGCTGTTAATAATTATGCCACATTCCTACACTGATGAATGTCTCTTTTCTTTGTTGGAAGTGACAGATTCTCTGAAAAGACACTACACGTTGTTAGCAAGCTGAAAGTTTAAGTTAAGGAGTCAAATTTTCTGTGTTAATTGCCAAACTCCCCTTCTGCTTATAGTAGGTGCTGTCGAAAAGCACAGAGCTTATAGTGGTAATGGGAATACAGCGCTCCGTTTAAATTCATTCTGCTGACTGAACCCAGGCTACTGATAGAGAGTGGGCACAGATCTGGACAGCAAGCATCTTCCTGTCATTTGCACACACGCTTTCCCTCAGCATGATCATTCTGTAACTTTTATATAATGACTGTGGGTCCTACAAATACATCTGCTTATATAGCCTCAAGTACCCATCTGATCTCTCAATACATTTTCTCTGTTCACTTTTCACTTGAAAAAACAAGATTGTGCTATAAGATTCTAATAAAAAAAACAAAATTGTGCTATAAGATTCTGGGCTTATCTCCCCTTTAGGGTAATCAGCAGGGCTCCAGGGCTGAAGTTGGTGGTTGAAACTCTGATGTCATCTCTTAAACCAATTGGGAACATTGTGGTCATCTGCTGTGCCTTCTTCATTATTTTCGGCATCTTGGGAGTTCA
>JAQMYF010000021.1:28902265-28914455 GCA_030014195.1 Neosilurus mollespiculum
GAATGATCATGTCTTTATTAGTGGGCAAACCAACAAAATCCGCAAGGGATCAAATACTTTTTACTCTCACTGTAGGTATGTTCTGCATATTATAATGTTACATTGATCGCAAAGCAAGTTAATATCAGTTAACGGGTGTTTGAAAATTTAGAACTCTTTAGTATTCTTCATTTTCTTCACTAGTTTTTTTGTGTAGACTGTTGCTAATAACAGTGGAGAAATGTTTTGTAACTTATTATTATAGCCAGGCTTTGTCGAAAATATTTCACTGCTGATTATAGATCCCACATTTATCTCTCTTACTGGATTTGTCTTAGTGATAGTTGGTGGTGCGTTCTGAATTATAAAGTGTTATTAAAATGAATTATTTTAGCCGCTTAAAGAAAATTTATTCACTTTGAAAATAAAGAAAATAAACTACTTATTAACTGAGCAAGATTTTTGAAAAAAGACCACAGACTGAGATTTCTCTGTTCAGACCGAGAAAACAAGGTTAATAAATAGTTTTATTGTGTGGCATTTTTAAATGGCGGCCTGATTTAATTTGCTTCAGGTGCTGTTACTTCTTTCACTCTGACTGCATAACAATTCGTTCAATGCATTATCACTGCAATCAGTAAAGCGAATTAAACATTCCACATCTTTAGAATCAGTTTTTTTCCCCAGACGTATCCCATCAAAGGACTTTATTTTATTCTTTGAGAGTGTAGTAAATGAACTATTCATGCACGATTTATTTTTTTTTTCAAATGATGCAATTTTGAATAATGTAACACTGAGCTTGTAGAAAAACAGTTAGAACAAACAAAACTGTTAAAAGTGAAAACCCACAAATAGGCATGGCCTGTGCAACTGCTCCTAAACTGAAAAGGTAAAAAATAAAGACATGAAATGATTCCGTATTGTACACCAAAATGTTGTAGGACACTAACTAGAGATGGTTCAGAGTTATTCTGCTACGGGTTCTTTAAGATCATAGCACACAATGCAGCTAGCTAATGGCTAATTTGCCGGTTAGATACACCTGGTCCAGATACACTATTTACTGCCCACATGTTGGTGTAACCATATGAATATCTTTTATTTAAAAAAAAAAAAACAAACAAACCAATAAATAAATAAATTAATAAAAACCTCATAATCTCATATGTTTTTAAATGTTTTGCAGGTGCTTAATGAAGCACTGAAAATCTGCAACTACATTTTCACGATTATCTTTGTTCTGGAGTCTGTCTTCAAACTTGTGGCATTTGGATTCAGACGTTTCTTCAAAGACAGGTATAGGATGCAGTGTGACATTATGAGAAAATCACAGAATGCACTAGAATCTCTGGGGGGGAAAAGCTATGTTCTTACAGTGACATAATTCATATCTTACTCGTGTAAGAATATTATCTTAGTTGTTGAAGTTATATTCCACTTCAGTGGTTTTTCGATTGAGGACTGTGAAGCGTAACCAGGGGGTTGTGATTTTTTATTGTTCTACAGAGATTTATTACAAAGTTATTGCATTATTAAAGTCAAGTGTTCTTTATTAAGGTTTTATACTTATTTTCTTGATTGACTGGTGCCTCAAATTAAGTACAGCAGATATAATACAAACATAAATAACTATAAAACAGTCAGACCTATATTAATGTCAACTTGGGACTGATGTATTCTGTCAGTAAAAATACAGAATAAAAGTAATTAACGAACAATTCTGCATGGGGCCAAATTCATAACAAGAATATTATTGTACACATTTGAGTAATGAACTGAGCATTCAAATAATATATCAAATCAATCTGGGGGTTCATAATATTTTATAATCTGTAAAGTTCTCTGGCTGCAAAATTTTTAAGAAATCCTGACATCATGATAATCACAGGATTAATGTACTAAGAAAAAATATTTGTGGTCATCATCCACAGTCAGTGTCCAATTACAGGTACAAGTCATAATAATAGAAAGTGAATTATTGGTTCGAGAACCAATTTTCAGTTGTAATGGATCCACTTTGCTTAAGCAGTCAAACAGAGGTTGAGTAAGCATGTTTGACACTTTAATTCAGTTTAGATGAATTGAAGTGTAATGATTCACATTAATTCTTGACTGCAATTTTGATGATTTAATGAGCTGAATATCTGCACACATTAGGCTCAGAGAGACATTATACCCCCAAAGCATATTGTCTCTTTGCACTGTTACTAGCTACTTCAATAGTCATCATAAAGCACATACTTCCACATGACCTGAAGCTTTAATAATTGAATGATTTTAACCAGGTTAGAATTTCTCCAGGGACATTACCAGCTTGTATCATTCTATTACCAGCTTCTGTATAACTGAATAATGACGTGTTCATTGACCTAAACAAAATACATGAAGGATTCCCTGTTTCAGTCATTGCCATCAAAAATTCTACTGTGACTGGCCAAAGATCATAATTTATTGCAAACTACTCCATTCAATTATTGCTGATATTCCAGGAAAAATGTTGCATTTATTTAGAAAGACTGTTCACATCACTTTGATCAGAATGAAATGTAGAAAGGATTTGTCTTATCAGTTCCAGTTCTTTTGTTCCAGTTATTTCTCGTACCTGATAAGACCCCTTTGTATAGCGAATTGGCTTGCTTTAAAACAGACTCCAAGCAACACTTCACATGTGACAACGCTAAAATTCATGACCTTAAAGAAGGTTATTTATACTTTGGCAAAGAATTTGAAGTCTCACTGAGATATACCAAATACTTCCAAACTACTGAAATATTAGGGTAAATCTGAGTTCAAATGAGAGAGTTGACATCACATTGTGGTTGATCGTGAATGATGCTTTATGAAAGTATGATTTTTTTTTTCTCATTTGATACACTGTACTGAACATATGTGCATGTGTTCCACAGGTGGAACCAGTTGGATCTAGCTATTGTGCTGTTGTCAATTATGGGGATAACTCTGGAGGAGATCGAGGTCAATGCCTCACTTCCCATCAACCCTACCATCATACGAATCATGAGAGTGCTACGTATTGCCCGTGGTGATTACTCCACTCAGTCCTTTTGTCATCTCCACTTAGATTTCAGTCAGCTCTACCACCCTGCTGATTTTTTTTACGTGCTTGGAAAGAGCTCGGTTCATTTACTGCTACTATGTTTGGAGTGTTTCAGCATCTGTATGGCTACTGTTTTGCAGTTGCACATCATGTAAATAGAGAACAGATGACAAATGAGAAATTCAGTCCACATACCCTTTTAAAACTCTCTCTCTCTCTCTCTCTCTCTCTCTCTCTCTCTTTCTCACAACACACACAGACACACACACTCACAGTGAGAATCTAGGGCAGTCATCTGTTTTGGCCAGTTGTTCTGCTCCTATTAAATGATGTACTTTGGTATTTTTTATAGATTATACCACCATCAACACAGACAACCAAGCAAACATACAAACTCTCTCTCTCTCTCTCTCTCTCTCTCTCTCTCTCTCTCTCTCTCCCCTCTCTCTCTCTCACTCTCTACCCCCCCCCCCCTCAAATTAAATTCCAAATGCAAGCCTAAAGCAGCAGTGAGTGAGGTGTCTTTTTGTTATAGCTCTCTAATCCATTCTTTTGCTTAATCAGCACATTAATATTCTCAACTCTCACCTCAGCATTTCAGAGTAGCCCATGAAGGGGCTAATAAAGTACAGACTTTAACTTTGGCCACAACTCACTACCACAATTTTGCAGTTGTTTTTTCCTACACACAAGACGTAATAAAGCCTATCATCAAATATTGTTTTCTTTTTAGTGTTAAAACTGTTGAAGATGGCTGTGGGAATGCGAGCTCTGCTGGACACAGTGATCCAAGCCCTACCTCAGGTAACATAACCACTCTGTTCACTGCAAAAACTTAAAAAAAATGGTAATAAAATGAGGGATATTTTAGTTAAACTAAGCAAAATGAAACTTACCAAGATTTTAAAAAATAAATTAAAATATCTAGCCTCAAAAAAAGCACAAAAAAAACAAAACCACCTACTGTGGCCAGACTGAAAAAGAGTACATTTGTCTTAATACAAAGAAAGTATTTCAGAATTATTTTATTATGTAGAACAATTTGCTTAAATTGACAAATGCTAGTACCATCATCTTGAAATAAGACTTTATATAAGGCAAAACATGTTAAAATCACTAATGTAATGTAAAACAAGTGCATTTGCTTTGATACACAAAAATCAATCTTGTAATTTGAGCTAGCAAGGTCAGATTAGGGAATAATCACATTTCATGTGTTAAGCTTGTTTTTATGTTCATAACCATAGCCTTGCCCATATGAATGTAATAGCAACATTTATATTTCAAATGACCTGTTAGTACAGTACTCACTAACTTAAATGTGTTAAAGGAAGAGACAGGCTGAACAGAAAGTCTGTTTTTAAAGCAGTAGTTTTATAAGCACTGTCTTTGCTTGTACTGTATTTTGTTTATAGGAATATATAATTGATGTGCAGTGTTAAATTACCAATAAAACAATGACTTTTATTTGGTCATTATCTGTTTTTAATATTTGAAGAGGAAAAGAATTCGGTTTTTGCAGTATTGTCTGTTCTTCATCTGAGTCCATGTTAAATCATTCATCTTCTCCAAGCCTAGCTTTTGCAGGCCCTGGTTTTCCCCACTGGCCTCATTTCCATAGCCAGTGAAGTAGCAACACTACATATGGACTGATGGCAACATAGCAAATACAGCAGGAGGCTAAGGAAAAAACCTGAGCATCTCAGCATGCTCTCTCTAATGTTGTTGGGGTCTGTGGCTCACCGACGAAGGCCTTTGATTTGAGTACATGCTGCACCACAGGATACTGTCATAATTTCAATAAATAATGGAACAATTCTGAATAAGTAATGTGCATAAATAACTGAAAGTACTCTATGTTCTTGTTTGAGTTAGCTCGTGTTGTAAAAATAGATCTTTACCTGATAGAACTTTGTGGTTTGTAGATGATTTATCACTGCAGGTGACTTTACCTTACAAGTCACCATGCTTATAATCTGGGACCAGTATATAGAAGGCCTAGTAAATGCATTATGTCTAGCTGATAAAGTTTGTCTCGGTTTAGCTCACATGATACTCTTGAACACACTCACTGGACACACTAAGGTGAAAACATAATGCTTGAAATGCCAGACAATGGGGAGCTTGTGCATTTTTATTTTAGCCACCTGCTAGCTCGGCTAAACTGAGCTTTACTTTCTCATCTCTAAAACATTGTAACTTTCCATTACTACACACTGCACCAGAAATCAACACCCCTCTTTTCACTCAAGTCTTGTGGACATTAACATTGTATATGGAAATAAGAGGATGAGATCTCAGAGCTGACTCTCTCCAGGTCTATGTTAAAAAATAGCAACATTTTAGAGCCTGATTTTTTAAAAATATTGTCTTGGGAGACACTCCAGCACTTTTAAAAGCTACACACAGCAGTCATCTGATTGTAGACTTCTGTTCACAAAATTATCTTTAATTCCAAGACACAAAATTGTTATTGTTACCCTATTGCTAAATGCTCAAAATGGTGAAAATCACTTTATCTGAATAAAATAAATAAATCAGTAAAGCTCCATAGGCAGAAACGCACAGTTAGACTTTTTGGGTTTATACAGAATATGTACTTGAATTTAGCCTTCATGAGTTTAGCACTTTGGCTTACCTGCTGAAGCATGGAACAGTATATAGAGCTCAGTGGTCTGAACCCAAAATGACCCTAATGTGGCGATATATTCCATAAAGATGGTAGAGGTTTTTAGTATAATGCAATCATACCTGTCCTTTTTTACTGACTTTTTATGGCCTTCAATTGTGATTACTGTGATTACAAAAACAAGGGAAAAAAGAAGTATACTCCTTAAATCCAAGCATGAATGTGAAAAGTCTCCCTGCTGATCAAAATCTTGAGCTGTCACATCAGTGAAGCATGTGATTTCATGAGGGGAACATTGCAGATTCTAGTCCCTCTATACTGGTCCCAATTATGAACTCTCCTTCCCTATTTTTGAGTCTGGAAGCCACAGGTTTAAACATTCCCCATGCCCAAAAGGGACATAAATACAAGCGTTCAGTGATCCATAACCATGTCATCCTCTGAAATGCACTGTAGATGGGAATGTTTGAAAAAAGCCCAGCCAGAGATAATGAAAATATATCTTTTTTTATAACTCTCGGACAGGAACAAAGCATTTTCTACTTTATTCACCTTGTCCATTTTCCTTAAAAGCCTACCTGATGTTGTCCATGTGGTTGTGCATGGTTACTGCTTTGTATGTGTGGCCAATGTTAAGCTGATATGAAAAACTTTGTGAACTTTTGAACTTTCAACTATAATCACTGGGAAGGGGCCTGCAGTTTTCTCACTTCATAGCTTTCTTGTTTCTTGGCTCTCAGGAGATGGTATTTTTAGATCCTTTTGTTCTGTCCATTTAGACTTCAGAAACATTGATCTGGCTCTCTGGCTCAGTCTACTCTTGCTCTCCTCTTGCTCTCTCTGCCTCTCTCTCTACAGGTGGGGAATCTGGGTCTTCTCTTCATGCTTCTCTTCTTTATCTTCGCAGCACTGGGAGTAGAGCTGTTTGGTGATTTGAGTAAGCACAAACCATCAGTAGACATTATTAGAGTCTAGCACTTATGATAGAGACCTTATGATGCACCATCTGCATTTTTATTCCATCAAAGATATAAATGGCTTGCTTAAATCGTTCAGCTGCATTCATTTAATTTGTCAATGGTGGCAATTAGATAAGTATTCAGAAGGGTTTCTGACAACTCACATCAATAGATTTTAAATGAATGTGTTTAGACTAGTTTTCAAAAGCTCTTACAAATCGTGTGTACATACAGTATGAAAGAAAAATGTCCCATTTGGATTTACTTAGGAGAAAGTGTACAGTTTAAAAGAAAAAAGTGTTTAAGGGCTATAAACCTAAAGGCATTCTTATTTAGTGATGCATACATAAAACCTTTAAGGGTTTCCCCAAAAAGACCAAAAAAACAAACAAACAGGTTTTTAATTTGAAATATTTATAAAATATTTATGCCACTGAATGTAAATATATTTGTGTCTCATTTTGTTTGACTTGTAGTATGTGATGATTTGCACCCCTGTGAGGGCCTTGGACGCTACGCCACATTCAAAAACTTTGGCATGGCCTTTCTCCTGCTGTTCCGTGTGTCCACTGGGGACAACTGGAACGGCATCATGAAGGTACATTTATGATATGTTTCAACATTTTGTACATCATCTGAACTTTAGTTGAGGTTCACAGTCATTTTCACATGCTGTTTATGTGTCTCACCAGGGAACCATAAAAGTCATTGCCTTCACTGAGGCCCTGATTTACTAACGTCCCTAATAAAGAAGTTTTATCTTACTAGTACATTTTGATAAATTGCATGTAGTGTCTGTAGGTGATTTAAGAAAATTATTATAAATAATTTCACATTCAGTTAAAGATTATTGAAGGATACCACATTAAATGTGCTTTTTTTATATCTGATGAAGAGCAATTTCCCAGTTGAGTAAATTTTGAGACATAAAGGCAAAGTTACACATCGAATATTATGGCGAATTAAAGATGGTAAAATATTAAGATGTGTTGAAATTACACTGGGGCAGCACAGTGACATAGTGGTTATCACATCTGCCTCACAGTAAGGTCATGGGTTTGAGTCCTGTGCACAGGTGCTTCTGTGTGGAGTTTGCATATTCTCCCCATGCTTGCATGAGTTTCCTCTGGGTACTCTGATTGCCTCCCAAAGTCCAAAGACATGCATATTATCTTAATTGGCTGTTCCAAATTGACCCTAGGTGTGAGTGTTTTTGTGTGTGTCCCTGCGATGGTCTTGCGAGCTGTTTATGATGTAAACCACCTTCGAAAATTGCTGACATACAGTCTCCTCACGACCATAGTAGGATTAAGCAGCTTGGTAAATGAGTGAGTGAGTGAATGAGAAACTTTTGTAAATCGTATAGATATTCTGTAAGTCTGCAATGTTAAATGCAAATTAAATAAACATTTATTCTCTTATATAAGGTGAATTAATAAAATAAAATATATTTTTACAGGTTTTTTGAATGCTGTTAAATTGCAAATGTGTAGACAATATTAAATGTGATGCCACCTTCATGCCAGAAATGCTAGTCCTACTTTTAACTACCTTTCCAGTTATTTTTAAAATACTGAGTCATAATTTAAAGACACTCTCATTAATGAGACTTAAATTTCATTATTTACTCACTTACTCATTTGTCGAATTGCTTAATTCTACAAGAGTGGCCTGGAAGCTGCAGCCTATCTCAACACTGGGTGAAGGCAGGGTACACCCGAAACAGTTCACTGCTTCATTCCAGGACAGCACTCACACAATCAATTCACACTCACATCCACACCTACTCTCACACCTTTAGAACAATTAACCTAATATGCATGGCTTTGGATTGAAGGAGAAAACTGCAGTACTCTGAGGGACCCCCACACGAGCATGGAGAGAACATGCAAACTCTCCACACAGTAATGCCTTCGCTGAGCCCCGAACTCATGATGCGGATGTGCTAACCACTATGCCACCATACTGCCCTATTTATGTATTTGTTTGTTTGTTTTGAATAAAATATACACAGATGTTATACCTGCCCTTATACTAATCTGCACACAGGACCACTATACTCTGCCTCCCTTTTAGGCTGATAAGTTACGCTGCACTGTTAAATTAATCTATTTGAATAGACAGTATATTCAGAATTCAAGTTCAACCCCATATTGATTGAGGCTAACTGGCAAAGATATGTTACACATTTAAAATATAGTATACTTTTAGTGATTCAGCTTGTATTTCATTTCAGTGGTGTAGTCAAGTCTGCATTGAACTTGTGTCTATGTGTGTATTCCAGGACACACTCAGAGACTGTGCCCATGACAGTGGAACATGCTACAACACAGTGGTGTCTCCCATCTACTTTGTGTCTTTTGTGCTGACGGCTCAGTTTGTGTTGGTCAATGTTGTAATTGCTGTGCTCATGAAGCACCTAGAGGAGAGCAACAAAGAAGCTAAAGAGGAAGCAGAGCTGGAAGCAGAGCTAGAGCTGGAGGCAGTAGGGGGAGATGGTGGGATGACTGGGGGACACATTTCCCCTCTGGCCCTGCGAGACATAGGTGTGTCTGCAGGGTCTCGCTGGATATCCAGAGATTCACAAGACAGAGGTTATCCCCCAGATAGTCCATCAGCAGCAATACGCAGAGACTCGAATGCACAGACTGACCAGCAACAAGGTCCGGAGGCTCCGTTAGAGGTGAGTGAAACTAGTGATATATTATGTGTTGGTGGATTTGTATCACTCTGTAGGCAGCACATTGATATTAATCTGATTTGGCAGATACTAAAGGAGCTTTGCTTTCTCAGTATGGGTTAGCAGCTGTGCATGTCTGCACAGGGCCATTACCCAGTCAGACCCAACCTGTGAATCACATGGTACATAGAGCATAGTCCAGTAGACTGAAAAACCTTGGCCAGCTTTTGAATGCTGAGCTGAGCATCAAGCGGGGCACCATGTGTAAGGTGACAGCTATAGAGAATGAGCAAGCTGACCATTGACTCTCATCATCTGTCTGATATACACCTCAGTGCCAGCTGAAGAGAGAGACAGCAGCTCTCTCCCCATGTGCTAAGCCTTGCTTAAGAGGCATAAACTCATTGTCCTTTGTTAGCAATAATGAAAGTGTATGTGAGATTGCATAGCTTGTATGACAGGGTGTATTCAGATTCAACTGAAACCCTCTATCTAAAGGTACATAGCCATATGATGGCATAATCTCCGCTTATTAAAGCGAGAGTGTCATGGTTGTTAAAAAAATACTCTAAATATCATCAGTGGTATTATACAAGAGGTAATCATTTCTATAGATGGAGATTTAGTTTACAAATGATACTACGCGTGAATCAAGTTCATGCATTCAATTTATTTGGGGTTTGCAATGCGTACTTAGTCTTTGAAAACTGTTCAGCCCAACAAGATTTCATGGTCATCCTCTTCCATCTGGCGATCCTTTTTCATCTGGTCCATATTGGGCGCAAAACCTCTAGACTCCTTTTGATTTGCAAACTGAAAGTCTATTTAATAAATGCAAGTATTTTCAAGAGTTACTGCATATTTTCATGACTTTTTGGCAACTAAATTTGGGTAAAAATCATGACATAGCTCCTTTAATTTTTGTGTGGACATGAACAAAAGTTCCTTTGAATGAATTCATCGTTGAAACAAACTTTTAAGTAGGGTTTATAACACTGTATAAAATATAAAGATTTAAAAAGTATAGAACAAGGAAGTTATCAACCCACATTCAAGCTTGATATTTTATTCATCGGTGTGCTGTAGTAGTTTTTTACTATTTAATTCCTTTTTAAATTTGCCAATCAGCTGCAGTTCTTGGTTTCTTGCTGTCATTTAAAGATGGTCCTGCTGTTTCCCTTCTTAAATGCAAAGCAGCCAGAGGTCATTGTGGTGCCATGGGAAAGCACTGATACATCAGCTTGTTTTTGTTGTGCCTGGCTATTTCTAGAACGCCATTTTTTTTTTGTAAATGGTGACCTTCATATCATCATTTTTTTTATATTGCCTCATCTACTGTTAAGTAAAATAAGTGAAGCACTCTGCAGTTAAGGTCTATTTGGTTTGCAAACTGCAATAGACAGTCTCAGTAGAGTTCTTGTGCTCCCTACTGGAGATCTTTGGTAGTACTTAATAAATGAGGATATCTAGGCTGAGCTGTGTGAACAAAAGAAGCAATCTGTCTTTATTGCTTGAATCAGTTAATGCACTTCAGCAAAGAGTCTACTTTCACTTTATATTAAGTGTCTTCTAGTACTTTTAATTAGGCTTTATGTACAGTGTGATTTGTATGTATGTACAAATTGTTCCACATTAACGATTTGCCTTCTATTTATGTTGTCAAGAAATATTAGGTCAGTGTAATTGCACAAGCTCCTATTCACTCTAATAGAAAGTATATACTTTAATTAAATGTACAAAATATGTAACATAATTTTAATATCTTCAGCTTCCAGTGTTTTCCCTATCTTTTGTAAATAATTTGCTTAATATTTTTGTAATTCATAATCTCTTAAACTATCCAGTTCTTACAGAACACTACACTTACACTATACTGCATTTATAGTTTATTTACTAACTAACTAATGTAGTCTTATAAATTAGGCGTAATTAATGCTTGTCTACATAACCAAGAGTTATCCTAATACAGTAATAGAAGTTTAGCTAATATATACCAGTAGTACACAATAGACCTAATTTTTTTATTCTTTTATTAAAGTTGTGTGTAAACATTTTTATAGGGAAAACTAAACTGATAGATAAGCACAAAGCTCGTTTTTAAAAATTGACTCATGTGACTGGTTTGGTGCTCAAGGATCACAAAATTTAGATGACAGCATCTCTTCAGTTTGTTTATTTTTTACTATCCATAAATCCGATGAACTAGAACGTTTTGGCATGATAGGTCATTTTGTGAATGTTGCTTTTAATCTTTCTGATTATATATAAAATGCACAGCACAGTGTGCATAATGCCCCTCATTTTGCAGCTTTTTTCACATAACCATGCAAAGTCATGAGCAAAATATAAACCATGATGCTTCATGTCAGGCCATATCACACAGATCCAGACAACCTATTTATAATAAAATATCAATATGTTACCACAGTCATAGGGAAAAAAAAACACTATGTATATCCCAAGGCAATTTAAAATTGTTCCAAGATAACTTAAAGGACGTGTCTTAATTAACAATGCAAAATCATGTAAATTGTTTGGTTGGCTTATATAAATACATCCACGGTTTGTTTTGACCGATACACACTGCGGTTTTTAAACCCAGCTGAGAAATTTCAGTGTTTTCCGAACATTCCCGAGTATACTCACATCGGAGCCTGAGTTGGTCACGTGACAATGTGACGTATATTCCAGAAAACAACAGTCTAGCTTCGCTACAGTAAAATGGCCGCCTGCGATAGAGAAGCTTCTCCATTCCCTTCGGACGAGTCTTTTGGTGATGGGACTGAGGACATAAACAATTATTCAGCCCCCAACTTACTTACATCGGACAGTGACGAAAGTGTCGATGGGGGATTAAACAATTTACAGGCCCCGGTTATAGAGCC
>JAQMYF010000021.1:28914849-28929592 GCA_030014195.1 Neosilurus mollespiculum
TGCACTCTAGTACTAGCATTGTTATCACTTTATGCTCGTAATCGTGGTAAATAAAAAGCTTAAGACATGTCCTTTAACAAACAAATAGTTAACATATCTGACAACATATATTCCAGAGTACCTTCAAATAATGGTTGTATACTTCAACAACTGACGAAAACTAATTTTGTAGACATTTTCATAACTGATTCCACGTTAGATAATTCCAGGTGGGTTTTTTCTAAACTATTTGAAATAAAACACAGCCTGAGAGCAGACCATTAGATGCAAAAAGACGTCTCCAAGAACCTCAAAATTTTGTAATAATATCTTCAGATAGTCCCTGCAGCTGTTGGTTTGATATGTCTACAATTATGAAGAAACTGGAATATTTTATTCTGCATGTAAGACATGCCAGGAAAAATCCTTTACGCTCCAAAAAGAACATTAGAGGAAGACTATAGTTTAAGGCCAGGGCTTTGTTTCCTGGTAATGAAGTCTTTTGCATTTTATGAGAACTTGAAATGTATGCCTTACTAAAGTTATTATTTTTTCTGAACTGTCTCATAAGGGATAGCTTCTGTGTACAATGTACTGCTTGTCACTGGCTTGAGAATTGATTATCCATGAACTCATTGAGACAGTGGAGGCACAGTGGTCCATGTCCCAGTATTACCTCTGCCACTGTTGGACTCTTAAGCAAGTGTTCCTCGAAAGACTTGGGCCCAAAAGAGCTAGAAGTGATGGAATTTGCTACCTTGGGAGGCAAAAATTCTTAATAAACACTACTGCAGACATACCTCAGGGATCGGGCAACTTGCCCATCATTAATTCAACTTGAATTCGGGAGAGTGCTTGAAGAGGCCATCCAACCATCCATTCATCTCTTCATCCCTTCATCTATCCATCTATCCCATGTTCGAAATAACAGAACAGAACCAAGCTCTCACTCCAGTTATACAGTAACCGAGTGGCCCATGGAAGCAGGCCCGGCACACCATACTATCTTAACTCCCCTCTCAGGACACCCCAAGGAACAGTCATATGTCTTTTCCATGTCCATAAAGCACATATAGACTGATTGGGCAACTTCCTATGCACCCTTTAGTTCCCTTGTGAGGGTAAAGAGCTGGTCCAGTGTTTTACCAGAAGGGCAAAAGCCACATTTTTCGACCAAGTTTCAGACTCTTCTCTAGTACCTTTGCATAACCATTCCCAGGTTGGCTGAGAAGTGTGATCCCACCCCAGAGAAAACACCAATTCTGGTCCCCTTTTTAAAAGAGGGGGGCCACCACCCCAATTTGTTATAACTGGACTGGAGGTAGACCTTTTAGTAGAATAATAATAATAATAATAATAATAATAAGCACAAAAGTCCATCAAGAAATGGCACAGAAAGTAAAAATTAAGTTGGAGAGTGACCAAGTGAAAGCCCTGATTTGAAGCCCAATGAAATGTTTTGGGGGATTTGAAAAGGGCAGTACTTGGAAGAAACCCCAAAAGCAAATCTTGCATGAAAGATTGGTTAAAATGCAGAATCGCTGTACAAATGAATTTCAGCTAAATGGGGCAATGTTCACTTATGAGGCCAAGTGGTAGTTGCTTTCTTTGTAATTGCTTTCTCCACAAAAGAGTATTAAATCTTATAAGTGTGTTGTAGTATATCACCTTTATTTTAATGATTTAAAAATATTAAATGTGGTTAAGGCTTTGGGTTGTGGAGCCATTTGTCCATAATGTTCCTTTTTTATGTTTGGCCAAAAAATTTGGAAACCTCTGGATTACAGTGAAGTATACAGTAGATAGAGTATTATTTTCAACACTAGTGAAATGACTTCTTTGTTTGCTATACCATACTGTAAATTTTATGGAAAGATGTGCAGACTATTGGTGTATAATTGACTATAGCACTATAATTATTTTGCATGATTTAATTTTTAGTACGAATCTTCGATTCAAATTTAAGGGAAAGACTTATAAATGCGTACAGGTTTTAGAATTAACAATATAAATAAGGTAAGGTACAATCATTATAATGTACTGAAGGTTTGAATTCTGCTTTCATGGCTCTTTTTACATATATGCATAACATCCATGTGGTCATTTGAACTGTTGTCTATGAACTTCTCTCTCCCTTGCTTCTATTGTCTGTCCACTGTTGCTTTCACACTACCTCTCCTTTCCTCTGCCTGTATCTCTGTCTGCTCTCTCTTTCTTTGTCTGTTTTTTTCTGTCTGCAAATGACTGGGTGTGTAGAGGAGGCCCATGTTTGACTCGGTATCCCTGGTGATCCAGGGATCACTGGAAGGAGAGCTCAGCCTAATGGACAACCTTTCTGGCTCCATCTGCCACTACTACGCTCTGCCCCCTCTCCCCAGCAAGTACTGCAATGAGAAACAGGTCAATGGCTCCTCTGTGCACCCTGCTGCCTAACACCATGCTCTCTTTCTCCCTGTTTTTGGCCTTTCTTTCTTTCTTTCTCTGGGAAACATCTTAGTCTGTGTTCACAAAGTAATTAAAATAAATATAAGATAACTCAGGTTTTTGTCCATGAGAGGGATTTTTTTTATTAATTCAATATTAAATATCAACTTTTAAATGTTTTATTTACTTCAACAAATACAAAAACCAAATACTGTTCAGTAAAATCTTTACTGCCTGAGCCACAATGTCATAAAGTAAGGATCAGTGAACTGAATTGCTGTTGAAATATGCAATTTTTTTTTTTTTTTTTTTTTTTTTTTTGTGGAACACGCTGTTAGCTTTGCAGAAAATTTTGTTAAGTTTGCAAAATGTGTGATCTCAAAAGCTTTTTGATGTAATTGCAGATTACTTAATGTCGTTAGATTGCATTTTCTGCAATTTGTTTCAGTAACTCAGCTAAAACTATCTGTGCCAGTCAATCACTGAATCTGCCTGACGCTGCATTTCAGCATTCTGGAAACCTGGGATGGGTGAAAATGCCAATAAAATAAATCTTACTTTACTTAGATATTTGAATTATTGTTTCACATTCTATTATTACTTTTGCTATATTTAATTACAAGAATGACATTTTGTTAATTGTTTGATTTCTGCGAGTGCAGTCAGAGCTGTGCTAGAGTCTGCACATATGATATATCCAAATGCATGTCCAAATCTAGCAGCTGCTGAAAAACAGAAAATGGATGATTAGAAAAGGATTTTTTTTATTCTTGCACAATACATTCCTGTGCGTGTGTAACGATGTGTATCTCTAATTAAATATGGCCAGATGGACTCTATTCTCACCCTGGCCTCATCTCTTCCTCTTTAGATCCCCCTAGCTGAGATGGAAGCTCTGTCTCTGGCATCGGAGAAATCCTGGTCCTTAGCTCTGACGGATGACTCTGTCCCTGATGATTTTAATCCCCTCTTACTAACCACTCTGGAGTGCAATGTACTTAACAGTAGAAAAACGTTCATTCATTTTTGCGGGTTCTAGGTCTTTTCTTATAGAGCTTCCAGTAATTTGCCTCCTCTATTAAGAATGCTTTGTGCATATGCTCCTATAGCACTATACAGTGGGCAAATAAGTATTCAGACACTACAGGTTTTGTTTTTAAATATACTTTGAGTCCTTATATCCCTTTATATTTACAGGCTTAATGTCTTGTAACTTATACACTACTCATAACTATGCACGAAAAGTATGGATTCATAATGATGCATGATATAACTAATTGACGAGGTAGTATTCAGACGCCATAAATTACCAACACTGGTACTTTGCTGCAATGCTACTTTATATAATAGCTTACAGCTTCGCAATCGATAGGAAGTGGTCATTCACATTTTGCAGCATTGTCCCAGTCAAGGTTATGAGGTTATTTTGGCTGCATGTTTTAGGTCATAGTTCTATTAATATTCATTAGTCCCAGAATCAGCTTCTTAGGTGAAGAGATTTAGTTCACCTCTAATATTCCACTGTACATCACTCCATTCATGTTTCCTTTAATGCTGTAAAAGTATTTTCTTGCAGAGAAGCAGCCCATATAATGATGGTCCCACCTCTGAATTTTACTGTGGGTATGGTGACGTGCAATATGCAGCCCTTTTTTTCTCCAGTCATAATCACAAAATGCCTTTTTTTTTTATCTTTCATGGTACAGGGAAAATGTGGTTCATGAACTTTCCACTTGCATGCAGTATTATTAAAATGTTATACTGATGGGGATTTTTATAGTATTTGCCCTTGTTCTCTAGCTTTTTTATGTTGCTTGATAAATTTAACCCTTTAATTAATATGTTCAGCAAATGTGTCTTTGTTATGCTTATGAATACATACTTTTTAACCCAAATTATTTTTATAATATTATACAAATTTTATATTATTAATTTGTGTGTATGTATGTATATATATATATATATATATATATGTATGTGTGTGTGTATGTGTGTGTGTGTGTGTGTGTGCGCGATTTTATATGCATATATAAGTTTATATAAATAAGAATCACAAGAGTGTCTTAATACTTATTTCCCCCCTCACTGTATTCCTCAACTATCAAACATTAAAATTTGATTATATCAGTTGAGAAATTTCAATTCAAATGATTTGCTAGTATATCATGGAACAGAGAAATTTTTTCACAATCAGAATTGATATGCAGGAATTTACAGGGGTTCTTATCAGAAAAATTAATGTATAGATCAATAGAGATGAGCATTTTTCATTTGTGTCTACAGTAAACTTTAGAGGCGAGAAAAATTTTGAAGAAATCACAGGACAGGAAATCTGGAGAGATAACAAAATTTGTACCCTTGGCAGTCAAAGATTATGATTAAGATTAAGATGATTTGGCACTGAAGTGAGAGTTAAAATAAGAGTTTAAATTAATGGGGTTTTAAAAGAAGAAGAAGAAGAAAAAGAAATAAATATATAATAACATGTAATATGTAATATGTAATAATAACAATCCAATAAATGTCTAATAATAGGTTGAAACTTGCTTAGGGCTCTCTCAAACCTAGCTGACATAGTAATCTGAACATCACGGGGTCTGTGATTTTTAACTTTGTTACAGTTATGTAAATCACAACCCTTTATTATTATGGTTATAATATTGTACAATCAGCGTTCCAAATAAAATGAGATATTTTAGTATTCAACTCTGATTAAAATTCCATATCACAACCCTTTATTATTATGGTTATAATATTGTACAATCAGTGTTCCAAATAAAATGAGATTTTTGTATTCAACTCTGAATAAAATTCCATATCACAACCCTTTATTATTATGGTTATAATATTGTACAATCAGTGTTCCAAATAAAATGAGATATTTTAGTATTCAACTCTGATTAAAATTCCATTAATAAATAATAAGAAAAACAGGGGGAAAAAAAAACACATGATGCTATTAAATAATGAATTAGCTCATAATATCTGCTATATTTAATATCATCCTTGAGTGGTTTTTCATAACTTTGAGCATATTTACACTGAAAAAAAATAATCCCTTCACTTTACTTAATTTAAATGTGTACATCGGTCCCACTTAATCAGAGTGTGGCCAAGTGACGTGACTTAATTGAAAATCGGAAAAAAAATCCCGTCAGTTGGCCACATTTTGTTCATGTGGGACCGATGTACACATTTAAATTCAGTAAAGTGAAGGGATTATTTTTTTCAGTGTACAGCCCAAAACTTGTTTCGGGGGAAACACTGTGGTGGGGCATTCTGGACATTTGTAGTCATTGCCAAAGAAAAGTATCATTCATTTGAGTAGGAAGTTGTACTTCTATCAGTATATATATCAGTATATCACTATATATATATATAAAATATATATATATATATATATATATATAGTCCTGGGAATAATTTATTGACCTTGCCCTGATTTGGATTAAAGGACAAGTTTAACTGGAAGCTCTTGAGTTTAGTACCTGCTCAGCTCTATCTCTTTATTCTCTGGCCATGATCCACCAACCTACTCTATGTACAGTCCACTAAAGTAGTCCTGCTTCCTGCTATTTTTTTGTCTGGGTTTCTTACCTCTGTCCCTGTCCTTTCCAACATGTGGACATCTCCACCCTGTATTACTCTGAGTGGTTCTGTCCTCATCATTTTATGTGTCAGTATACCGTATGTGTATGATTATGTTTAATCTCCATGATTTTCTCATAGCTTTGTCTCTGTCTTGACTTGTATTTTGTAATCATTTTTCCACAAAACACTATGTCCCTTACCTCTTTTTTTAAAAGCATAGGGGTTGGCCTCTCATCTGTGCTAGGTACAGAAGTAAAGGCTCTAGTTGTGGCTTTGGAAGGGAGGAGCCTGATGACAAATATTACTTTCTTAATTAAACTTCTCAGATTTTTTGGGAGAGAGGTTTACACATTGCCAACCAGAGAGAACACAGCAAGTCACTCAGTAGTAAACAGCATTAAGCTAATGTTGACCACAGCAGGTCAGTCTCCTCCCTATAGACAGTGTGCCTTTCATTTCAGTGTGCTAACCTGTCCTGTAGGTACTGTGTGTATGTTTGTAAGGACGGTGCAACGGTTCTCATATCCCTGGTTCGAGCTTGCCTTACAGCTCTGCTGACAATGCGTTTTTCTGCCCTTCAGAATGCAGATCTTCCAGAACCCTCAACAGAGTCTGTGCAGTCACATGTACACCAGGACGAGCACCTGTTGTGCGTGAAGAAGACTTCAGTGGGGCGTGCACACTCCCTGCCTAATGACAGCTATATGTTCCTGCCTCACCAGCCCATCCCATCCTCAGCAACCCTAATGACCTCAACTCATCAGACTCAGTCAGGTGCAATACAAGCACAGCTCTTGCTGCAAATACTTACCATAGTGCATGATAGCAGTAATGTAGTGTTATTTTGCATTATTAATGATAATAATTTAAAATATCATTTTTGGTATCTTGGGTGGCACTGTGGCGCAGTGGTTAGCATGTCCGCCTCACAGCAAGGAGGTTCCGGTTCGATACCCGGGCTTGAAGCGTTTCTGTATGGAGTTTGCATGTCCTCCTCATGCTTGCATGGGTTTCCTCTGGGTACTCCAGTTTCCTCCCTCAGTCTAAAAACATTCACAGTAGGCTAATTGGCAGTTCCAAATCACCCCTAGGTGTGAGTGTGAATAGTTGTATGTGTGTTGTCCCTGCAATGGTCTGGCGAGCTGTTCAGGGTGTACCCCACCTTTGCCCAGAGCCTCCCCACAACCCTATTCAGGATTAAGTGGCTTAGAGAATTAATAAATTGATTCACTGATTTTTGGTATCTGCTTTATCCTGCTCAGGCTCACTGAGGTTTTATGTTTACAGGAAATATAACTTAGTTCATCAGAAAATATTAAAATTGGGTATAAGCTAAAGTAAATACAGGGGCGGCCAGGATTAGTGAGATTTGCATCGTAGCGATTAAAAGGGAAATTTAAAAAAGTCCTAAAGACACATCTCTAGCATGGATACCTACTTCTGTATAATTTTTTTCTAAACTTTGGGCCTTTATGTTGCTATAACACTAACATATTATATTTGGTAATGGTGAAGATATATGGTGTACATATGTTTAGTATGTTATATTCCATGTTAATGTGAATTCATGCTAAAAAATTATGGGGCTTGCTTAATCAGAATCAGAATACTTTATTGATCCCACAGGAAATTGCGTGCATGCAGTTGCTCCATACCAAGTAAGAAAAGGATAAGATAAAGATAAAAGTCTCAATAGGGGGCTGCTGGAGTTATGGATCTCCTAAAATCCACAATCAGTTCCTTGGTCTATCACCATGTGACGAAGGAATCAACAGCAGCCCAATATTCCGTCTCATCACCTCCACTGATACATCTAACTACAGCAGAGTCATCAGAAAACTTCTGGAGATGGCAGGTCTCTGTGCAGTAGCTCAAGTCATTTGTGTAGAGGGCGAAGAGAAAAGGGGAGACGACAGTCCCTTGTGGTGCTCTGGTGTTGCTGACCACCGTGTCAAGCCAGGAGGGTTGGCCTGATGTTATGAATGCACTGGAAAAGTAAAAAACATGACCCCTTACAGTGCTCTCCGGCTTGGCCAGGTGGGTGAAGACACGGGTTAGCATGTAGATGATAGCATCCTCAACTGCTAGAGGGGTCTGGTAAGCAAACTGAAGGGGGTCCATATGTGCTCTAACCATTGGTCGGAGTTTATCCCGTATGAGTCTCTCGAGTGCCATGGGTCTGTAATCCTGGGGGCCACTGGGATGTGGGGTTTTTGGTACAGGAATGAGGCATGACGTCTTCCACCGCACTGGGACCCTCTGTAAACTCAGGCTCATCGTGAAGATGTAATATGAGACTCCGCAGAGCTGGAGGGCACAGGCTTTAAGAACACGGGGGCTCACCCCATCCGGTCCTGCTGCCTTGCCTGAGTGGAGTCTTCTCAGTTGATTCTCAACCTGATCATAGGGGGACATGTGGGGGAGGATTGTCAGGTCAATCACAGGAGGCTGAGGTGCAGTAAGGAGAGGGAGGGAGAGAGGGTGGTGTGGCAGGGGGTTTCAGGCTTGCTTCTTACGAGTTAGAAGGGGCTGAGCAGTAGCCGCAGTGTGAAATCTGGTAAAAAACATATTTATCTTGTTGGCCCTGTCCTCACCGCCATCACCTCCTCTGCTGTTGGATGGCCTGACACCAGTGATGGTCTTCAAACCACTCCAAACCACTCTCATGTTGTTATGTTGGAGGTTACACTCCAGCTTTCTCCTGTAATTGTCCTTATCCTCTCTGATCTTGACTCTTAGTAAACTTTGGATCGTTCTCACCTCCTCTCTGTTGCCAGCCCTGAATGCCCTATTCTTGTAGTTAAGGAGGGCTTTGATGTCTTTTGTCACCCACGGCTTGTTATTTGGTTAACAATAGACTGTCTGTGCTGGGACAATGGTATCGGTACAGAAATTTATGTAGTGTGAAATGTACTCAGTGAGCCCATCAATGTCCTCACCGTGGCGCTCACAGAGTGCTTGCAAGTCTGTCACTTCAAAGCCATCCTGTAATTTCTCTAAGGCCTCCTCTTACCATCTCCTAACAGTCCTTGTAGTCACAGGCTGCCTCTTCACAACAGGCACATAGCATGAAGAAAGACGAATTAAGTTGTTGTCTGATCTCTCCAGTGGATGGAGGGGGAAGGAACTGTAGGAATCCTTAGTATATGCATACAGCAGGTCTAAAGTTTTCTCCTCTCTGGTGGAACAGTCCACAAACTGCACAAAATTTGTCAGTGTAGTGTCCATGGTGACATGGTTGAAGTCACTCGAGATCACAAAGGCGGCACTTGGGTGTTAAGTCTGTAACCGGACTATGGTAGCATCAACAGTGTCACATGCAGCAGTGGGGTTGGCAGAAGGAGGAACATAAACAGCCACTAAGATGACATGGAAAAATTCCCTAGGCAAATAATATGATCCGAGTCCAACAGCACACAGTTCAATGTCCAGTCCACAACTCCGCTCTTTGATGGCTATGTGGGCGGGGTTACACCACTGGTAATTGACAAGAACGGCAAGTCCCCTCCTTTCCGCTTACCGCTCATTGTGCAGGCTCTGTTGGCCCGGACAGCGTGAAAGCCTGCGATGGATAGGTTGTCATCGGGAATATTCTGATGCAGCCATGTCTCCACGAAGCACATGAAGCTACAGTCCCGATACTCCCTCTGACTCTGGGCTAGCACTGTCAGCTTGTCCATCTTATTTGCCTTCATATTCCCCATTATGATAGACAGGAGACACGGCTTGTACCTTTTCCTCTCTGTAAGCCTCCGCTGTCTCACCGCCTCCCTCTGTCTCTTCTTCTGTCATGCTCCTCTGTATCCCCAGTGTATTTTCCTTCAGATTTCAGCCGGTAAGTCCGTGGGTCTGCCCTCTAGTCCGGCTGGCTTCAGGGCGATCAGCTAACCCCTGGTGTAACCAAAGCACGTGGCATATAGTTGCTGTGCTGCGGTCCCAACTCTCCATGAAAGTAAAAGTTCCCCAGCGATAAAAAGTACAAAAATGAGTTAAAAGTACTGGAAGGGCAGGAGCGACTGAAAAGGCTGCATGCCTGTTAACGCTTGCGCATGTATGATGCACAATATTTGCCACAATAAATTATTGTTGATCTCCATTTACAGGCTCCATTGGCTCTGTACAGTCTCAGACAGAGGAGCCCGCACAGCACCTGACTGTACCTGCAACTCTCTTCCGACCCATCAGCCCTCACAGCCTATCTGACTCAGAGTGTATTCCCCGAATTCCTCCTCCTCGCAGAGGACATGCGCTCTCCCGCACCCTGCACCGACAGGTGAGCTTTACCCACACACTTTTCATAATGTTTTTGCACCTTTCTCTCAAAAGACTCGAATTATGAGAAAGAGGTTTGACACAATTGTGCTACATCAGCGTCTTTGTGAATTTCTTCTTCACACCTGCTGCTTAGTCACTGCTTGTCTTTCTTTACATTCTATGTATCTTCTGTCTGTTTTATGTAGTGTATTTAGAGACTTGATAAAGGCTGACACCTCTGGATGACAGGCCCGTCCTTTGGTTTAGTCCATTGCCACTCATAATTCTTCCTGAATTCTCTTCTTTCTCTTCTTTTTTCCTCCTTTTCTTCTTGTGTCCCATGTATCCACTAATATGACTAATCCTGATCAGATCAGCATGGTACAGCACTCGCCGGACCCCAACCTGCTCCTGAGACACAGATACTCCTGCTGCTGAGAGAGCTGGAGTGGTAGCCTCCAGCATCTTTCATATTCGTTTCCATACCCCTCTATCCTGACTCCTTCCCTAACTTCTTTTCCCTTTCCAAAATCTTACCATATTCTCCATGCCCCACTGCATTTCACCAGTGCTACTCTAAGGGACAAAATTAGAAGGGTTAATGTAGTATATCGATTATAGTGAGCAGAGGATGGACACATAGCTTCATAAAAATTCTCTCTATTTCCCTGGTTCGGTCCTCAGCTCTGGCTATTGTCCGTATGGAGTTTCACTTGTTGTCGTTGTTGTGTCTATGTGGGCTTTCTCCATATTCTCCACGTTCCTTCTACCTCCCAGAAACAGGTGGATTGGCTGTAATGAGATTGACTCTGTTAAAGTACCCATTGGGGAATGAATGTGTGAAATTGTGTGTGCATGATGTACTCCTACCTCACACCCAGTGTTCCCAGAATAGATTCCTCATGCTCTTTAACAGTGGCCAAGAAAAAGCAATTCCTGAAGATAAGTGAATGTATGAACTTTGTTCCAATTTTATTATGGATTACCACATTTTAGATTACTCCTTTAATTTGTAGTCATTTAACATTTTTGAGCATTTGACATTTCACTCAGGCATTTCACTACCTAAGTGCACTTAACCTTCAGCAAGTGCCTACAGAACTGAATATAAGAAATATCTAGTGACCACTAGATGGCAGTGATGTCTATATTATGTTGAACTACTATAATATATAATGTGGCAGAAAACACACACAACATTTAGTTCATTTTTATCATTTCTGTCCTTCAGCTTTCCAAAATAATGATATTATAAACATTCTTGCTCTTTAGCTTTTTTGAAGTTCATTACCATCACATTTCTCTTACTCGATATGTAACCTTATAGTCACCTGACTCATAAACAGACATAGTGTGGTGTCTGGCACACCGCCCTTTTGTTTTGTTGTCTCTTATAGTATATCCCAGTGGCTTGGAGTACAGTCTGCCAAACAGGATAAATAGAATTTGTATAGCTCATTTAAGATGTGCTATTCATGTCATTCAATTTTTGCCTTTTAATGTCAGCTGTAGTCTACGTATTTCAGTGTCCACTAAAGAAACAAATCACTAGAAGTGTAGGGCTGTTTCATGGTCAGGGTTGTCTTTTTAAAATTATACAAGGGACCCCTTTTAAGTAGGCACTTACATACTCTATGACTGTATCTTATTGTTGTATAGAGGAAGAGTAGTCCCAGCTACATTAGTGAAATCTTTTTCCAATTCCGATCAATAGTGTCATCAGAGGAAAATATTGCTCAAATTTTGACCAAGTACAGAATTCAATAATATATAATAAAAATAGTAGCTTTTACCTGACAAAATTCTAAATTGCACTTCTAATTACTAACTAACTTTTACTTTTGGAGGGGTATTTTCATACAGTCTAGAAAGATGTTCTGCTGCTTGTAAGCTCTATTTATAATTTAAGTTGCTTTGTCGGGATCAAAAATGTCCGGAAAGTAGACATTACATGTGGACATTACATGTGGAGCACTGAAGTGCTTTTTTTCAGATATTAATTGCTTTTTTCTAAAGCAGCATATTACGTTATACGTTTGCTGAAAAATATAATTGGGATTGGATGTGAAATACTTTCTGTACAGAGTTCAACATCAGCTTGATAAGCATGTTCGTCAAAAAGGGTCTTCTCTGGAAAACTACAATGATTGTTAGTGATGCTGTTGTTACTGCAGTTAATAATATATACAACTAATGTTGCATTAAACTTGCTCAGATAATGTACTTAGTGAGCTTTTATTCTTAATTCTGCAATTTAATTTTGTATGCCTTATTCTGATTCACTACAAGCAGATGTACTTTTCTAGAGACCCTGTACTGTTATACTTTGATCCAGAGTAATTTAGACACTATTAGACCTGTAGCTCTGATACTTCACACAAAATATTCTAAACTCATAAGGTGTGGACTGGCAACAAGAAACCACAAAAAAACTAGGAGTTTTATTTTTGAGCTACTGTGAACCCAAAAAGTATACCCTGTTTGTGAAACAGCCCTGTAATGAATTGAGAAAGACAGAAGTAAGAAATAAGAGTAAAGGGTAGATATTAATGGTGCAATCTCTGCCTTGCAATTCTGATGTAGTTAAAAGTGCACGTACCAGTTTGAGGCATTATTCCTAAAGAACAGAAAAAGGGCAGGAAACTACAAATATTTTTAAACTTATCTTATACTTGTCAGAGCACAGAATTTATGCTTGACCTAAAATGGTAAGCTCTACTCTAAACCCACTGCTCATCTTTCCCAGCACTCGTAATCCCTTCCAGTCTCATTTTAACAATCTCACTTTCTCATCTTATCATGCCTTAAACACTTTCCCCCGTTCCCTTCCTTGTCACTCCCACCTCTCCCACCCCTGCTTTCCTCAGGTTGCAGTGAGCACTGACTCTCAGGAGGCCTTGTATACAAAAGGAGGGGAGAATGAGGGCCCCAAGGGGCTTGGTGAACTCTCCACACCTCCTGCTACATTCCCAGCACTGCAGCCATTTTCCCAACCATCACTCTTCCTTGTTCCTGCAACGCCAGGAGCTTCTCCTAAACCAATGCGCAGCAGTGTGCACACACAGCACAACCCCCACGATCAATATAACATCTGCTCCAGACACCAGTGCTCTCCCCCTGCCCATGATAAAACTGCTGAAGAGGAATCGGTGGATCAGGAGGTGTCTCAAATAATCAGATCTGGATTTGAAGATCACAGAGGACAAGACTGCATTACAGGAGATGGAACTGGAGGAGAACAGTATGTAAGCCATGGTTCATCTCTGAGGCAGTTGAAAAAGTACCACAGTGCGGATGTGCAAAGTAGACGGACACCACTACTACTGCCTCGGCCTTCTTCCTGGCTTGATGATCCACGGCGCCACTCAATCGAGGTATGTACGTCTGTGGAGAGCAGTCCCCAGCGGAGTTCAGTGTCCTCTGGCTTTGTGTCACGCGCAGACAGCCTACAACAACCCTCACCCCGAACACGCAAGAAGAAGAAAATGAGTCCTCCATGCATCTCTGTGGACCCTCCAGAGGGGCTGGTGCTTCCAACAGACTTCCAGCTAGTGTTGGACATGGGGATGGGCACAATGCCACCCTCTCTGCCCAACAGGGAAACCTGCCTGAGAAGGAGAGCCCCCTCTAGTGAATCTAAGGACTCATTCGATCTGGGAGGAGGAGGAGATGGGTTGCCCCAAGAGGGGGTTTTGAACCCCAAGCTATTGACTCTGCCCAATTTGTCCTTTGAGAAGACAAGTTCTGAGCACTGAACATGTACACACAAAAATGCACTGAAGTGCAATAAATATGCATACATGCACATGCATAAACAAGACAATGCACTCTGTGTGTCCATGACAGTGATAATAGTAATAATAGCATAGAGAGTAATAGTGTTATACACAATGGTGAATAACCAATGATCATGATGAATAGTGACCATTTCTTTTCTTTGTCCTGTATTGCCAAAAAAGAAAACAAAACTACACTGTAATAAGGACATATCAAGCTAATAATAGAACTGTCTCTCTTCCATCATGCTAGCAGGTGTTTGCTAGCAATCTATGACCTCCTAATGATTAAGTTGTTCTTGGGGCCTACTAGGGCCCCTTCTGGCTGTTTTGAAGACTTTTTAGCACAGCTCTTCTTTCCCAAGAGCAGTGGTGAAGGTACAAAGCAATATGAACGTTTTAGAGACACTATTTTCTTAAATTATTGGGCCATAGTCTTTGTACAGGATGTAGATTTTTTTAATTTCAATATATTTTTATTTGTGTCCCTTTGTGATTTTTCAATGTTTAAATTGTTTGAGTTTTTTCACCCTAGGATATTTTTAGCTTTAGGGAGGATTTAAAAAGAATTGGAAACATTTTTTCATTCAAGTTCCAAGGTCCATGTATTTGTAGTAATAATGTTAAGAATAATACCTAATATAATATATATATATATATATATATATATATATATATATATATATATATATACACACACACACACACACACACACACA
>JAQMYF010000021.1:28929855-28940662 GCA_030014195.1 Neosilurus mollespiculum
ATATATATATATATATATATATATATATATATATATATATATATATATACACACACACACACACACACACACACAAAGTTAAAACTCATTAAACTGCTCTTTGATTTTATCAAATGATCTTAGTGAGATGAATGATCAACCTTATTTGAAAAGTTTGCTTTATTACAGTCTCATTACTGGCCTATTCATCAAAAAGCAAACACTACATGCAGCCATTCATTTCTTTACACGTATGAGCCTGTGCCATTGACCTGTGATTTTGACATACATACATCTAGTTCTGTAGGCACTTTTTAAAAGAAATTCATGTAAAATGTAAAATCATCTTAAAATATTAGGCAAACTACATATCAAAAAATACAAATCAGTATCAAAATAATATTCAAATCTGCTGTTTTGTTTTTTCATCAATAAGAAAGTTTAGCTGATCTTCAATGTACCATGATCAAAACACTTTGTGAGTTAAACCTATTTACAGCATAACCTTCCTTACAGCTTGTTCTACCAGGTTAAGTCACAGTGTGGGTACAAACATGTTTATGGTACCAAGTAACAGCAAAAACGAGATGTTTTCCATTAAAATGCTTAACTCTTACGCGACTCTAGTATGAAATGACCATCTTACATTTCTGCAACAAAGGATTATGTTCAGCCAAAACTTGTTTCTTGTAATTTGCTCCTTCATATGTAAGTGACTAAGCCTTTGTTTTGTCCTCAACCCTTCAATTAATATTATATGTTTTGCTTAGTTTTTCCTTAGAAAATTTGCCCTTTCCTGTTTTAACAATGGTTTGCTTCATATATTCCCCTCTTTTAAACCCTGGGGATGGTGTCCACCCTTAAAACATAGCTGGGAGAGAGAGGAGAGAGAGAGAGAGAGAGAGAGAGAGAGACTGGGAGGCATGGATAAATTTTTTTTTTCTTTAATGATAAACATTTTTTCATTGTGGCTTTTAATGACTTGGCCACATGGCTGACAATAGAGACACTAAAACATTATGATTCAGTAGCTTGACAGCACATCTTAATCTCAGCTGTTTTCATGATGTTTACTTTGTCAAAGGACATACATTAATACTAATTTATCTCCTGCATCTTTGGGCTTTGAAAAAATGTGATTCTGATTTAGTGTCGTGAAATATGTATATAATTGTTTCTGAATGTTATAGAGTAGTGTGCAGTGAAGATTATACACCACCACTTTTGTCTAAAGGGGCTCCTAATAAAAAGAAGTAAAAAATTATGTCTCTATAATTTTTGTATTAAACAATGCTATTGTAGGCAATGAGAACCAAAAAAATAATAATAATTCTGGCAAGTATATTGATGTAAAAGTATGGCTAATAAACAAAAAGGAAAATTCAAAGGTGTGGCAAATTCTTTGACTTTTGCATAGCATGAATGATCTTCAAACCATATGGAATGGTTTAGCGAGTGAAGAAATTAAAATATGTGAACACTATGCCTGAAAGGTTAAATGCTGTAATTAAAGTAAAGGATGGCCACAATAAATATTGACTTTTTTCTCAAACAAGAAACTGTTGTTTTTGTTATTACTATATTTTGTTGTTTGTTTATTTATTCTCATCAATATGGTCTAATACTTGAATAGTACTTGGTTTCTGATTTATCTTCATTTTGTTAAGTTGTTTAAGTGTACTGTATTTTTAAATTTCTTCACTCGCTAAACCATTCCATATGGCTTAAATTTCTTTCATGCAAAAGTCCAAAAAAAATTTGTGATACCTTTCAATTTTTCTGAAGAATTGGTATTTTTTGTTTATTAGCCATATTACACAATAAATATTATTAGTTTTTGTTTATTAGCCAGACTTTTACCTCAATATACTTGTCGGAGTTATTTGTTTAGTTCTCATTGCTTACAATAGCATTGTTCAATACATTTTCACCAAAAAAAATTATAGAGAAGTAATTTTTTGCTTTTTTTTTTTAATTTTTTTTAGGAACCCTTTAAGACTAAAGTGGTGGTGTACTACTGTAAGTGAATAGTGTATTTTCTGTCAACATCCGTTTTTTTTTTTAATTATTTTTTTTTTTTAAATAAACAGGTTCAAGCTGGAATCTCATTTGCACAGTATAATTTATATCCTGTGTGTAGTGGTCTAGAAAAATCAATAGATATTTTTGCCTGAATTCTTACAAACAGCCAAAATCAGTTGTTGACCAAATTTGGGTTTTTCTGTTTTTATGGGAAGTCATAAATATATCCGATCTGGACAAAAGTTTGTGGACTCCTGACTTCCCAGTCTGTGAAAGTTTTCTATTAACTTGTGGTGCACAACTGTGAGGGGCTGCCATTGAGCCAAAATATCATTAATTCATTAATGAGGTCAGGCATTGATGTCAGATCAGAAGGCTTGCATACAGTCAATGTTCCAGTTCATCCAAAAGGTTTTATGTGCGGTTCAGGTCATTGCAATTTTGGCAAATCATGTGTTCATTAACCTTGCTTTGTGCATGGTGACAGTGTAAGATTGAAAAGTTTGTGCTGCTTAGTTCCAATGAAAGGAAATTGTAATACTATTGGATATAAAGACATTGTTGACAATTGCACAATTCCAATTTTGTACCAACAGATTGGAAAGGGCCCACATATGGTAGTAATGATCAGTTATTAATATAATTTTGGCAATATATGTGCATTTTCAGAGCATGTTCAGTAAGAAACCAGTATAAGTGACATTCTGGAAAACAGCCATAGCTGTTATGTACTGAATGTGATTTCCATACATAGTCAGTGTCTGGTTTTGATCAAGCTTTTGGATATATTCTGTAATGTGCAAAACTCAGGCGCAAACAAAGAAATTCTGTAAAGGACATGAGCAGGTATATTTCACTGAGCATTTACACAAGACTCTTGCAAATTGTTGTACATGGTTTGCTGAAATGGGCATAATCCAAAGCTTGTAATCATATACCACAGTTTGAAAAAGAACTCTTCAATTTCAGTTTTCTCTATTTTAACTTTTGGGATTAACCAGACATAAATATATAGACTAAGGTACAGCCTAAAGGTGGAGCTCCTGATAGATTTATATTGCCTTTCTGTTTTTTGCGTTAATTTGTATCACCAGTCTCATTAGGTTAATTGTCTGTTTAACAAGTTCATGTTCTGTGAAGCTTCTGATTTCAGCATTTGCTCCATGAACATTTATTTACCTCCAAGTTCGTCTGCCTACTTGAGTTAGATTATGTGATTTTATGAGCGGTAGTGTATGCATCTTTCTTTTTGGGGTTTCAGTTTCATTATTAGTAAATAAATCAGGTTTTATTTATTTATTTATTTATGTTTTTTTAATTGCTTCCCATCATCATACAAGTCAGCAATGCATAACAGCCAATCAGCATCAACTCAGCAACGTGGAAGCCTTATTCGGTTTCCTGTGGTGGGCACCGAACAGGACACTAAATAACCATCCAAGCCATGTTCCAAGAATATGGTGGTCTGTTCGGGAGAATGGAAATGGTAGACCTTGTTTCAGTTTACAAAGACCTATTTTAGTTAGTTTTTTGTTTGTTTGTTTGTTTGTGTTGAGAAATTCTAATGCTTGAAGGATTTTCCTGTGTCACTACACATGTATTTTTAGTATTTTCACCCTTCATGCAGTAATAAATGGTTTACAATGTAGAGTACACTGATAAACATTACAGTATGGATTTTCTAAATGTCTGTGCTGTTCATTAGTCTAGTATAAGATATGAATTTGTGATTGGAGCAATTTCAAGTTACATTTCCCTCTAATCTTTGGATCATCTACATCAACATATTTGAGCACGTCTTGAATTCAAATCCAAGTTCTTAACAGATAAAAACACCCAGTAAAATCCACATGGTTTGCTTTATTTTATTATTATTTTTTTTTTATCAATTCGTTACCACATAGTTTCCATGATTGCTTAGCACATTAGAAAGATAGGAAAGGAAATATTTTTCGCATTTATGGACTCTGTTCTTCTGTTATCAGATCTTTATAACCATTCATAAGGACATCCTTATAAAATTTGGAACCTCATTTGGAATTGATTATGTTTTGGTCATACGGATGCATTTGCAATCTCTTATTCACAGAGTTTGTGAATCCTTGAGAGATTTCTATATTTCAACATAAATATGACCTAAAACATCATCAACTTTTCACACAAGTCATTTTCCTCAATAAATAAATGACCAAGCGTAATGTTTTTGTGTCATTTACTTTTAGGCCTTGAGTGAATATCGGACGATGATGTTTTAAACCATATTTATGCAGGAATATAGAAAATCTTAAAGTGCTTATAAACGTTCATGCACCGCTGTATTTCAAGTCAGTTTATTTAGATTACAAAACATTGATCTAAATTTTGATTGATTATCCCAGCAGACAGCAGAACATTGAGTTTTGATGAAAACAGAAGCATGGTCATTTGTGACTGATGGTCTGTTCATTCACTGGATAGTGCAACAATACTGCTACTGATCTTAAACCATGGATTTTACCATAAACTATGTTACTGTATAAAATAATACTACACATAGATTAGTATTAAAGAAAAAAATTATATTAGGTTCCATTTTATTTCTGTAGCTGCCATCTTCTTGTGAGTTGTCAGGATAACAGGGAAGTGGAAGGCAAGTTTGCAACAAGTCAAAAGGGCTCTTTATTTTCCTCCCTGTTTTCCGTGTCTGCTTTTAAGTGCTTTCTGACTCACAGTTTCACACAAACACACGCTCGCTCGCACGCACACACACACACACACACACACACACACACACACACAGCAAGGATTAGCTCAGTTCCTTGCAACACCCTTCATTTCTCTCCAGTCCACCTCTCACTGGAATTCAGAACACTTAGCAAATTAACTGCAGGTTGTTCATCACTTCCACTCATTCCCATGACTCTGCCCCCCTTACACGATCCTGCGCTCAACCCCTCCCCTGCTGCTGCATTAACACTTTCAGTAATGGGCATTGTCTGATGGTGGATTGAGATCTTTAATGAGCAAACATCATGATGTGGAAAAAGTAAAACGAAAAAGAAACTTTAAAACTAAATCTGGAGCCAATCCTCTTCTGGGTGATAGATGATTATAGTATGATTATGAGTCAAACAGCAGAGTGTGTTGAAAGGATTCTTCAGTATGTGCATGACAGTTTTTGAAGGGTTTATCTTCAAATATTACATTTCTATGATTACAGAATAAATCTATAGCTTCAGTCATTTAAGTAATAGCATTCTCTGGCAGCATTCGGAATGTCCACTTGTCCACTCACTTATTTATTCATTATATAGTGTTTGCTACATGGAGCTCTTACAAGGGGATAAGGATAAATAGCTGTTAATAGATTTTAGACACTAGGGGAATGATATGCTGCTGTGTAATTATGTGCTGAGTACCCATAATTAATATTTGTATTGCAAATACCAGAAAGGAATTTGAAACTCATTTACACAATCTGATAACAAAATATGAATTTAGCTTTATGGTTAAGCTATAATAATTGACTGTTAAATTATTTAATGTGCTTTATCTCCATTGGCATGTTAGCTATTCTTGTTTTGTATTATACGTAGTGTGATATTTTGTAATGTTTAATAAAAGAAGAAAAGAAGAAGGGAAAAAAAAAACAAAAAAAAAAAACACCAGATGTTACTACTGCTGGATACATACATGTTATCTGTTTGCAAATCTGTTTGTTTAAAATAAGCTTTCATTTAAAAATAAATAAATAAAATTATAAAACTCAATAACTCATGTAACAGGCTGTAATGCATGATGACCTTTGTACAGTTGAGAATTCAAACAGAATGGCTGATTCACTTTAGATTGGGCAACTGGACATTTCTTATGCATCATTTGTCTTTAACTATTATCCTGATCGCTGTTCTATTTTTAGAATTGTACCTACTCTCAGTTTGTTAATAGATCTGATTTATTTGAAAATTTGTTTATAAGAATTGTCTTTTGGAAACTTGACTATTATACTATCCATTTAACTACTAATTAAAATGCTATTAAATTTACTACTAAATCATATACATAATACTGTTATATACATAAATTACAGTTGCCTTCCAGTAAAACTGAAATTATTCTTATATAGTATTTATTCACAGAATGCAGTATTCTATTTAAATTTAAAGTCAAGAGGAAATTTTATTATTCACATGACTTTCTATTATAGACATTATGAGTGTTTTGTACCTTTTACTGAATGTACCTGGAGTCAGTTGGAAACAGTAAAATTTCATCAGGGATGTTTTGCTACCACACCACAGGATGCTCTGACAGGTGATCTCACCATAGAAGACTGATAATTAGAACTGCAAACCCAAAAGATTCATATAATTACAGTCCTGAAAAGCCGAGGCACAGAAGTTGCATGTTACAAACACTTGGGATTCTACAGGATGAAAAATAAGCGGTTCGGCAAGACTGTTTTAAGGATAAGAATATTCTTTTAATCTTAGATCATTTTGCTGACAAAAATGGTGAAAAGTTGATAATAATAATAATAATAATAATAATAATAATAATAAAGATAAAGATAAGAGATGACTTTGACATCCAAACCCATTATAGTGCGATACTAGATTCCTTGCTGCTGGGAGATGAACCAAACAAGAGACAGATAGATAAATGTAGAGAATCGGATCACAGAGGCTATACTGGCGGTATCTAAGGAAACGATACCAGTGAAGACAAAGAAAGAAATGTTTAAACTGTGGACGAACCACGCTCATCGAGAAAAATGCATACAGAGCTAAAGAATGTGTATTTTAAAGTGGTTGACAGCTAGCATTAACTGTCTGTCCGAAATCAGGCATGAAAGTAGAGACTGTAAACCTAATGTTTAAAAAGTATCTAAAAATTAAACATATCGCCTCGGAAGTAAGAAAGCTCCAACATGTGGGATTACCCAGATTACTGAACTATTATATGCTGATGATAAAGCTATCTTTGGTTTGAAAATGACAATGGTGTTCAAAATTGATGATGAGATTAAGAACCAGGAAAGCATAATTATCATCTGCAATAACAAAGTCAAGAATGTACAAACTTTCAAGTATCTTTGGTACACAATCACAAATGACGACACAAACAGAGTTTGTTTCCTGTATGCAAGCATTGGAACCGCATTCCAGAAATGGAATGAGCTCAGGCATGTACTGACCACCCTTCATAAAGCTGTCGAAACGAGTGACATTCCGAACTACATGTGTGCGCATTAACGAAGAGAGAGCTTAATACAATTAAGGTTATATGGCATGGTTTCTTGAGAAAAACGGTTAAGGATGTGTATGAAAGTGAAAATGCACTTAGCAGGAAGAAAAGGAAGGACGTGGATAGTGAGTTGGATTGGAAATACAAGATCTCAAATGAACAACTACATGAAATAACAAACACGTTACCAATTTGAGATTTTTGCTATCAACAATATCAAATATATTGGACATATATACAGGCTTAGGATCTGTGCATTGCAAAAGCAAGTATTGTTTGATGTTAGACCCTATATAATATGATATAATATAATAGGATATAATACGGTACAATATGGGGGCAGTGGTGGCCTGGTGGTAGGGTGCTGGATTACAAGGTTGGGGGTTCAAGCCCCACTATCAACGGGATGTCACTGCCATATCTCTCACTGTCTGTGGTGAGAGGCATGTAAAAGAACCATTGCTGATTTTTGTCAAGTGTAGGCTGCATAGCCGTCAAAGTGTTTCTGCCCTGCGATGGCTTGGCAGGCTATCCAGGATGTACTCTGCCCTCGCCCAGAGTCGGCTGAGATGGGTGCCAGCCTCCCTGCAACCCTAATTAAGATTAAGCGGTTCAGAAAATGAATTATATTATATTATATTATATTATAACAATAAGCTTTTTTCTATAGTATGCTTTATTATATATAATTTTATTAGGCTAATTTATCAGCTATGGTAGCAAGCACAGTCACAATTGCTGCCAAACTACCAGGCATACCACTAGAGTAAATTTCTACTGAAAGCGCCGATGCATTCAGAATCTCCATGCAAAAAATTAAATAGAAAAGGCATTAGTAAGCCTATAATGGTAATGTGTATTGCTAAAATTATTTGCACTTTAATTGGGAATTAAACTCACTCACTTTGCCGAGCTGTTTTTTTCTTAATTTTGCCAACAGTGTGTCTTCTAAGAAAACGCAAGTGAAGCATACAGTAACGGTGATAATGTGCTAATGAAAAATGTGATATGTGGCAGACAATATGATTGAATATTTCAGAATAGGCTCTAAATGATGCATATTTCAATTTGATACTTCATTTAATTTGTTTTTTTTTTCTATTTATGTGTCCATTTAAGAAAAAAACAATATATCTTGTCTAATAAGTAAAAAAAAAAAAAAACCCTAATTAAAGCGGAATTGAAATGGAAGTATTTTGTAGAGCGACACTCAAGAGAAGTGCAAGGTGCCTCTGCCACACATGGATAATGTAACAAATAGGCCATATATGGATACTGGTTTTAATAACACACGTGCATTCATTATGAAATTATTAGCACTTAAAATTGTGTGACCTTGATTTAGACCTGTCAAGGTCACTCAAAGTCCAAGGTAATTGTGTCATTTGAGAGTGTGTAATGGTTCCTATCTGTCACTTATTGCATATATGGGTCTGTATCACTTTGTTCTGTAATATAAGCAATTTGAGTTTCATGTAGGAAATGTCTAGTCAAACCTTGCTCTGACTTTCACCTTTGACCCAGACATTCTTAAACCAAATCATCTCTGGGACTCCAGTAGGGTAGTGTCCCAACTAAGTTCAATGAAAATCCTTGCAGAGATCAAGATTTTATTGACTGACAAACAGACTCACAGCTCTGGTGATTACAGTGCCTCCACCACTGTCAATGGGTGGAGGTAATAAATCTGAACTTAATATTAATCATTCAATCTAGCCTGTTTCACCTTCTTCTATGACCAACAGAAAGATGAGGATCATCTGAGATAAAGATATAAGATAAGTAATGCATCCAGAGCTATTCCATGCCACCTGGATCCTCTGCTTTCTCCTAATTTTTTCCTCTCCCTTTTTATGGACATTTAAAACCAAGGTTATGAATGTCTTTCTTTCAACAAAACTGGGTGAATGGTCATTTGCATGCCAAGATTGGTATTTAGCAATGAGGATATGAGCAGAGACTGCAGTTAAACGTCACGTTAAGTCTCAGCTTATATAAAAATCAAATCAATGATCTCATGGTGTGTGAGACATTGTGAGATCATTTTTACTTGGCCACATGACACAATTTTGCTCTGCTCTGCCCCAATATACAGTAAAAATCACATTCAGCAATGGCACTTCTGGGTCTGTTAGAAAACCTCTACACATTACTAAAATTAGACAGTTTTTCAGCAGGGATTATAATTGGAGAAATGTAGTAGTGAAGTAGTAGAGGAGTGGTTAACTTACCTCTACAGTACTATATACAGCACCATGTTCTACATGTCATGGATGTAAAAATTAAATATTCAGACATTAACTGGAGTTTGAGTGGCAGTAGATTTTGTGCACAGCAATGATTTCTTTTCATACTACTCTTTTCTGACTGTCTGTGGTACTTTTAATTTTTATAATTCCCTGAAATATTCAGATATAAGAATTACAAATATTTACATATAAGAATAATATTTTGCTGCATTTGTCATCATTAATAGAGCCATAGAAGAGGTTTCTGCATCTATTATGTTATTTAATATTGAAGCAGGAACTTAAATGGCTTCATTGCTTCCATTTTAGAGCCCTTTTCCTACTCCAAAAAATTTCAAGAAACTATTTGACAGACAGGGATCAAGCCTTCATTTCTTAAATGGCCGGTTAAGGATTTAAAAAAAAAAGAAAAAGAAAAAAAGAAAAGTCAAGTTTGAAAGCATAGCCATTGGTTGATTTGGCATGCAGTGACCCAATATGTAATAAGTATGTACATGATTGATGGCTTAATGATGGCTGAGAGTTTCAGTAATGGCAACACACACATGAAACTATTCACTCCCACACTTTCTCCTAGGGGCATCTGGAACAGACAATTAGCCTAATGTGCATGTCTTTGGACTGTGGGAGAAAATCGGAGTACCCAGAGGAAACCCATGCAAGCACAGGTAAAACATGCAAACTCTACCCAAAAACACCCAAGTCTGGTACTTGACCCTAGGACCTTGTTGCTGTGAGGCAGACGTGCTAACTACTATACCACTGTGCTGCACCAGATAAACACAATATTTTGAAATATTAAATAATCAAATAATTGTTGCATTAAGGGATTAATAAATTCTTACTCTATCAGTATCAACCAATAAGTCAAACTTAGAAACTCTCTCTTAACCAATCTCTTACGAGATGTTTTTGGAAACATGTGTAAAGAAATAAACAACTTTAGAAATGTTCAACTCTTTGTAAAACACTAAAAAAGGCTGTTATCGGTGCACCCCGGCACTATAGTTATGAATAATTGAAAATGGCAAAAAATGTCTCTTACTTTGAGACAATTTCATTTAGATTAACATACAATTAAGTAATATAAAAGTAGACTTCAGTATCAGACCAAATGTATGACAGCCTATCTGTATATCTCCTGCATTGTATGTTCTCTTCATTAAAATTCCAGATCTAGTCCTGGCACAAACTATCATACATATAGTGTTTGGGTTATTGTTTATTGTTTGATGTTTATTTAAATCCCCATTAACTTCCACAGTGTAGTCGCTACTCTTCCTGGGGTCCACAATTTGAAGGTAACCTCAAGTAAGAGCAGACTATATATA
>JAQMYF010000021.1:28945331-28961342 GCA_030014195.1 Neosilurus mollespiculum
TGAGATGGTAGAGGAATGTTCTTGGTAGAGTAGTCGATGTTGAATTTTTCCATTGCGGTTTATCGTAGAGTGCTCGAGTAATCGCAGTAGAGCGCTGTTGAGCTTAATAGACCTCAACAGAGCGTAACAGACCTTGATGCGCAACTGCAGGGGATCTTGTTAAACTTGGAAACATGATTCCTTCATTTCATCTCTTGGATGCACCCTGCCTCCTTTTTATACTCCAATCATGCTCCAGGTGTGGTCATAAATTGTGGAGCACAATGGTTTTTTGAATCACGGAGATTGCAGACATCTTGCTCCAGTGTAAACCCAGGGATACATAATAGTTTGTGTATAGTTAAGTCACGAGGTATTTAAACAATGATAGAAAACCTCCCGCTTTCATGAGAAGTTTAGCACTATCAGCAACAACCTTAAAAAATAAAAACAAATAAATTGAACCTATGCCAGCAGAGGTTTGACTAATGGTATACTTTGTACTAGTGAACCAGTATCAAAATGTTTTCTGACAGTGACTTCAAAGCAATTATGTAAGTCACTCAGGATAGGGGCGCCTGCCAATGAATTGTCTTCCATGAATGTAAATGTAAAATTTCATAAATCAAGGCCCTACAGTTCAGAAGGGTCAGATTGTACCTTACACACTAGGCATGACATTTGTGACATAACCATGTAGATTAGCCTTTTTGGCCAAAGGTTTCATCTACTCCTCACCATAAGTTGTTATCATCCAGAGAGTTTTAGTGTAACTGAGAAAGCAAAATGACCATTTCAGTTTTAAGGATTATATGGGAATGCATACCAATAATACCAGCTGTCCAATCAGGAACTGCTTGCCATCAATGCCAATTTTCAAGGCTAATCCAGACTCTGACTAAAGCAGGGAGCATCAACATTATCATTTTTTACAATTATTTAAATTTTACATTTTGTTCAGGGAATATTTAGTATTTTAGGATGAAATTGTTAGCCTTTCTTTTGCTTAATAACAGTGCAAATATAAGCAGTGAAACAAGTAGTTGGTATTGCTCAGTAACAAATTTAAAAGATTCTTAATTTGCTTTGACACAAATAGAGTGTATATAAGGAGGCAAGAGGGTATGCAAAACATTTTAGATTAATCTCGCAACTGGCCACCTACATTTTTATTCAGACTAAACAGCTTTTTTTGTAGTGATGGCTTAAAGTAGTACTCAAATATTATATTGCAGAGCTTCCAAACAAAGGGTCCAACAAAGTCTAAATTTCTTGGATTTTATGTAATGAGCCTACACAAAATAGTCCAAATTGTTGAAGTGAAATTAAAATAAATATATATACACATACACACAAAAAAGAAAAAAAAAAAAGAAAAAGACAAGCATTTGTATGTATTTGGCCCCATAAAACCCCTAAATAAGATCTGGTGTTACCACTTACCTTCAGAAATCACATGATTACTCAAATAAGATCCAAAAGTGTCACATGATCTTAATATACGCACCTCTTCTGAAAGGTCCCAGAGTCTTCAGCATCACTATTCAATTCCATGGAGCACCATTAAATCCATCATCAGAAAATGGGAAGAACATGGCACCGCAACAAACTTGTCTAGAGAGGGCTGTTCACCAAAACTCAGAGATTGGCCAAAAAATGGGCATTAATCAGTGAGGTGACAAGAGATCAAAAGGTATCCATGAAGTAGGTGGAAAGCTCCACAGTGAAGATGGGTGTATCTGTCCACAGAGCTTTTAAGCCATTGCTTAAAGAAAAAGTAAGAAAGCATGTTTTGAGTTCACCAAAAGATATGTGGGAGACTCCTTTAACTCCTCATCTGGTCAGATGATACTAAAATTTTATTTTTGGCTATCAAGGAAAACCCTATAGCTGGCATAAACCCATCGCTCATCAACCCAAGAACATCCTCCCCACAGTAAATCACAGTGTTGGAAATATCATGCTGTGGGGATGTTAGGGTTGACGGAGGGAAAGAATCCACACACAGAAGTGGTGGAGAACACAATGTTAAATAAATAGGCAAACAATCCAAAATGGCAGGCAAACTCGTGGTCAGAAAACAGGCAATGGCCAGGGATGTCCAAGTAGTCAAAAACAGAGTATGAGGCTGAGGTATCCAAAAATACCACAAAAGGCTAGCAAGACTGGTCAAGGAACAGGCAAGGGCCAAAAAAACTACTAAGCAACAGATTGACAAACATTGGAAAGGCACAGGAGAAAACTCTGGCACAATTACGCAAAGCTTGTGGGGAAATGCAAGGCTTATATACACAGACAAGTGAAGCAGGCAACGAGACACAGGTGGGCCCAATAATGAGTCTATGGAAAGCCAAAGGGGACAAACAAAAGCACATAATACAAGAACACAAAGTTAACTAGCAGGAGTACTAACAGGTGATGTATTTAATTGGCAAGGACTGGGAAAAGTCAGAATTGAGGAAATGGTGCATGGTGGTAAATACAGGAAAATTCATAAGAAAGGGTAATTCTTAAAGGAGCTGAAGCCAATTTGCTTTAAAGAATGAGCAAAGATCCCAGTGGCTAGATTTGTCAAGTTCACAGAGACATAACCTAAGAGACTTTAAAAGGTGGCTCTACAAAGTACTGATTTAGGGGTATGAATAGTGATGCACACTTAAGTTTTATGTTTTTTTTCTTATTTTTAAGTTTTTTATTATTACCAATATCATTATTATTATTATTATTATTATTATTATTATTATTATTGTTCATAATAATAATAATAATAATAATAATAATAATAATAATAGTAGTAGTACTACTACTACTATTAATAATAATAGTAATAATAGTAATAATATTAGACCATCAGTTTTATTTCCTGTTTGCTTTGCAATAACCAAAAATTTGCACCTTCAGGGTTATTTGCATATATGGTTTCTGACTGTTGAAGTAGCATCTGCAAGTGATAGAGGGTCTGGCATGTGAAGCACTGGGTAGTTTGATCAGCATTTTGAGAAACCACTGTCAAGGTTGCTATTGTATATGTGTTTGACCCAACCATAAAGCTCTTAGAAAAGCTCTTAGAACAGTAACATTATATAGTAAAAGAAAGTGCACCTTCCCTCTGATACCTGTAGTGTCATGCTGATTGAGTCATTTTGTTAATGGAGTTATTTTTCTGAACATGGCTGGTGCACTTATTTATGTATGTATGTATGTATGTATGTATGTATGTATATATGTATGTATGTATGTACATTTTACAGACTTAAAGTAACCAAAGGTACCCTCTTCTCTTTCAGAACACTTCTCTTGGTTCAGTAATGTGTTTTGCTTTTGGAATACAGGACATGCTCTTTCTCTATTTTCTGGTGGTGTATGTGTTACTGATAAATGATTTTTTTTTTTGTCTATGTATATTATGCTTTTAGGTTAAGTACTTAGGTTACTCATGTCCCTGGGTGAGACTGTGTTTATTTTTAACTATATTTTAGGGGGAGAGCATAGACATGATTTAATGTACCTGTACCACTGTCATGCCAAATGCTATAGAGGGCAGCATGGTGCTAAATCATGCATACCACATACTCCATTAACTTTAAAATTAGGGTATTTATTTCCCCCTTTAATCATACTACCACAGGCAAAGCCACAGTCCATAAACCAGAAGTTATTTAAGCCATTTGGGAGAGGATTTGGGGACATTTTGACACTTAAGTGCGAGTCATAGGTAGACCAGCAGCAGAGGGTGCAGGAATACGACACCATGGCTCAAAGTATTTACCATAAATACTGCACAAGGGGAAGAACCGTGTGGAATGTTGGACCACAACAAAACTCTGTCAGCTAATTGGTACTAGTCCACAGTAATTAAATATTACATGACCTACAAGTAGAACTCAAAGTCACGCTCCTTGACATTCCATGCACATTGAAACATAATGTTCAGATCAGGAATATCCCTGTTGTCAGCGAATATCCTGGATTTCATTCAGCCTGACATGAGTCTAGACTCCACAAGGATGAATGTAGGCCCTACTCAGAAATGATTTTTGAAGAATGTTTTGTCCTTGAACCAACTGGGATGGACTGGTTTTGTTTACATTCATGGTTCAGGTTTCTCGCTAGAAAATATGATGTTCATTTCTGTTATTATGACTGATTTTCACTGGACTGTCAGCATGAATATACAGAGCGTCAGCATGAATTTACAGAGTGTGTATATGTTTTACTTTGTGTGTGCAAAAGCAAGATGTAGATATATAAAGAGAGGGGGCAAATTAACACCCATGATTGTTAATAATAAAACTCATTTGGTTTCAGTAAAATAAATATCATTAAAATAAATATCATTAAAAAAAATATTTATAATATTTATAAAATAAATATTACATTTCAGTAAAATAAATATCATTACATTATTGTCATAATCTAACACTGGCATTCTCTTTTTGTCTTAGTAGAATTACTTGGCAGCTTTTTTTGACACACAGATTTTAAAAAAATGTCTAATAATCTTTTTGAAATGAGCACTATATAATATTTATTTCATGGATAATATTATAAATACTATTATTAAAATAATAAATATTAAATAGAAAATATTTCTCTCATTATCAGAAAGAAAACAAAAATTTCTGAAAATCTGGAGTCCACAAGCATACAAATGGACCAAACGATTTCCATATCTTTTTTTTTTTTTTTTTGGTTTTGTCTAAACATTTTTCCCTTAAGGGAGGAAATGGTGGAGTTGAACAAAATATTCTGCTGAAAACACAAACAAACAAGAAAAGAGTACACTCATTTTGTGAAAAGCTTCTCAGGCATATAGTTGATGGTCGACTGCTTTCAGGTTGCATGTTAAGCATGTGTTCCAAAAAAATCAATGGAGCTGTAGTGTAGTATCTAAATATTAAATTAGAAACATTTTAACCAATTCATTGTTCATTGATGGTCAGTAAGATGGCACCATTGGGCAGCCAGTAGTAATGATTCCTCCCAGTTTCACAGTCTATGTTTTAATCCCAAATTCTCCTTCATTGATGTAACCTTGTTATAAACTGGTATCCTGTTTAAAGTGTATTTTAAGCCCATGTCTTTTACAAGTACTGGATTCAAAATATACCACAATTCTGAGACAATAAAGTGGTTGCTAAAAATGAATAAATAAATTTATGAATGAACAAAAGAACCAATATTTATGGTGTATCATTCTTGCAGGTAGTACCATAATTATTACACAGAATGACTCTCTACATGTTGTCTATTTTCTGGCAGTGTATGCATTGTATATATCGGGGCTTAAAAATGTATCTTGTGGGATGAAAAGGTGTATACAGCGTGAAAATTTGAAACATTTTGATACACCTGTCAATCTGTCCATCACATATAAGAAGCAATAAGGAGCAGATTCGTTTCCAGAATACCCACTTACAACCTTTCTGATCCTGTCATGTTTTTTCTCTCCCTCTGCTCTTTCAACCCCTCCCACTGCATTAGTGTGTGAATGGCTCTCTCTCTCTCTCTCCCTTCTCCTCACAGTTTCGCATTCTGTCAGCGGAAAATCCAGCTGTAGCTCAAAGTGTTCGCTTCCCTTGGAATGTCAAAGATTCATTTGCCTTTTTGCTCTATTTTTCATTTCCTTCATGTTTATTTCTTTTGAATCTTATTATGCTTTGGGAGATCTACTACCATGATATGAGAAAGCTTGTGAAGTAACAAAGAAGAGCAGAAGTTCAACAGAAATGAAGCACCTGCTTGTGACTCATTTGAACATAGGCATTCAGACTATGCATTATACTATGATGGCAACATTGCTGTAGTTATCTAATTTTGTATCTGTGTGTGATCCGGTATTATGTCAAATGGAATGACAGAATTTGCAGCAGGCATGGTCTCTGTGTAAGTAAGTGGAGATATTATGAGTTAGAGAAGAATGTTCTATGCTCATTACAAATGCTAAAACACTCTCTGCTGGAAGGCAAACATTCCGTGGGAGTTAAATAAGGTAAGCTATTATCGTCTTATTGAAGTGATATCTCATACTTATGGATTGGGTCACAACTTTGTGCCACAGTGGGTGCTTAGATGTGCTTTTTAATTAAAGGGCAAAGAGCGTGTACCTTCCGTCATGTTGACAATGTAATTTAGTGTAAATTAGGTTGACGCCTTTAGAGCAGGATTATAATTATGGTGACCTGCTATAAAAGTATCCTGCTTTTTGACAAGTATTTGAAATAATCCATCCAAATAGGGAAACCTGTTGATTTCAGTTTTGCTTAACAAATTAAAGACCTCCAGTTATTTTTACAATTTTAAATATCAAAATTAAAAATTACTTTCCAACTTCGACCTCTTTTTTCACTGTCTATGTCTATTTATCTAGTTCTCAGGTAGACATGACCACTGTGTCAGTGGAGTCCCTGGTGGTGATGGTTGATAAAGTGCCAAATGGAACTGAGACTCCAGCGACATCATCTACTGAAGATATGGCTGCAACCTTTACCATCGGCACCATCCTTTCCCTCATGTGCCTTGTTGGCGTGTCAGGAAACCTCTACACCCTTGTGGTCATGTGCCACTCAATGCGCTCTGCTGCCTCTATGTATATATACATTGTCAACTTGGCAATGGCTGATCTCCTCTACCTGCTCACTATTCCCTTTGTTGTATGCACCCATTTTTTAGAGGGTTGGTACTTTGGTGATGTGGGATGTCGAACTCTCATCAGTATGGACTTCCTCACTATGCATGCAAGCATTTTCACACTGACTGTCATGAGTACAGAGAGGTATTTTGCTGTTCTTAAGCCCCTGGATACAGTCAAACGTTCTAAGAGTTACCGTAAGGCCATTGCTATTCTGGTGTGGACAGCTTCTTTGATTCTAACCCTTCCCATGATCACTGGGGTAAAGCTCAAGACAGAAAATTCCAAATCGATGTGTCAGACTACACTTAGCCCTCATTCTTATAAGATCTATATCACCTTCCTTTTCTGCACCAGCATCGTGGCACCAGGTGTCATAATTGGCTACCTCTATATCTGCCTGGCCCGCACATATTGGATCTCACAGACAGAGAACTTTAAGCAGACTCAGAGACTGCCAAACCACAAAGTGCTGTATCTTATTTTTACAATTGTGCTTCTTTTCTGGGCCTGCTTTCTTCCCTTCTGGACCTGGCAATTACTGGGCCAATTCAAGCCAGAAATGGTTCTTTCGGTCAAGGCCAGGCGTAACATCAACTACCTTACCACCTGCCTGACCTACAGCAACAGCTGCATTAATCCTTTCCTCTACACTCTTCTGACCAAAAACTACAAGGAGTATCTTCGTAAGAGGCAAAGAACCTGGTCATCTGGGAACTACTTCAACCGGAGAAACCGTTTCCAACAGTCCCCTCGCCGCTCACTGTCATCCAGCAGCCAGCAGTGTACAGAGAGTTTTGTGCTCACACACATATCACGTACCAACAACAGTAGTCTGTGAGGTAAGTCCCTGTCATATTTTCTGTAAAAATTTTGTGGCTTACATAAACTGCATATAACATTATGACGTTATTTAGAATGAAAACATAAATTAGATATTTATTTGTGTACATTATAATGCAAATTATATTAATTAAATAATATAATATAATAATTAAAATTAAAAGCACTCAGGAAATTCTTTTCCATCCTGCAGAGCTGGGAGAGAAGATCAGTTGCCAGAATTACTGATAAAATTGTGCAGAATGTAAATCCACATGGCTGCAAGGGACATGAGAACAAGTTTTTACTTTTAGGAAAAGTGTAACTGTTAATCTACATTTTGGAATATTTAAGTTCTCTGTATGGGCAGTACATCAGAATGACAAAAAAATAATTAAGCCTGTAATTTTTTTTATTTTTATTTTGGTTTGGACAGAATTGCACCTGTGAGCACATAACATGAGGATTATTAGAGGATTATTACCTTTTTAACTGTCCTTTCTTCTACCACCATGAAAAACAAGAATATTGAATCAATGTGTATGTCGAACCACAATACACAAACAAACAAAAAAGCTTATTACCTACTCAATCTATGGCTTGAACAGGCAGTTCAAATTATTATTTTTTTTTAATGTTATGCAGCTGTAAATTCTGCTAAAACCCAACAGTCTAAACTCACATGCTATATCAAAACCAGTTGAACGAAGGTACCTTTTACATCACTCGTAGCAAGTGGCTAGACTGTATGACTGCAGTGGACTCTCACCTGCTTTTGGCAGGGTTATTGTAAAATTTACTAGATAACTGCCAATGGTGGTAACGTTTTGACTTGATATTGTTTGTTATTAATGACATCTTGCCTAACCAAAAGCTATGGTCACAGGCCGCTGCCTATATTAATGTTAAAATTATTTCCTTAGATAAAATAACTGATGGAAGTTCAAGATTAGCATATGATTTTAATGCTTGCAAAATCTCATGAAGATTACTGATTGTATCTTAATTGGCATAGATATTAGCTTTATCTTCAGTAAAACATCCTTATTTCATTTTTACAGTGTTTGCCTGCAAATTCCTCTGTGTCAGGAAAAGGTTTAATATATTCGTCTCTTCCTCTGTGAATTTTCCATTTCATTTACATCTGAATCTGTAACAACCCCTGGTGGTTATTTTACTCTCACACATTTTGCATAGTAGTATTTTAGCAAGAATCTTAGGGCATCCAACATATTTTGGTGGTACTTTGGCACTCATAACTCCTCTCCTTAGTCAATTCCCAGATTTAAGCATATATTAAAGTATGACACTTTGCTGCTTGGTGGCCCTCAATACGCCAAGTTAAGCTTTAAAGCTCTAAGGGCAATTCACACTCCAGTAGACATACCATTTAAGAGAGAAAAAATTACAAGCACATTTTCCCAAGTTTAGATGGGATGTGTAAATGAAATGGAATGTATAGAAAGTCAGAAATGCTACTTTCTTATATACTTTCCATACAAACCTTATTAATTACTAACTATTTTTATTCAATAATAATAATTACTCAATTCTCTGAGGATTTGCTACTGATCATGCAGATCAATGTCTTTCATACTGTGCCACATATTTTTTCAGGACCTAGATCAAATGGTCTCCATGGTCTATCCCAGTTGGCCTTCAGCCCAATTTGTGAAACCTTTGCCAGTGCAATCACAGGATGACTAACCATGGTGTTTTTTCCCCTCCAATCCTGAAGCATGTTGAGGGTCATGTGGTGCATATTTCTATCTCATTTTCAGATGAATGAGTGCAATATAATAGTCTTGGTAATTAATACTTAGTGAAAGGTTGCAAGAGATTTCTAATTTAGGGTAATAATGGATAACAGACAAATTTATCCAAAGCATCATGAAATATTAATGAAATAATATGGTCATTGTATAGCTGGAAAAGTATGCTGTGCTGTGAAATGGAAATTAAGAGCTGGAATCAACACAGAGTAAATAATGAGAGTCAGCAGTCAGACAACCCTGGAAGGAGGATGGAGAAATGTGTGAGCTTCAAAGGCTGACATTATAAACACATCTTCTCGTTCATTATTAGTGCCAAAGGTATAATACATTTTACATATAACTCAAGTACAGGGGACTTGTTAACAGGAGAAGCTCACTGACTAGCCACTGTCTGTGTTTATGGTCCCTGTTCCTCACATGTATACAACTGGCGAAGCTTTCCTGTGAACATGGACAGACCTATTCAGATACCTTACCTTGTCCATCTGTATCCAAATATCAGAATAACATGTGAAGCCATGTTTTTTCCACAGCAGTAGGTGAGAATGTGTCGCTTACACACATTCAGCATGCTCATATTGCATTCTTTCGTGCAGAGAAACACTGCGGCAACTCAAGGTCAGGCTATTACAGGGAGTCGACACATCATCACTCATAGACCACCTAGTTTAATGCACATCTCACATGACCTAATGGCACTATAAACTAATCGTTAGAGCACAGCTATTCCTCATATATTCCTCAAGTTAGATGCTTCCTGGTCAAAATAACAAGCTTTACCTTATCAAAAGTAAAGATATACATTGTTTAGTGACAGAATTTTATTTTAATTATGCATCTAGAGAATTCTGCAATCGATTTGTATCAAAACCTTGCCTCAGTTCCACTGCTCCCAAGATAAGCTCCTACAGAATTTGAAGAATGCTAACTTTTAAACCTTGATTTCTTTTCTTACAACTTTGTACAGTTCTTCCTACAGAAGAAGAATATATCGTTATACAGTGTACTCAGTCAAAACGACACTTTTTTTTCCACCCACAGAGGAGACAATATAGATCACATTTTAAATTAGAAGGAAAACAATGCATCAAAATTAACAAGTGAATGACAGTAATGTTCCATAAAGACAAATCCCTGGGATACTTTCAATAGATGGTGCAAAAGGAGGTTAACATAATTCTTACCTCAAAAATGTGCTTCAGCCCATAAAAAAAAAAAAAAAAGTAAGGTACACTGATGATTCTTGTAAAGCAATTAGGATTTCCATCAGCGTTTACAAATTTCACACAAATATCATGTAACATAACACATCACAGAATAGCATATAGAAATAAATGCTACATGTTTATTTATTTATGTAGAGAATTTTAACTGCTATTAATAAATGTAAAATAGTAAAGCAGAATACTGCAAACAAGGAAACATTAGACATTTTGCAGAACAAAAGATGTTCACCTCTTGCTCCCAAAGAGCTATGTACACAACATATTTAATTAGAGAGTTGGTGCTTTTGTGGGTGTTACGTAGTGGAATTTGTGAGTTTGTTTAATTTATTTTAGGAAATGGTACATAAGAAAATCCATTAATCAGAGGTTATCTGGGTATGGATCTCTGAATTTGGAAAAAAGCATGAATTCAGATAAGAAAACAAGACTCATAGAAAAGAAATGCAGACTTTTTTGCTGCACAATGTTTCCAGTAGTTTTGCCTGTACAGATGTGTGTTTAGTGAGTAAGACAGCTAAACACTCAGCATACCAAGAACACTCCACAAGACCTGCCATTTTGGAGACAAATAGACCCAGTCATTTAATTATGGCAATGTGTTTATCCCTCTTGCTTTCTTTAAATTGTTTCTGTTGATTTCTGTGTAGTCTTTCCTCATTTACTTGTACAGATGTCTCTTTTGGTTTGTATGTAGCTGTCTAACAGTAACCATGCTTTGTCTTCAGTCTTTCTCAATACTTCATTCCTGGGTATTTACATTAAATATCCATAGCTTCGCATATGGTGTTAGTGACATTGCTACATGAAGTCTCTGGGTCAGTTTGAAATACCTGGGTCCAGTTTGCTGAAGAAAAGTGACCGCGCATTCCCCAGTAATCAGCCTTGTCATACTGCCATATTTTGATAGGGCTTGTCCTAAAAGAGGGGTACCTCAAGTTTCACTAGAACTAGGTTATGATCTGATGTTCCTCATGCAGCAAATGTTGTAGTGGAAGCAGTCATGTCAATGAGTACCTGATTTTGTTCTTGTGGGCTCGTTGACAGTTTGGTTTAACCCTAGGCCACCCATGTCAGTAGTATGACTCTCTCTCTCTCTCTCTCTCTCTCTCTCTTATTAGCCCTCTCATTATCAATATCTAACATTTTATATTTTATTAAAATACAGGAAATGTACCTGATATAACTGATTATTAACATTATTATATACAGTATTAACATTATTTTTGTTTTGTAGGATTACTAATTTACTCATTTCAAACACTGAATGAGAACAATGGCTGGGACTATCTTGGCCACTCTGCTGTATTTTGAAGGTGGTCTGTCACAATTAGGAAGGAAATTTGTAAATGTAGACACGGTAGTCAGTTGGGGTGGAAAAAGTGGTTGAATTAATTTGGTTCCTAATCCACATGACAAAACTTTTTGGTAATGGAAGCCACACTCTCCTGGTTCTCAAGGTAGCTTACCAGCTCTCAAGTATTTAAAGGGAAGTGCTCCAAATAGTTACAGGATAATGCTCCCAGAAGTCTACCCTTGAACATCTTTTATCAGGAAGTAATCCGGCTATGTGAGACTTAAGGATTAAACCTTTCCTGTCTGATGCTTTTGCACCAAATCATAATTACGCTTTATATAACTTACAACCCGCTGTTCATCACCTATTTTGAATCACATCATTATATAGTAGTTTGACCTCATTGCAAGCCCTAAATTGTCCTTGTCCCAACTATATTTTGAATGTCTTGCAGCCTTGAACTATAGGGGCAGGGAAGGCTCAATGGTTAAGGCTCTAGGTTACAGATTAAAAGGTTGTAATTTTATGTCCCATTATTTCTATGCTGCCACTGTTGGGCCCTTGAGCAAGGCTCTTAACCCTAAAATGCTCAGGAGATAGGAATGTACTCTGGATAAGGGCATTTGCCATTTGCTGTAAATCATAATCATAAATCATGGGAATGGATGTATTTTAACAAATGAAATTCAATTGTCCGGATAAAACATTAAATGTCTCAGGTTTACACTGTCTGCAAAGAAATACAAGTCAAAGTACATTTTGAATTTAACATATTTCCATTTTCCATATTGTTTCAATGTTTTTTTTTTTTAATTTGGGCTTGTATTTAATTATTTAATTATTAACTTTCATCACAAACTTTTGTGATGGCTGTGCCTATCACTGTCATTGATCAAAGGCGGGGTACACCCTGAAGAGCTTGCCAGACCATAACAGCTCCAACACACATAGGGCCAATTTGGAACTAGCCTAATGTGCATGTCTTTGAACTGTGGGAGGAAACCAGAGAACCCGGAGAAAACCCACACAAGCACTGAGAAAACATGCAAACTCCACTCTGAAATGTCTGAGCCCTGGACTTGAACCAGGGACCTTCTTGCTGTGAGGTACACATGCTAACCACTACGTCACCGTGCCACCCTTTGTTGTACTTAATAAAATGTAAACAAGTCAGTGAGTTGTAACAAACATGAAATATGACAAACTATATTACCAATACAGTGGCTAATAAATCTATTTCAGAAACTTGATAATGTATTGGAGGACTTGCCTTAATCTAGATACCAAGATTAACCAAGCCCACTATTTAACCCTAGTGATTGGACCTTTACCCTTTCCCTATATAGCAAATGTTCATAGTGATAGCTTGGACCAAAAATTTAATCAAGTAGTAACATGCCATTGACAGTGACTGTGTCTAGCTATTTTGAGTTCATTCATACAAGCATATTCACTCAATCAATAAATTTTTCAAGATACCTAGAAAAAAGTTGTTTTGTGATTTTTATGATAACTTCTGCATCCTAACTGATAAATCCTATATGAATATTAAAACACTTTCTTATTTAATATATTGTATAATATGCAAACAAAGATTACACACTACATTCTGGTTTTATACAACAGTTCTACTAAAAAAGAAATAATAATAAGATTGAGTAGCAGACATTTTAGACAAAATATTCATAATAATATCCTGATTTCTTTTTTTGCACTGTAAGATGAATTAAATGAAGCTATAAAATAGCTTACATTAATTTGTACATTTCCATAAAAGTGCTTCTGTTGAATTTGTTGTTCCTTCTTACTTTTTATTTTCATCTGATGAGCTTTTATACTTCAAATAAAAAATGATATCACTAAAAATCCATTGATTAATCAGATTTATAATAGTTTTCTTATTCCACCTATGTACCCCTTTTACCCCTCGGCTTTACTAAGCCGAAGAGGTTATGCGATAGCCTTTTCCGTCTGTCTATCTGTCTGTTCGCGTCCGTGTGTCCATTACAGCCCATATAAAAATCCATATCATGATTTCCGATCAATAGCTCCTCCAGAACAGAGAAGTCAGCCATGCATTATGATGTTTCCAAAAATCAGCTTAACATGTTAATTATTGATAGAGATTAGTTAATGATTATTTATAAATCCTTCAGGTGGTCCTACACTAGGTCTCCATGTGTTGCCAAAGTTGTTCTATTTTAGTTATTAGTAGGGGCTACTAGTTACATAGCCACAAAGGCAGGGGGACTCCTGTATGGTGTAGGGGGACATGTATTACATAACTGCCCCCCCCCCACGATGCCAGGGCTGACCCCTATTTGTTGGAGGGGAGACATGGATTACATAACTGCCTCTTCTCACAAAAGCCATGCAGGGGGAGGGGGGCATGCATAGTGGATAGGCTATGTATGATACATGCATTCTGTCACAATAATGTTGCAAAAAATAACACATTCAAAGTCATACATTTGATGACAGCCGAGGGGTTCACTGTGCATTGCACGGTATATTTTATTTTATTTCTGGCATCATTAACTAGAAAGTCTCAGCCGGTTTTGGCTGAAGGGCAAGCTTTTGAAGGTGTTGGTGCTCCACTGAGCAGATCAACAATGTAATTAGCTCTGTGGAGTGTGCAGGAAGTGGCAGGAAGGAAATGGTGAGCAGAGACAATACTGCATATTGAGTGCAGCACAGAAATATCAGCATGAGACAAGGGTCTCTAAGCAGAGACCGAATTCCATGCTAGTTCCAGGTGCTCTGCTCTAATTACTGCGTTTCAGGGGTTATAGCCATTACAACAAATGTTAAGTAATAGATTGTTTAAATCAGTGGATCATGTAACATCAGCGTCTATGTGGGCAGAAGGTGTCTTTAGCCTTTCCTGATATTAGCAAACACTATGAATGGTTCAACGTATAACCAGCTCAGTGATGTGTAAAAATCAGACACTGTAGTCATAATTGTGTTCCTGATAGCTAATGTACCAGTTATATTTTATAAAATTACACTTCCAAACAAATCACTGATTCTAGACATCTCATTTTGGTCTATTAGGACATTCATCCTATTAATTTCAGCTGGATGCAAATGAGTTGTCTTACACCGATGACTTACTGGCTTGTTTAACATTCAATAAATTATTTCAAACTAATGTGAGAAGTGAAACTACAGTGTATTATTTCACATTATTCTTTAATTGGTACCATGTTACTGATGAGCGTATATCCAAATTGGTTAGCATTTATCAACATCAAACCTGGATGTGAAACAGAAAATTTATCCCATTTTATACTTAAATAATGAAATACCATTCCAGTGGTCCCACAGTCAATCTTTATATAAAGAGACTGAGATTTAACGGAAAGTATGAAATGTATACAATATCAAAAAATTGAGCCAATTTTTACAGGTTACAGTTATACAGTATAATATTTCATGAGCTTCAACTCTGTGTTTCTATAGATGCTCTGAATACTGTGTTATCTTTGTAGGCGTGTTTATGTCCTTTGCATTAGTAGAAGAACTGATGATAATCTGATTTAGTGTTGTGTTCATGACATTATACAAGAGGCTGTGTCAGGGTTTCTTCAAGCTCTTAATGGGTCCTGACCCTCACTTCACTACCAGTGCATGTTTTGCCCTGCAAAAAATTTTAGGCATACTGAACAGAAAACCACCTATGCTCATGATATTAAATTAGTTTTAGGCTGAAGAATGCTATTAAATAGTTTCTTTAGTCAATACATTTTTACAGTGTTCTGTATCCACATTTTGTAATTCAGTGGCATGTCAGGCCTATGTGTGAACATTTCACAAAGGACTATTTCCTTCCTTTGTAACATGACCAGGATACTGCAATAATTTCTTCTTCTGAATAAAAGATATCACAAAAGCCCATATTCTGTCTGAACAACTGCAGACTTGGTCACAACTATGTCAGTATTTTCCATGCAAAGTCTAACAAACATGCTTAATTTTATGTAACTTGAGTATGTAATCAGTAATGGATGCATTAGTTTTACTACTATGAGTGGAAAGTAATCAGAATTATTTAGGTCCCTGTGTATAGCTTTCGCTGTTGGTCTCACCATTCAAAACCTTTGGCTGTCTGGTAAATCTTTGACTTTGGGCTTGGACTCACAAATATTGTCTTGTTGTTTTACTGCAAAGAAAAATGGACAACATTCCTGCACCATTTTTTAAAAGATAGATAGATAGATAGATAGATAGATAGATAGATAAATAAATAAATAAATAAATAAATAAATAAATAAATAAATA
>JAQMYF010000021.1:28961442-28971780 GCA_030014195.1 Neosilurus mollespiculum
ATGCATGTTATATAATAATAATAAAATGCAGATGTATTTCTATTTGAGCAGCATGTGTGTAAGAGCAGCATGGAAATTTTAAAAACATCTGGATTTGGGTAAAACACTTAAGCCACCAGGAAATTATCTAAGGTCCAATCATTCTTTGGTGATTTCATCCAAGTTGGCTATCTTAGACAATATTAATCCAAGATCCATCCAAGAAGCTGAAATATGTGTCAGAGATATACATATTAACACCAGAATTTTAAGCAAAGAAAACTTTTTTGTTTTTTGTTTTTTTTTTTTTTTTTTTTTGTATATAAACATTGACATACTACAAGAATAACAATGCAACATCTCAGTGTGAGGTTATCAGTGTCTGACTGACAGATGGAATGCTTATTGAAATAACTGCACTAGTGTTCTCTGGAAATGAAGGTTTACACAAACAATGTGCAATTAAATCCTCTGAAGTATTCATGCAGAGAGAGTAATTTTACCATCAGTAAAAGAACAAAACCTGACCAACTTCCTGCAGTTTAGGCCTCATTGAATTTCCTTTCCTCCACATGAAGAACACTTTCTACACTTTCTTATTTACACATCAGCATTCACTCCATTATTGCTGTTAGAGACTCACAGCTGGAACAAGCAAGGCTGGTACAAAAATTAAACAATGAATGAAGAAATGAGCAGGCGGGTGGGATGGATGGATGGATGGATGGATGGACAGATAGATAGATTTAATAAAACAGAATTAATTACAGAGCTTCAACAAGAAACCAGGCAGTTAAAGAAGAATAAGCAAGTAACATAAATTTTGTTAATTAGTTAAATTAATATATAGGGCTTTCACATGTTTTCAGAAAATCATTAGATTAGTTAATTAATTAAATAGTTTAAATTTACCAGGTCTTAAAAGAGAATCTCAAACATGTAGACTATATGCATATATTCTAATATTTTGAGATGTACTGTAGTGGTTACACCCCTTGACACCAGTACTTTAAAATCCCTCAGATGTGTAGATGCTAGCACACTGTGCAGTGGAATGCAAATAAGAAACTTTTCATTAGCTCAACAGCTACAGGGGATGATATGTCATCATCAAAAGAGGAGAGACCAGCCACAAAAAAGCACATATGATGTCCCACCATGTTAATATTAGACACATGCATGCATGCCACAAAAAACAATAATAACACTGCCAGTTAATTCTGTAACAAACCTTTAACTTAACCTGCTCATAATTCATTCATTCATTCATTCATTCATTCATTCATTCATTTGCTGAATCACTTTATCCTTTCTTATGGTTGAGAAAAGGCTGGAGCCTGTTTTAGAAGATACTGGATGAGGGTGGGCTACACCCTGAACAGATCCCCAGACCATCACAGGTCCAACTCACACACAACCAGTCATACTCACACCTAGGGAACAGCCAGTTATTAATGTGCAAGTCTGGATTGTGAAAGGAGACTGTTGAAAATCCACACAAGCATGGGGATCACATGCAAACTCTACACAGAAACACCCTTACTGAGCCTGGGATTTGAACCCAGTACCTTCTTGAGGCAGACATGCTAGCCTTGATGCCACTGTGGTACCCCAGCTCATAATTGGGGTTTTGGAATTTATCCACATCCACTGAATACATAATAAAATGAGTTTGAGTTCAAAAACAGATAAGTGCCATTGTTTTAATTATGAGAAAACCAACTTTTTCAGTAGCTTTATTTTAAAGCAACTGGAAAAAAGTTGTTGTTGTTGTTGTTTTGTGAGGCTATTCAATAATAGTTTTTCTCATGATTTAAACAATGGCACTTATCTGTTTTTGAACTCAAGCTTTTCAAATGTAAATAAAAAAAATGACAAAATCTCTAATGGAGAAACAAAAATGTAGCAGAAAACATTTCTACTCCAATGTAGGAGGATAACTAGGATGGCTGAAAAAGATTTTCAGGATCATTTTTCTATCTGAGGTGTGCAGCTATTTAACAATTCAAATTCAGAGATATAAATAATATTCATATAATCTATTTTATATATCGGTGCTATAGATTAGTAATGTATTTAAAATATTGTGGATTATGTTGTTTGGCTCTTGAGTTTATAGATAAGTGCTGCAGCGGATATGATGCACATTTCAAACAGATGATAGCACTGCTATTTATCTTTTGTGAGCAAAGGTCATATTAATTCGCTTACGTCATATTATACAGACTTTGGAATAAAAATGGGATTAATTAGAACGATACCCATAAAGATGATACAAGATTATAACTATTTGCCCTCAAGTTCCAACATAACCATTAAGGGCCAACTAGTACTTAATTACATGATTCATTTTATTTCTGCTTATAAAGACTTTACTACTTACCCTAAGTAGTAGACTTAGATCTATCATTTAGTTGTTTTTTTTTTTTTTTACTGTCTTTTTTGTATTTCAGGATTGTATCTTTGTCGTGTCAGGTCTAATAATGTGTAGCAGTCATGGTTATAAGGGGACACCTTATATGTAATTAATGGATGCCGCATTCTTTCCATTACTACCGCTTCCTGTGGTGCTTACAGTTTACATAAAAGCAAATGCACAAATGGCAGGGTAGCTGCCTTGAACTCAGATGCCTTCTTGTTTGTGTTGTACTGGTGTTGTATAGGGCATTACAATTTTTCCTGTTCTCAGATATTTAAAATAAGATAAACATGTTAATAGTATTTATTTGATACTAAGCACTAGTGACTTGTAACAGCATTAAAATAAAAAGCTATTTATCATTCATAATGTTATTAGTGTCTGGCTGGAATTCAGTCTCAGTGGTACAACTCTGTTTCTCACGGACACACGCCAGACTACACACATTTGCCAATCTTAAAACGGTGTAGGGAATCAGAGATGAATGAAACAGAGAACTGACTGAACTTGGGAAAAATGCCAACACAAGCCAGATATTTTAAAGTAACAGGAGACATTTTATTTTATTCAATTTATTTATTTATTTATTTATTGTTTACTTTTTTGTAAGTTTTGTTAAACAGCTTAACCATTGAACCAAGACCAGAATGTGGGTTACTAAATTCAACATCAGTTTCTTCTTCTTCTTCTTCTTCTTCTTCTTCTTCTTCTTCTTCTTCTTATTTTTATTATTATTATTATTATTATTATTATTTTTATTTATTTCTTTCTTTTGCTGAATTATCAAATTCTTGTTAGTGTTCTCAACTGAAGAAAAATGGAGGAGTCTAACCTTAGCCTAATTGGATGCCCATGTGGCTGTAAGCACAATAACACCAGGGAAATGAGCCAGATGGGTTGTTGAAATACAAATAGCCTTTGAAATAGTTCCTGAGAAACATGTCTCCTGGGAAAGAAGACTTTATAAACATGCATGTTATTCTGTTGCCTTTATACCAAGATGAATACATAATGGTATTGATAAAATATCATAGTTACAAGATATTACATATTTTGATGAAGTAGCTTCATTTTACACTGTAAAAATGAAACAAATTGAGAAAAAATGTAGAGAAAAAACCCTCATCAAAAATAATTATTTTCACAAAAAATACTTGCGCCACAATTACCGGTACCACTGAAAAGTATAATGAATACAGTGGAACTGAAGCATGTTTCCCATTTGGATTGAGTTGATTTGAGTTGTTCAGAGTGTGTATGAACCTTCAAGCTATAATCCATGATTTGTAGAACTGGGGTACAAATATAAGGAGACACAAAGGCCAAATTCCCTGAGTTATCCATCAATGAGGGAGAAGTGTGTTGACCTTTATGTTAGGGAATGATTATATTGACAATGACATTGACAAAAGTATGACATTGATCCAAACCATATATCCACATCCACACACAAATGCTAAGCCTTCCAGAAAATCATGGTTCTACCATCTCTAGCTCAGTCCCCTGACCAGAACCCTAATAAAAAAAAAACTTGTATGATGAACTGGCACCATCCCTGAGTGCACAAGGGCTATAATAAGTTATAATGTGCAGAGACCCTGTAAAAAGTAATGATCTCAGATGCCCTGCTTATATTCTCCAACCTTATAAACTGTAATAGATGTTGGAAGGAGAGCTGCAATGGTCTGGTGAGCTGTTCAGGGTGTACCCCCTTTTGCCCAGTGCTGCCTGCCACCCTAAGAGGACTAAGTGGCTTGGCAAATGAGAGAGTGAGTGGAGGGAGGACGACTGGCCTGATTAATCACATTTATTTTTACATCATATGGATAGCTGTGTGCATGGGGCAGAGATGGCAACAGGATGAACCACATGAAGAAGGCAAGCCACCAGAAGCAGTGTGAAACTTTAGGTCCTAGAATTCATGTGGATGTCACTTTGACCCATACAATCTATCTAAATACTGTAGCAGGCCAAGTACACTCCTTCTTTCAGCAGGATAATAAACACTGATGTACTGCAAAAACTGTTCAGGAATGGTATGAGGGAAAATGGGCCTTCAAATTTCCCACCTGTGGGATGTACTGGACAAAAAACCATGATGGTCTCATCTTGTTACTTACAGGAATTATATGATGTGCTGCTTAGTGCCAGATACCACAACACACCCTCAGAGGTCTTGTGGACTTTATGTCTTAATAGGTTAGAGCCATTTTGGCTGTACAAGTAGGACCTGCACAGTAATAGGCAGGTGGCTTTAATGTTATGCCTGATTGATGTACATTGCTATGCCATATTACTGAGCTGATGTCTGAGGTAATTTTTTTATGTAAGAAAGTGAGCATTAGACTTGTAAAAGTCATAATTATTCTGAAAATGTTTTGATGTGGTGAGTGGAAGCTGATCAAACAGTGAGAAAAGACTCTAGATCTGATTTCATCCCTTCTAAGCCTATATCAAAATGGAATCTTAGCCATCTAAATGAATAGAATAAAAACCCTTTATAGCTGGGAAGCTTCTAGTGTGTCATCTGCACAGGCATGGTCAATTACCGGCTAAATCCTGTGCTAACAGGAGCATATCAATATGCATGTAACAGTCTGCTTCACCGACTCTTGTTAAATGCATAGCAGCATAGACACCCACAGCAGCTGACTTTCAAACCCATCCCCATGTCTGAAACAAATCGACTCAAACACCCGTGTCCAGTCCATATGGTCATAGTTTTTACAGAGAGATCATCTATAGCCATCATGTTCTGATTCACTATGCTCTATCTTTGAATAGCAGATGTTGTTTACAAACAGCAAACGTGTCGATGCATCATAAAATGACTATGCATCGTAATTTTCAAAGGGATCTCTATTTTTTATAATGCATCAAGAGTACTTTCCATCATTGGTTTTGTAATGATGGTACTGAAAGCACAGAAAACAGTTTAACTAAAGCAGCCAGACACAAAAGGTTATAAACTGCATTTGAAGTCTACAACAATGTGTGTGTATGACTTGTTTAAAAGTGTGTGTGCCTCCATTCTGGAGTATGTATATGAAGGCATTTTTAATTTTATTTAGGTCATGATTTTGCACAATAAGTAATTTTATGAAATATTCTGTCACTTTAATTTAACCCGATTTAACACTGTTTCGTTGTTTTGTTTTGGTTTTTAAATAAAGTTCTGCTATTATAAGCTATTATGACTTAAAGCGGTAAAAAAGAAAGGCTCTGATTTCGGCAAGAGAAACCTGTATTTTAGTGAAGCAGTGGTAACATAGGTAATCTTGCCTTTTTATCAGCTCCGTCTTCATCATTTGAAATGCTGACCTGGCCTTGGCTTGTCTGAGGAACAGCCAGTCATGAACTAAAAGCATGCTTTTCATTATTTGTCACCATTTGTAGGAGAATTCTATGTGGTCCACAATGAAAGTAGAAGGCTGCTTGTTGTATAGGGTTTTTTTCACTTATTATTTAGTGTTTATCCCATAGACAGCTGTTTACTTAAATCAAAGTTGTCTGCATGCTGACACTTTCTGGTTCATAAATGTAATAAACCTACATAAATGTTTAAAAGTAAAATGTAAGAACTGTCTCAAATTACTGATCAGGGCCAATAAACAGAAGCCTGTTGTTGCTATACTTTTTCCGATTAAAAAATCTAAAAAATTAATACTAAACTTAAGATAAATTGTACATATAATTTATTACAGTGCTATAATTATTTGCATAAAACCTAAGAAACAGCAATAGATCCAATGCCAGAGGGGGTAGACACTATATTTTTATAAAGTAATGATGTGTTACTTCCAAAATTAGAAGCACTGTCTAAAACCTAAATATGTAACATTTAAAGAAGTTAAACAATAGTGTTGTCATACCAGTGTTATCACCAAGTTCTGAAGTTCACCAAGTTTAGAAAATAGGAGACAAGCACAAAGAAGATGGCCATTAAAATTCCAACCTCATCTGGATAGACTGGGGCTCACAAACACACACTGCATACTGGGATTTCATGTTTAACATGAAACCATACTCCCCCTGTGCAAACTCCTGGATGAACAGTCACAGTAATGACCCACAGTCTTCATTAAAATGCATTTTGATTAATGACTTTCCACACATGAAATATGTCTTTATACACAGGCCCATTGCACATTATTTGGTAGGCTATAAATTACTTTACTTTATTACCAGCTGAGCATAATATCATGAAAGTGTATGTGTGTTGGGGGGATGATGTGAATGAAAATATCAAGCCCTTTGTTATCTATCTCTCAGTTTGTCAGTACTGATTTAGTTAGTTAGTCATTTTTCTTGAATTATAATGTAAGTCTTAAGCCTAGAGAGTGTCATAACTCAACTCTGTGTCAAAACAGATCATAACTTGTCATCAAAATTGATAAAATCAATCTATTTGAGACCTGTCATCTGAATTAAGCATTAACAAATGTTCATCTAGATATATGTCAGTTGTCAAGAATAGCCTATGTAGTTGTCATGTCACCCTATGAACAAAACCCTAAAATACAATTATGCTGTATACTTTTGCATTGTGGGTTGTTTTTTTTTTTTTTTTTTTTTTGAATGAAATGTATGTTTTGGAGGTTTTTTTCCACTAGGGAAATTTATTCTTTGTAGACATGTCTTGTTTCAGAGTACACATTATTTATTCAGTTATTCAAATAGCAGGTATTATCCAAAGAAATCATTGTTGATAACTCCAGAGGAATCTCCAAAAATTTACAGTGTTAGCTATGAGGGTATATATATGGACAAGACTTGTACACTGTACAAGTCTCATAGAAACAAACTTCTGTATGGTTATAAAGTGATGGATTCTGTTCAGTGCAGATAACAAAACCCAGGAAACACACAATTTAACACAGAGTAGGATGCACTTAAGTGAGCACTGACATGGATGGAAGAGATCTCCAAAGATAGTTTGTTTAGGCCAATGGATTAGATCAAGCTTTAATCATAATCATCTCAATAATATCAGCATTCCCCTCAATAAATCTTTATTAATCTGCAGGTGCATATATTTCACGGCACACTAATGGCAAAGTATCAGTAGGAGCAGCATGCCATGAAATGCCTGGAGAGTGTCAGGGGTATGTCTGATTTAAGCTCAGTCTCAGTCTAGAATTATAAGATCTTCATCAACAGTTTTGGAGGAGGGAATGTGTGTCTATTGAAGTATTATCTCAAATGGTTACTCAAAGAAATCAGAGGTGCCAAAACTACTTATAAATAATACAGTGTATTCTGGAAATCAAGGGTGAAACTGGAAATCATAATTACTATACATACTACATTTTACTATTAAAAGTGTATGAAATTTCTCAAGTAAATGAGCACTGGACACTAGTCTAACTGCAGACTATTTAAGATTCTGTGAAGCTGTTAAATATATTAATGGATCAGACAACTGGCTTTAGTGCTTTGCTAGAAATCTAATTTTGTGAATTATCTTCATTTAACCTTCCAGTGATGACATTTGTGCTCTATTTCTGGTTAATCATCATAAGGAGATTGTAACGCTGGCTCAGTGCTCCTGGTCCTTTTGCCCTCTCACTAGCTGCATCAATGCCCTGCTGATAGCAGACGCCTGCCATCTGATTTGCTTAACTTCATTTCAAATGACTACAGGCAAAATTAAGTTTCCTTAATTACCATTTTATAAATATCTTAATGCACAAGTCTTTGAGGATAAACGTGAATGGGACAAAATTATTTATGCAGAATAAAGTTTAGAGAAAAGAAAACAACAAAAAACAAAACAGTTATTCAAAATTAAATGAAGACTTACTTATTTATGAAGACAGCTGAAATTCTGAAAAATGCTGACAAACTTCCAGGTCTGTGAATATCTTGTGTGTTTATGAATAATTGAACCTTTAAGTGTAAAATTTTAATTCCTGTGTTGCAAAAACAGCACTCTTTACAGACTACTTTTGAAATGGGTATATGTTTGGGTAAAAGCAAATTGTAGGTTGCTAAACCTTGGCTACCATGAAATGAACATAATGACCATAATTCAGTTGAGTTTTTGAAAAGCTTAACAATCATTACTGTTTGATAGCTATTATGCCTACAGAAAGCAGCATACCTACAATATAAGGACAACCCAGCATCAGACAATGACTTTAAAACATAGTGATAGTTTACTGAGCTTTTTAGAAACAGTAGTTCTTCCTTTGAGTTACGAGTTTGAGGCTGTCAATGAATGTCTGGTATACTCAGATATTTTAACAACAAACTGGTCAACTGCTACTGTGTACTTTTGTTTCAGTACAGCCTCTGTTTGCTGGTTAGTACTAGCAGGATGCTTTTGTAGTGGGTTCAATCTTTTTTTTTTTTTTTTAACTTTATAGTTTACCAGTGCTCCTGCAAAGTTTTCATGCATACTGAGTAAGAGTAAGAAATCCTTATTGTCAACTGGTGCAGGAACATTGAAAATCACTTTAGTAGCTCTCAGTTTACAGCAATTATTAATGTGCACAAAAGACAAATAAAGCATACACACAAAGCTATATATAGTATGTACATACATACACACATACATATATTCCTATATACGAAAACACATACATTCATTCATTCATTTTCTTAACCGCTTAATCCTTATTGGAGGGACAGCAGTGACATCCCGTTGATAGTGGGGTTTGAACCCCCGACCTTGTGATCAGTAAACCAGCACCCTACCAACAGGCCACCACTGTCCCCATACACATACATATATCCACAAATTTACACGTATACATAGTCACACATACACAAAAGGTGAATGATATATACAGGATAAAAGCCATAAGGTGCATGATGATCTAATGTTATATAATGTTAGAGACCTGCTCTAAACATGTATATTGCAGTAAAAGGAGGGTGTGATGTTGCACTGTCTGGCAGCATGGTCTTGTTAGAATTGATAAGAGTTTATTTTAATTAAAATATAGAAGTATTTCTGTGTTCATATGTCTGTAGGATGACTACCATATTTGTACACAAGCTTTATATCTCAGACATTCTATAGCTAACACAGGAAACTCCCAGCTAACATTAAACTAGTCTCCCCCAGTTCTGTGAGTGAGGATGGCAGTCACCATTGTTTATTTAGTGGTAAAATCTTTGGATACCATGTTAAACATATGTCCTGTGACGTCAAAGTAAAGATCTATCTCAGATTCCCCTAGTGGCACAAGTCATGTGCGTAGGTGTGGCCTGAAGACAACAGGATGGACATGCAAACAATAAAACTGGGAGTGAGATGAGAAGACAGGGCTCACCTTTAACAGCTTGTGGGTAAAGGCTGTTCTTGGATGGCTTAGTGTCATTCCGATCACCTGCTCTATCACCCTCACCATCCGCTGCTGCTACTTCCTGTCCTCTGCAGCACAGCCGCTGAACGACACTGTACAGCAGTAGGTTAGGAGGCTCTGGATGGCAGATCGGTAGTTTATCAGTAGGGGTCAGGGTAGGAGTGCTTGACACCTACTGGAGGGGGTTGTTTGTTTATTTGTTTATTTGTTTATTGCATGCATGTCTGTAAATAAAACCCAGTGAAATTCAAACAAGTCCATGATTTTATTATTGAATGTATTTGCATATTAGTCAGTATGAAACTGTGTATGCCCAGAAGATAACTCACAGAAATTACTAACAATAACACCCAATGGATTAGGCAGTTACTTTTGCTTACCATGCACAAATACAAGCATTTACATGTGTGCAAACTGAAAACAGAAGTAGTTCTTAGGAAGACAACAATTTAAAAATAGCTTTTAGGATGGTATGTCCAAGATAAATCTGTTTTACATGCTTAATCCTTCAAACACTAATGGGTGTTTTTAAGTAGGGCGGCTGTGGTTTCACCTGCTACAAAGTGTCAACAATCCTCTTGGTTTATATGTATATATATGTATATATATAATGTGTGTATGTATATA
>JAQMYF010000021.1:29029378-29051144 GCA_030014195.1 Neosilurus mollespiculum
ATCCATTTATCTTTCCATGCATCCATCTGGCTATTCATACATCCACCCACCCACCTATCCAACCATCCATCCATCCACCTACCTACTGATCAATCCATCCATCCATCCATCCATCCATCTAGCATCTATCTATCCATTCATTTTTCTATCCATCTAGCATCTATCTATCTATCTACCCATCTATCAACCATCCATCATATATCCATCCACATTTATTCAAACATCCATTTATCTTTCCATGCATCCATCTGGCTATTCATACATCCACCCACCCACCTATCCAACCATCCATCCATCCATCCACCTACCTACTGATCAATCCATCCATCCATCCATCCATCCATCCCTCAACCCATCTACGATGTTCCTATCACTGCTCAGGGCTAATTCATTTCTCAGTCAACACTGCACACAGAACAATTTACTGTGTGTGTGTGTGAGTTTGTGTGTGTAATAAATGCCTGTAGTAATTAACCATAATCTCCAGATCAGTTAATGAAAGGAAAGTCACACTGTAGACGCGTCCCAAACCACAGAATAATGTAAAGCTGGTAACACCCGTGTAGCCTACGCTGCTTTCCCACAGCCCACAGACCACCGACCTCTAAAAAGGTTAAAAGGTCATCAGAGTTTACATTTAGCTTTCATTCAGTTTGGCGTGTGTTGTACAGCTGTGGTGTGTATCGCTGCTCCGCTGGGACAGGCTAACACCCTGCTGTCAGCAGGGAGGATAACAACACTAACAGTTAGCATGCTAGCTAGCCCTGGGCTTGGTCCTCAGTTGTTAGATCTGGGTTAGCTGCTGGACCCCAGGTGAGCCAGGGTGGGGTGGGGGTTTTCTTTTAGTTGCTAGTTGATTTAGTATTTGGGTTAGCTCGGTAGGATTTGGGATCATCTTAGTATCTTGGGCTGTTTGCTAGTGCTTGGATTAGCTTTCGGATACTAGCATTTATGATTAGCGGGTAGTACGTGCTAGCATTAATGCTAAATATGTAGCTTTGATGATTTCATGATCTAAAGCTGTTTTGGAAGGGAAATAATCAAGCTCTGTGTGTGTATGTGTGTTTGTGTGTGTGTGTGACCCTTAAAACATTCCAGAAGTGTGTTAGGGAAAAGTGATAATTGCACTGTATTAAATTGAATTAGCACACACTCAGGTGAGAGTGATGAGGGTCAGGGACTCTAATGATAGATGGACATCCTCACCTCATCATCCTGCAGAGAAATGCAGAAAGTACGAGAGACGAAGAGAGACAGAGAGACAGATGGAAATAGGGGCGACCGCTGGCACCCATGCTGAAAATTAATTTCCTTTTATTTTATTCGTGCAGCATGCTTGAGTGAGTGAGTGTGAAGGGGAAACTCAAGGCTAAGGTGCACAACACACACACACACACCCAACACACACACACATACACACATGAATTAGTGTGCTATTTATTTTGTATTCATGACCAGAAGCATATTGGAGCACGGTCCTCACATAGCGCACTGAGTGTCCTACAGAGTGAGTAGGGTGTGTTGTTTGGGACATGTCCTACCCTTCAACTGGTGTTAAAACAATATTATTACTTTATGTCATTTGAGTCATAACGATACATCGCCATGTCTTCGTCCAAGTGCACTTATCTCACATCTCTCATCTCACGCTCCGAATATGTCTTGACCCAGCGTGGGAGATCCCGACCTGAGCAGAGTGGACAGCTGTCGGCATATTCAGCCCGAGAACAGAACGTTTCTCCACTCAAAAATAAAATGACACTCATCTTTCAGTGGGGAAAAAAGAGACGGGGTTCACGATCACAGCGGCAGCTGTGTGGGTGTAACAAAACACCAAGGGCACTTACAGTACAAGTCCAAGTGTGTTACTGTCAACACTGTGTTACCATCAGTGAATAACACAAGGGCATGGGCTACAGCCGTCATTCGGAACTCGAGGGGGCACAAACTTTTGCTCTCACATGTGACCTAGTACCAGACAACTAATGGAGTGCTGCATTCCTGTATTGTTTATACACTGCACTGAAAATTGCAGAGCCCCACTGTGAGGATTTTGGAACTGTGTGCAAGGAATTCTCTGACCTTCGCACCCAGGACTCTAGAACCATTAGTATTGTCATGCTGGGGAGTCCAGAACCATCAGGAATGTCACGGTGTGGATTCTACAACCATCAGAAACGTCATGTTGTGGATTCTACAACCATCAGAAACGTCATGGTGAGGATTCCAGAACCATCAGGAACGTCATGCTGAGGTAATGCTGAGGATTCTAGAACCACTAGAAACCTCATGTTGAGGATTGCTGTAGCACTTTTCCTAAGAATTCTAGAACCTCCACACTGTTGGTTCTTGAACTGATCAAATCTGCACAACGCAAATTCTAGAACTGAAAATTGTCACAGTAAGGATTCGAGAACGATTACAAACTTCACGCTGGGGGTTCTCAAGCCATGAAAAAACCCAAGTTTAGTCTTTTTTTCTGAGGGTTCTAGAGCCTTCACACTGCCGATTCTAGAACTGATCAAATCTGCACACCGAGGAATCCTTTAGTCCTGACGATTCTACAAGCTTCCCACTGAGGCTCGAGAAACTTTTCTACTGAAAATTCTACAATCCCGGAGGATTAAACATAAAAACAGGTGGATGGAGACACACACACACAGACAAACACTCAAACAGACAGGAATGTTCACTTTAGTGTGATAATAAACAGACATGAATCATTATCAACAAGAGCACACTGGGCTTACTGTCAGAGAGTAGGAGAGAGAGAGAGAGAGAGAGAGAGAGAGAGAGAGAGAGAGAAAGGGGGGATACAGAAAAAAGAGACAGACAGATTTAAAACAGTCTCTCAATGGAGCCTGTTTAAAATCCACCATGATCCCCTACTACACAAAGTGTGTGTGTGTGTTTGCGTGTGCGTGTGTGCCTATACACTAATCTACTACACACTTTTAATAGTCACACTCCTTCTAATACTTTGGTGCCAGGTTACCCAGACAAGAGCGATGTGCCCTCACACCCCCACCCCCCTACACACACACACGTCCTACGTTTCTGGTGAGCACAGTAAATTTTACAAGCAGCACTTAGCACAGTCGTCCAGATTGCACTTTAATTAGCTGTTAATCATCTATAGGACATAAATGACCGTGTACGTGTCCTGCTGCTCCATTAGCCATGTGTGTCTGACAGCGGGTGTGTCTCAGTACAAATCTCCCTCTGTAGCAGGGCAACACAGCTGACTACACCTAATGCCAACTATCCATCATCATCAACACACACACACACACACACACACACACACACACACACACACACACACACACACACACTAGAGAAAGACGGAACCGAACATAAAGTGGGTGGGGCTTTTACATAAAGGGAGGAGATACACAAACAAAAAAGTAGGAGGGCTACTGTTGTGGGCAGAGGTAGGGAAGGAAAAGCTGTTCAACAAGGCTATACACCAGAAATCTTTCAAAGTAGGAGGAGATTGTGGTACTGACATAGTTGGTGGGGTTTTACACTAAGAGGAAGCTCTCTATGTAGTGAGTGGGGTTTAAGAGAAGAGCAAGCTCTGTAGTGTAATTGGTGGTGTTTAGGAATAAGAGAAAGCTCTGTAGTGTAGTGGGCGGGGTTTTAGAAGAAGAAAAAGCTCTGTAGTGTAGTGGGCGGGGTTGTACAATTTTGCTTTTTCAAGAGGAGTTTTATGGGTATAAGGCTCCTCTTGATATTCTGATTCGTTTATTTATTTACTGTAGATTTGTGTTATAGAATCTATGTAATCTTGCTGGACTTCGTAAATCTTTACTTTGTTAAGTCTAGTTGTATTTTGTATTATACTAAAATTGTTGGAGATTAGAAGAATGTCTAAACATATGGCAAAGGAAAATTTCTGTTCTATTTTTATAGAATTTCTGGCGTTTTATGGCATTGAAGACAACCTATATGGCTACAAAACAGTGATGTCAAAGAGCAGCCCCCAAAAATTATAATTTAGTAGCAACTGATTCAGGTAATGACATGCTGTTACAACTCGGTACAAATTGCACTAGTCTGACAATCAGTAGGTTGATTGTTGCACCCAAAATTGGTTATTTGCACCTGCATTTTGTATACTATGAATCACAAGGCTATTTAGCAAAATGCTGTTTTCAATTTAGCGTGATTGCAAATCAGCATTTGGTTTAATAATCAACATTAGCCAACAACAGTTTAATAAATAACATCAGGCATTTTTTTTTACTGTACAAGTTAGAGATTAACCAATATTGATGCTGTACACGGCACAGCAAGATGTTCTTCTGTCTATTTTCTATTGTTCAAAAACCTGCTTGAAGTTTTTATCTTTAAGAGAAGGCGGTCCGGCTGGGGCATACTTTTTTAGATATAGTGTGAAATCACTTTGACAGAGATCTAAAGCTGCAAAGGAGAAATTGACTGTGCATGACTACAAGTTCTCCATAAATAAAAGATGTGTGTGTGTGTGTGTGTGAGTATGTGTGTGTGTTCATGTGTGCATGTGTGTGTTTGTGTTTGTGTGTGTGTGTGTGTGTGTGTCCTTGCGCGTTTCATAGAACTATGGACTGTGTGCACTGCAGTGGAATGGATTGAAACTGACAAAAACATCTGGTAATTTTCAGTACTAAAATGGTGTGAATGCAATATAATTACAACAGGTATGAGAAAGGTAGCTTTAGAATGACAGTTTTCTGTTGTGACTGTAATTCATACATACACGCTCTCTTAGTATTGCATGTTAATTATTTTGCTGAATAGGAAAGAGGCCAGCGACAGAAGGTTCAGTAGTACACTGTGATTTCTCACTAAAGAATACAAAGCACTGAACCTTTTCATGACTTTATTAGTGAATTACATGCATACAGATATTCGACAGCATATCCAGCTAGATAATCTGCACAGGCTGTCTAATAACTGATCTAATGTCTAAGCCAATGTGCATCAATGTCTGCATTATGAAAGAAAATAATGTACAACAATAGATGAGTTCAACTGAACATGGATCAGCTTTAAGCTTGGCACTAAATCTTATAAAGATTTCTTTTACATATGATTTTTCAAAAGATAAATCAATAAGGTAGTAAAAATTACTTGGTATAGACACATCGGTGTAAAAATTAGCACCAGCTTGCTAATAAGAATAAATTCTTGTTGATGTTTAAAAAGAAAACTGCAATATGGCAGTAAATAGTGTAAGCCACCTGCTTTCAAAATTCCTGTCTAAAAAGAACTGTATGTAATGTTTCCTTTTTTTATATATCTATTATATTATTTCAGTGTCTTGTTCTAGTGTTAGTCATCCACAGCCCCACAATCATAATTTTCCCTATTCTTCCCTTCAGTTTCAAAAACCATTTCAAATCACATATTGTCAAAAATGTACCAAATTTTACTCTTATATGACATGCATCCAAATCAGGTATGGCTGTTAAAACTATAACCTGTCATCAAATATTTTTTTTAAATAGATAACAGCTACATTACACTATGTACACTAGGAGCCATTACATACTGAAACTAAAAGGGTAGAAATTAATGAATAACTTTGGAATGTTTCCAATGTACTTTAAAGTTACTTGAGGCTACATTTTATTTGCCTATTTAAGTGATTGCCTGACCATAATTCACTGGTACTGTTAGAGTGGTACTTTGGGAGAAAATAGAAATGAACACACACTGCTTAAAGCTAACATATATAACAAACATGCAAATTAAATGTTGAGTGGTTATTCAGGATTCTTTTTGGCTGAAAATAAGTTTGCCTCACGTTTGTATGGTGCAAAATGAATGTGACTTATGGAGTATGGTGAGTGTTTTGTTTTTAATTTCACAGCATTTATTTCCATCCAAAGCATGAATTTTTTACTGAGATCCTGTATCTGTATCTTGACTGTCAAAGAGTCAAATCACATGGTAAATGATTCCCCATGCTCCCTGAACAAATCCTTTAGAATTTGAACCTGAATTTTATGCCTCTGCCATCAGGGATGAAGAGCTCTCCTAATGAAGAAATCTTGGTCATTCAGTATATTCAGAACTTCATGTTATTGCCACATAATGCCCCTTTATTGCCCCTTTTGAGCCTGGTTCCTCTTAAGGTTTCTTCCTTGTGTCAACTGAGGGAGTTTTTCCTTGCCACTGTTGCCCCGGGCTTGCTCATTAGGGATGTGTAGGGGGCTATAGAAAAATTCTTAGATTTCTCCTTAAATAAATTTTACTATGTAAAGTTGCTTTGTGACAATGTCAACTGTAAAAAGCGCTATACAAATAAAACTGAATTAAACTGAATTGAATTGAAATAATGTTGCTGAGCCTTGACCTGACCACCTGAGGCAACCCCATAACGCTGCCTCTACTATGCATGATGAGTACATCCTTTCATGTGCTTCCCTTCTTACCCTGACACACATAGCTCTGGAATTGAGTAAATCTAGACTCATCAAGCCACATGACTTTTCCCCGTTACTCCAGAGTTGGATCTTTATACTTCCTAGCAAACTGACAGTCTGATTAGCCTCACTATTTTATTACACTTACACAGCTGTTTAATCCTGCTGTGCATGTGCAAATGTTCTTCCATCCACTATTAAACATTACTGTGTGGTTTGTTAGTTTTTTTACAAATTGACTTTGCCAAGTGATTAAGGGATCTGTGTTCCATGTTAGTCAATTTTTTTCCCCAGAATATTCTTCTCTCCTTCTAAGTTTAAATTATTTATCGAACATTTAAACCCAATTCCAGTTTTCAACAACCTCCTTAGTTGTTTGCAGTCAGTAATCTGACCCTTCTAAAACACAAAAAACATCTTTTCCTTGATCATGTGATACATCTTACACAATGTTTGTTTACGCCCTGAGAAGCTATATATAAGAAGATTTAATACTTAAGTAAGGTGCAGTTGCTAAGCTTCCCTAATAATTATGGAACCTGGAAAACCCATAAATCATTCAAAAATACTAATAAGACTCTCAAAGGTATAAATAATACCTATGTATCGAAATCACCACCACATAAAACAAATCGTTGATATTACACAAAATATATTTATTCAGTACAAATATGATTTCATATGTATATAGATATGAAAGTAAGTAAGAGACCACCAAAGTTGTTCTTTATTTTTTTTTTCATAGCTATTATGAGAAATACAAAAAAATAAATAAATAAATACCCTGCCGAAAAGTCATTTGGGAGTCTCAGCTGAGATTAATGTAAAATGACAAATTGGTATGCAGCATTAATATGATTTTAATGATGGGGGGAAATAGAAAAGTTAAAAATTCCCAAGCATGTTTCCCACATGCCAACCCACTCACCAGTGACAATCACAGCAATGTGTCATTATTCTGGCTTAGCATTGAGAGGGTGACCTTCCTAGAAATAATATTCCAACAATCTAGAATAGATAAAATATTCATTCATGGACTAGTATTAATAAAAATCACTCAGTGGCTTTATATATTTATTTATTTATTTATTTTTTGTGTTACCACATGTTGAACTGCACCATGTTTGTTTTAATGCTAATATAAGCAGGGCCTCAGCCTTGGGAACAAGACTTCAGTCTCAGTTGGGTTTCTAAATATAAATATCTATTATAGAAATAAGAACAATGTGTCCCCAAGAGGCACTGAATTTGACAGCAATTGATTTTCATTTAAAACCAGATAGCATAAAATTTTATAAATACGTAAAAGAAAAACACAGCAACCATATAACAGTGCTGCGAGCCATACTTGCATCATCAGGCATACGTATATAACCAGTGTGCCAAGTTTTTTGAGAAAGAAAACCTTTTGATGGGTGTTTTTCTGTTTCTTCCTTATCAAGCAAAAACACCCAATGATTATTAAATAATATTAATTAGACACATTACTTACATTTTATGCAGATATATGCATGATGAAAAAAAAAAAAACACTATTAAATGATAAAAATAGTCATTACCCTGGATTGATAAAATTTACTTTCTTATATCAAAGATGGTCTAAGATACTCAGTAACATTAAACACTCAGATCCTCATGCTTGGCCATTATTTATTTATTTATTTATTTTTTTTTTTTTTGCTTCCTATACATCAATTTTGAGAACTGACTGTTCAGTTGCTGCCTAATATAGCTTATACCTCTTGACAGGTGTTACAGGATAATCAGTGTTATTTACTGTACCGGTCAGTCTCATTTAATCTTAAGTCTGATTAGTGTGTGCATATACTTTGCATTTTGTTTGCAGTCTGAGTGAATTTTGAACTGAAGACACAAAATTATTTTTCGAGCTGTATTTAGCTAATACAACTTAAAATAAAAGTCAAATTAAAATATATAATAGCAACAGATAATAGTGAAATAAAAAAATTAATAAAGCAGAATTAATGAGATGGTTAAAGGATCAACCCCTTCTAACAAATACTTGAAAACTTAATCAGGTGCAGCTAATTACCTTCTCCACAGCACACCAGGCCAACTGGCTTCCATCTGTATTCAGTTGTGATTATTCTGATTCCTTTAGCATAAATGCAGCTACTTCTAGTGCAGTCCAGTGCTTGGAAGTGTACCTAAAAATAAAACACTCAGCTATGTGTGACAAGACACTGTCATAAAATCTTAGAGTTGTGGACAGGCACAATGGACACAATGGATACAAAAAAACTAAATAAATAAAAAACAATTTGCAAACCTTAGGAGCACAGAAAACAAAGTCTATAATCAAGAAGTGGAGAGTGTTTGGTACTTATTGGACCGACTACTATCAGGCTGTCGTGCCAAACTGGATGGAAAACCAAGAAGTAAACTGGCCAGAGTGGCTACCCAGCTTTCAAGCAGGAATTTTTGGCAAAGAATGATCATTGCATCCATGTGACAACAATATCACAAATACTCTTCAAATTTGGCTTTTGTGGGAGGGTTGAAATAAAAAAAACCACTTCTCCATTGAGTTTTGCAAAAAAAAAAAATAATAATAACCTTGAAGATTCTAAGATCAATTGGAAAAACGTGTTATGCTTCGATGAGACCTATATTTTAACTGTTTTACCTCGAAGCAAAATGGCATCTAGCAGAAAGCCAATACAGCTTGCCATCCAAAAAAAAAAACACCTACAGTAAAGCATAACGAAGACGATAAGATTCTATCATGGGGCGTTTCTCTGCAGCAGGGACTGGGGACTGAAAATACATTTTACCTTGACAGGATGCTTTAGGTAGCCCATCAGCAAGCTTCTGGCTGAATTGAGGTTAGATATTTCACCACTCTTCTTGACAGGGTGCAAGGAATTATTTTTCCCCCTGGCATGTAGCTGAATTTTAAGCACTGTCCACATGTTTTCAACAGGGTTGAGGTCAAGACATTGAGAAAGCCATTACAAAAGCTTAATGTTAGCCTGCTTTATCCATTACACAGCCAGATTTGGTGCCTGTTGGGGAAATTGTCCAACAGGAACACTCATGGTGGTATCTTGGTGGTATCCAAGCTTCTGACTGTTGGAGGTTATCCTCTTTGTGCAATGCAGCAATTTGACTGGCAGCAAAACAGCCCCCTATAATAATGTTATGATCACCATGCTTAACAGGGTTGAATCCTTCACCTTTATTCCTCTAAACAAATTTCTGTTCATTATGGCCAAGCTTTCCACCAGAATACCTTTTTTATGTACATGTGATTAGCTGCAAACTTTACTTCAGGTTCATAATAATAATGATAATAATAATAATAAATTTTATTTAAAGGTGCCTTTCTTGGCACTCATACAGATACATACAGATAAAAACAACAAAAGCACAAAACAATATACAAAATAGATCAAATGGGGAAATATATATATATATATATATATATATATATATATATATATATATATATATAAAAAAATCCAGAATAAAATCGGTCAGGCTATTTTAAATCGAGTGGAATAAGCCAGTTGAAATAGGTAGGTTTTAAGTGCGGATTTAAAGTGGGGGAATGCTGTGGTGTTCCTGAGGTCAGGTGGTAATGAGTTCCAGAGCCGGGGAGCAGAGTGGCTGAATGCTCCGCTCCCCATAGTAGTGAAACGAGCAGAGGGGACAGACAGGTGAATAAAAGAGGAAGATCTGAGGGAGTGAGAGGAATGAGAAGATGAAGATGTTCAGACAGTTATGGAGGGGCAAGGTTACGTATGGCTTTAAAGGTTAACAGGATTTTTAAACTGGATTCGGAACTTAACTGGGAACCAGTGAAGCTGGTGGAGGACAGGAGTGATGGAGGGGGTTTTGGTGATGATGATATGGGCAGCTGAAATCTGAACCAGCTGAAGTTTATGGAGAGATTTATGAGGGAGACCAAAGAGCAGTGAATTCTCTTTCAGTAATCCAAGCGAGAGGTGACAAGGCTGTGGACAAGGATAGCAGTGGTGTGGGGAGTGAGGGGAGGGTGGAGACGATTAATGTTGCGTAGGTGAAAGTATGCAGACCGGGTGATGTTATTGATATGAGACTGAAAAGATAGAGTGCTATCGAGGATGACACCCAGACTCTTGACCTGAGTGGAGGGGGAGACAGAGGAGTTGTCAATTATGAGAGAAAAACTGTCAGTTTTGGATAGTGTGGATTTAGTGCCGACGAGGAGAACCTCGGGTTTGTCACTGTTTAATTTAAGAAAGTTGAGTGAAAACCAAGTTTTAATTTCTGCGATGCAGTCGGAGAGGGATGAGGGTGGGAGAATGGAGATGGGCTTACTAAGCTAAAGCTGGGTGTCATCCACATACCAATGGAAATGGATTTTGTATTTGCGAAAAATATTGCCAATGGGAAGGAGGTAAATAATGAAGAGAAGGGGTCCCCGGACAGAGCCCTGGTGTAACATGTAGTGACAGAGGAAGGATTGGATGTGAAAGATTTAAGTTTGATGAACTGACTGAGGTTCAAGGTGTCATAATGTCATAGTGCCTGATCATTGATCCTTTGGGGCTGTTTTGTGGCAGGTGGGAAAGGTGGGCTGTTCAGGTGGTATCAGAACCATGACAGTTTAACCTAATATTATATGATCTCTTCCAGGATTTTAAAACTTGTCTAAAGTAGAAGCTGCAATAGAAGTCTTTATCAATTAATTTCTTCTGAGCATTAAAAAAAACAATGATTTGCTGGGGAAATTAACAAAAAAAGTTTGAAATAAATATTGTGCTAAAATAAAACTTCACCGACTTTAAGTGATGTTTAAACTCAAAATAAAGTCTATTTCTATTTGCTATTAATATATTTAGTTTAAATGTATTGATAACTCTGTTTGCTTAAATGCTGTGAACACCTCAATATTACAGAACACAACTTTAACTTTCTTTAAGTAATAAGCATTTTCTGATGAAGGATTAACTGACTATTTCAGGTTCAGTGTACTGAATGTTATTACTTTTTTACTTGTTACATTGTTGTTTCTTTCTGAGTCCTGTGGTCTGTCCTGGTGTGCTGATGCTGGCTGGAGTTCTGATCTCGGAAGCCCTTCTCTCCTGCTGATGAAGATCCATATGGACTTAGACCTGCACTCAGAGACTGGGAAGACGACTTTTCACTGCTAGTAATATAAACTCTTATGTCACAATTATTTAGGTCTTACAGCTGTGGTATATCCAACCGGACGACATGTTGGACTGAAATGAAGTTTTTCTTAAATGGTTTGTATTTTTACGGTTTCACCCAAATGAGGATGGGTTTCCCTTCCGAGCCTGGTTCCTCTGAGGTTTCAACTGAGGGAGTTTTTCTTTGCCGCTGTCGCCATGTGCTCGCTCATTAGGGATGTGTAGGGGGATGTGTAGGGGGATGTAGAAAAATGTTTAAATACTTTTTGAAATTACTTTTACTCTGTAAAGCTGCGTTGCGACAATGTCAATTGTAAAAAGCTCTACACACATAAAACTGAATTGAATTGAATTATTGTTGCAATAGGTGCAGTTCTGCGTGTACATTCCGTCTCTTGGCATTTTAAAAAAACTATACTGATGTCTTTTTTTTTTTTTGCGCCAGAAAACTCACGTGGAGAGCACGCTGCTCACTGATTAACAATATCAGCAATCCTAAAAAAAATTATAATTAATCTGCTTTTCAATCAATACCATTATTTGATCATATGAAATTGCTGAGGGAAAATGCACAAGGCTGCTCCATTTCCCGAGTCATGGAGCCAATTTCTTTCAACAGACGCATGATTGGGTTGTAATATTATTATATTATTACAGTTTCTGTGTAAGTTAAAATGCAACTTGATCAGATTCTGGATATATTGTGAATTAGATTCCTGCCTTTCTCTGTATTGAATCAGCTAAAGCAGAGAAGTTGGCAGGAATGTGAACTCGTGTGTGCAGCTGCAGTGCGCACTGAGCCAAGCAAGCAAAGAAATGCAAACTTCCCAGAAAAAAAAAATAGATGAAATTTAACACAGGTCAGTCGTATCAAAATGAATGTATGGCAGCTTACTGTGGAGTGATACAGTATATCTGGTTATGGCACTAATGCAGTAGTTTCCTGTTCATGCGTAAAGGACGCGCCATGGTTAGATCAGCTGTTCCCGGTTCGGAGCAAACTGCAGATCGGAATACTGGAAATAAGGCAAAGTTTATTTCCGACGTTCAGAGACGCCTTCTATACACATTACTGATCATTTCAAGGTGGCATCCGTTGTGTTTCAGCGCACTCGTTTTAGCGCCCCTAGGACACGTAGGATCAGGGTTGAAGGTCTCAGTGAAAGGACGCCGTGAAGTATAGAGGCAGAACTTCCGACGTACCCTTAAAGTCATTTTGGGTCAAAGGCAAACGCCAGGAGCGAGACGTGCTGGTGACGTCAGGAGGTGCGCTGCGCCGGCGGGTACGCGCTTTTCTCAATCCCAGTCTCTGTCTCGCACCTGCCAAAATCACCTCCGCGTAACGGCGCTTTCCCGGACAGCGGCATGAATTTCAGCAAGTCTCGCTCTTTTGCAGGCGCAGCCCGGAGCAGCAACTCGGGCTCCACCGACGAGCTGGTAATCACCTCCACCTTTGGCACGCTGCTCTCGCTTGTTTACGTGGTTGGCGTTTCGGGGAACGTGTACACTCTGGTCGTGATGTGCCACTCGATTCGTTTCGCGACCTCCATGTACATCTCCATCATTAACTTGGCGCTCGCGGACTTGCTGTACCTCTCCACGATCCCGTTCGTGGTGTGCACCTACTTCCTTAAGGACTGGTACTTCGGGGACGTGGGCTGTCGCATACTGCTCAGTCTGGATCTCCTCACCATGCACGCGAGCATCTTCACTTTAACCGTCATGTGCATGGAGCGCTACCTGGCCGTGACGAAGCCTCTGGACAACGTTAAGCGCTCCAAAAGCTATCGGAAATCCATGGCATGGGGGGTGTGGATCCTATCTCTGCTCTTAACCATGCCTATGATCATTGTGGTGAACCAGACGAGCAGAAAGGCCGCGGACGGAAGCGTGAAACGCATGTGCGCTCCTACATGGGCACCACAGGCGTATAAGATTTACTTGACTGTTCTGTTTTGTACCAGTATCATGGCGCCCGGCCTTATTATTGGCTACCTGTACACCAAACTAGCCAGGACATACCTTGAATCACAGAGAAACTCGTCTCTATATAAGGCCAACAAGCGGTCACCTAAGCAAAAAGTGCTTATAATGATATTCACCATCGTGCTCGTGTTCTGGGCCTGTTTCCTGCCCTTTTGGATATGGCAGCTTTTACCCCTTTACCACGAACCCCTGGCACTGGCTCCTCACATACGCACGTGCATTAATTACCTGGTGGCGTGTCTGACATACAGCAACAGCTGCATCAACCCTTTTCTGTACACACTGCTCACCAAGAACTACCGGGAGTATCTGAAAAACCGCCACAAGAGCTTCTACCGCTACACGTCATCGTTCAAGAAGCGGCCGCCGAGCTTGTACTCGTGGGGAAAGTCTGCGTCATCGAGCAATCAGTTCGAGTTTAACTCGGAGACTCTGGTCATGTCACAGCTCAAGGTGCAGTGAAGGGAGGAGAAGAAATCCAGGAGACACGTGAGGGGAAAAACCTGGCCAGGTAAACCTTTTAGTGTGAATCATGAGTCTGAAACATCCCCTAATCTCTCTCTCTCTCTCTCTCTCTCTCTCTCATTCAGCAAAATGAAGAATGAGCTGAGTCTTCCCAAAAATGTTATAAAGTTGTAATAAATCTGTAACAAATCAGCCTATAAAATAATTGACATTTATTTTTATCACATATTATTTAATAATATTTAATATTACCCTTTATATTATTTCTCATAACATTATTTCCTTATTCCCAATTGTTTTTAATACAAGCATGTATTTAGTTATACTTAAGTTAAAAACAAATAGAACAGATACGATGCTTTTAAATACACATAGAGGGCTTTTGCAGGCACTTTAAAATCTCAGGAGACACTGCATCAGCTTCCTGAAGCATCTAATTCGTCAAGTCTGCATCGTTATCACAGTGATCAGCGTCATTAAAAATAAATAAATAAATAAATAAATTAAAATATATATATATATATATATATATATATATATATATATATACACATATATTTCACAGGCCATGTCTTGCATTAAATGAGAAATTCTAGTTTTAACTTCCAATGCAACAGATGAGATCACATTAGCAGAAACACAGAGTGATGCAAATGTCACCGTTTTTCTGGAACTGTGGAAATTGTGAATGTTGAATAATTAAGGTGCTGGTGTCCACACTGATCTCCTCATTGTAGGCTAACCTGGATTTATTAGATTCGAGGCAAACGTTGCATCCTTTAATAAAGTATTATAGACAGTTCCCCTGCAAAGTTCATATTTTTGGTAAAATGTATAACTGCCTTATTTGTAGCCCCAGATTTTGATTATGCATGCATTACAGCACTACTCCACCTTCATTCATGTACTGCTTTTAACTTCAACATGAATGGATCAGAGGTCAGATTTTTTCAGATCATTTACATACGGTACTGTGCAAAGTCTTGAGCCACCCTAAATATTTTTTTAAGTATACAAACTTTATTATAGACTTTTATTTGACGACTTTTACATTATCAAATCAGTACAAAACATCCTCGATTTCCAAACATTTTTTTCCAGCACAAAAATAAGTTTTATTAAAAAAAAATTCTTGCCTGTCATTAAAGCAACAGCAGAATAAACAAGAGTCTACTTTTCAGACAAAACATACATTGAAGGCTGCAGGGATTTGCTGCAAAAATAAAAAGCATGTGTAAGAGTTAAAATCTCCAGAACACCATGGCTGGTTCTGTAGGATGTTTGAAGCTCATTTCCTTATAAAACTGTGCTAAAGCTTACCCGAGTCTACGTTTTTTAAAGAAAAGTGTTCTCACATGAAATATTGACTTTGTTTCAATTACAACTGTTTATTCCTTTAAATAGCATTTTTTAAACGTAGACACATTTAATATCATTATTTTTGAAAGCCTCTTTGGTCTACAGCATATCTTGGCAGGTGGCCATTAAATTCTATGTATTTGCTTGTTGTGTACATGGTACATTTACAGCATTTAGCAGACGGCCTTATCCAGAGCGCCTTACAGTTATAATTTTTATACAACTAAGCAATTGAGGGTTAAGGGCCTTGCCTAAGGGCCCAACAGTGGCAGCTTGGTGGTACTGGGGTTTGAACCCCCAACCTTCGGATTACTAATCCTTAACCACTAAGCCACCACTGCCCAGGGTCCGAAAGATGTGTAATAGTCAACATGTAAGTGTTCACTTAACTCCTTCATACATACCAACATGTGTAATTATATGACAGGCATGTTCTTGCCACCGTCATGTATTGATCATAACACGATCAACATTGTATACGTTTGATCAGAAGAATATCAAACATTTTTAAGGCTCCGTTAAAGAGTCATCAGAATGTCATCAAACACTGAACCACATCTGAACATAATCTTTGACTGGGCTCAAGTTCTTGAACACTTCAGCCTTGAAGCACAATTCTGTCAGCAGTATAGAGAAAGTAAGCCCGCTTTTCATTCTGCTGTGTTCTTTTCACTCGGGTGTTAACAAGAAAGTGGGAGGGTCATCTCTGGGTCTCTTAAGATGGTAAAAGAACAAAAGCTTACAGCTAAACCCTGACGTTTTCTTGCAGCCATCAAATTTAAAATGGACTGAAACCCAGTCCAGGGTCAAAGTAGTGATTTGGTTTTAAAACAGTCCTTGCTGCTTGGCTCATCACTAGAGGACAGGGTAAGCATCATTTATTAATGCTGGGTTGGACAGAAAGTGGAACATTTGAGTCAGGCATACATACCAAAACTCTCATTTCGCTGAATAGCTCCATTGGGAAAACACTTATTAAATAAAGTCATGCTCAATAATATTATTTGCAAAGCTGTAAAGGAGAGTGTTGGAAGAAATGTATCGACTTATTATTAACTTACTTATTAAATTCATCTTTACTGTAGGAGCCTCTTTGATATTCTGCAAATTAAACATCTGAGATTATGATGTTTAACAGCGACCACTTTTGTAAAACAGCTTTCTCCACAACTTTCTGTGTAAATGTGCCAGTGGGAAGCTTAGGTTACTACCTCAGTGCAGCCATATAACTACTTGGACAGTCTTTAATTATGACTACAGTGCAAGAGGTGCTGATTTTGTTTCCAATATACTATTACACAGCTTTCGAATCCCGCAGTCCATAAATTTATGCTGAATAAGAAAAATGACGTGAAAGGTTGGCTTCTAGTATTACTAATACAACGCTCTGACTGTCCACTGTTAAGCTGACACTAGAACGCTGAACACTGAAGTGAAATGACACTCACTGTGGTTCTATCGACTGATGCTGATCATGAATTATAAAAGGGAAGCATTGAGATTAACACAGATCTGAAAAAGCTAAAACTTTTACTTCCTCACAGGAGTCAACACACTCCTGGGTTTTATTATCTAAGAGAGCTCATTCAACCATAAAATATCCTCATTCAACCATAAAATTACCGTAGCAGCTTCTTCAAAGATGAATGCCTTTATAATAGAAATAAATAACCAAGTTTTAATACATATGCTCAAGCAAAGAAAATGGCTATTGTTTCCCGACATCATTTGCATTAACAAGAAGAAAATCTAGCTGCAAACTTTTCACTTATCAACCTAATTTATGAATTAATCACCATCACATTCATATTAATTCCTTACCATACTGAGTTAATGCATAGCTCAATAAGTAATACTAGACTCTTCTTATTAACCTATTGAAGATGTAATTGCAGTGGGGAAAAGAGCTCAGTCTATATTCAGACTGTAAATCCATAAAATAAAAAAGGTAACATGTATTTTACCTAAATGTTACAGTGGAAAGGGAACAGTATGTTTGTGGTTTTATAATTCTGAGGTCTCAATTCGTAGCAGATAATAAAGTGTGGCCACAACCACAAATGACATCTCAATAAAAACCCACTACAAAACTTTACACAAAAGCAAATGACACAGCATGGTGCAACACAATCATGAGTCAATAACCTCATTCATTCCACAGTTACGAAATGACAGTGCCGTGTAATAATGACAGACTGCAGACCCATTTCCAAAATACCGATTATATCTAACAGATATTAAATGCAGGTTATCAGTATGCTCTCCCCATGTCTCTCACTGTCTGTGGTGAGAGGCATGTAAAAGAACCATTGCTGATTTTCGTAAAGAGTAGGCTGCATAGCCGTCAGCGTGTTTCTGCCCTGCGATGGCCTGGCGAGCTGTACAGGGTGTACTCTGCCCTTGCCCAGAGTCGGCTGAGAGGGGCAGCAGCCTCCCGTTGACCCTAGTTACGATTAAGCAGTTCAGAAAACAAATGAATGAGTATGCTTTCCAAGTTCAGCAAGGAACTGATTACTTCATAGCATACCAAACATAGAAACACTAAAAAACATTATGTCATCCTAAATGGTTCAGAAGTAAGGAACATAAAGCAGATACCAGAAACAACTTCAGGCAGATATACTGCTATAGTTTGAAGAGAAACGTTTGGATAACTCTCTATAAATAATTCAGATGTTTGTATGGATAACCTTCTGATCAAATCTTTTTAGTTGAAGTATTTCTCAAAGAATACTTCCCTTTCAGATGTGTACCCTGTACCAGATTCTACTCTAAGGAAATAGAGAAAGCACGGAGATCAACTGAGTTTCATAAGTGCATCTCAACATATCAATCATTCACTCAGCACGCTTCCCATCTGTCAGTAAAGCCTGGGCTGTGGTTCTGGATTTATACAATCCGAACTGAGAGACCCCAGATATAACGTTCCGGAACGTGCTACATTACTCAAGATTGGCCAGAATAAAATGTCACACACATTCACATTATGCACTCATCTCAGCAATGATCTCATGATCAAATGTGACTCAATAACAAATAACACATAAGGAATAGAACAGCTTAGCACAGCTGAAATTCTGAAGTGAGGCAGTGAAGCCCCCAAAATGTAGGGTTAGAAATATGTTTAGTATTAATGAATGACATGAGTAGATCAGAAGTTATACTTAAATGGTGCACAGTCTGTACCACAGGATAAACTAGAAAGATATTTTATGAAAAGCCTAATTTCGGGCTATCTTTTCACATTTTAGTCTATAAAGGTTTTTAGCTTATTTTTATTTTTTGTGTGACCCAGCCATTAGAGAGTAACACCTGTAATTCCTGTCATAGTGCAACATGAAGCAATGGGAAAGAATGGCTTTTGGAGAAAGACTCTGCGGCCATGAAACCACTGTTTAATATTCTGAATAAACTCATGACAGCAACACAACAGTGTATTACGCATAACTACGCTCAATTAAATCTGAAGCACTGAAATCAATAAATGACATTTATTGCAAAGATCATTTAACCATAATTTGAATTAGCAGAATTAATTTGAGATCAAGATGTACTTTCCAGGGAGCAGGCAAATTAATGTGTTCCCGTGCATGTCATGACAGTGAAAGGTCTGATGGGAATATTTTGCATTAAAACCATTACCAGCACAGCAGCTTGTTTAGCCCTTATGTTTCGTCTCTTAGTTTGAATATGATTGACAGACACTTGGTGTTATTAAAATACACTTGTACTGAAGACAGCTTTCTTAACAGTTTGAACAAAACCCATTTGTGGTGCCATCTAACAGACATAATGCATTCTAAGAAAGCTATTGGAAGCTAAACCCCTGCGATTGCTTTTCAAGAGCTCCCACAGTAGGCCACAAGTGATTTGGTCTTTATAAGCAATTTCCTTCATACCACATGTTGAGAAACTTCACTTGTGCTATTTGTCCAGCCTGTGATAACTGATCCAACTGTGACAAAAAAGGATACAGCCAAGAAGACACTACTTACAAGTGAAGAGGCAGGCAGAGAAAGTCAAAAGCAGTAACACAAGAGCTGAACGAATGTCCACAGGAAATAAGATTTAGAACACGTGAAATTGCCTTTCCAACAAATTAAAAGGCAGTTCTCAAATTTAATCATGCAGGTGTTCTTGTAAGTCATCAAGTTTTTAATATCTGTTAAATCTTCCACAAAGACAACAAAACAAAAAAAAAAAAGGAATGTAAAAGTTCCATCCAAAATCGAATCTATATTTATCTTCTCATGTCATATTTTTGTTGTTGTTGTTGTCGTCCCAGGGCTCCAGCCATTATCCCAGGAGGACACTATGGTAAGCTGGGATCAGCAATGGCATAATCAGGGTCACATGTGAAGGACACAGTGATGGCATAGCGTGTGCCCCATGTCACCTTCTCTACACGGTGGAGGTTTTCAGAGCCTGAGGAAAAGAAAGACACTCGCCCTGTGAAGAAAAAAGTATGATGATCACAGATGGGAGTTTCATATCATTCCTGCATTTAACAGAGAGAACTGAATCATAATGTGCTTCAGTTTGTAATTAAACTCATTAAGTTTTGGTATGCTACACAGGGAAGCTGTGCGTGTGATGACTCAGTTTAGAAGAGTAGTGACAGAAATTCCCAGTGAGACTCAGGATTATATTCATACATTGAAAATGCTCATCAAAAACCAATGTGTGCGCAAATCAAATAGATAGCTACATATGTTGTACCTAAAGGAGACATTAACAGAAGTAGCAAGACAATTATGTCGATTACCTTTGCTATGTTGCCATACCTTTAAACTTTGTAGACTTCTATTTAGCATGAATTTATTTTAAATCTTGTTTGTAAAATATTTAAGAACATGGTTGTGCATTTACTTTTTTTTTTTTTTTTTTTTAAGTAAAATCTGTTTATTCTTAAAAAGAAACACAATTCTAACAAACTGAGAGCAAGTGTGTGATATCAGGGACTGCAGAATTTATTAACCTGGCTTGAATTTTAGCTAAGAACGAGCAATAGGCAACACTAAATCCAATATCAATTTCAGTACATGGAATTGTTTGTGTTTGAAATGTTTTAATGCTCAAAAACATGATTATTTAAACAAAGAACTATGTATATGGGGATAAACAAGCATGTCTAACGGCAAGATTAACATGAACCACATGCCTGATGTGTACTGTATGCACAGTGGATTAGTGACTCAGATCTTTAATGCAGCAGTTCATGAAGCACAGCCAGAGAGTCTGTGATTTAATAATTTATTTTATTATTGTTATTGTGTTAAAGCAGAGTATTGTGTAAAATCACAAACAAACATTTATCAAAATGGTTCTATATATTTTTTATAAATACTATGGAGTTCTCTTGCTTAATTCTCTGTTTGACTGTCCCCTACAATTAAATATTTAATTCAAACCTTAAAAACAAGTCAGTCTAGGAATAATGTGAACTTCACTCTATCTTCTGTTTCTTGGCTACAAATAAAAACTCTTAAACCAAACTTCATCAAAGATGGCCACAATCTATATTGCATGGCATTACCTTTCACAAGTGAACCACATCTGGCATGTAATTACCTTAGCAAGGTTAACTGACTTGCAGGGCAAGCTTTTTAAAACCAGCAGCATGAGATATTCATATGTATGCTGTATATTTAGTGTTAGACACAACACTTACTTGATGCTTAATAAAGACAAGTGAGCCACTTAGCAACCACCCTGACTAATGCTTTCACAACAGAAACATTAAATGATTGGCAACTGCCATTTTCCACTAGTTACCCATGACCTGTGTCTTAGGTTTCTTTTTAGTAAACTATTACAATTATAATTTAATTATTACATTTGATCACCAACTTGCTAATTAAGAATGGATGGATACCATATATGCAGGCTGTGATTCCTATACATTATAATATATAAGCGATGCAAATTTAGCAGTCATTCTGACACTTTACCGGCACACTAAACAAAAACAGCAAAAACAATAAAACGTTCAATATAAGTAATATCCCAAACTGTATAATCAGTGTAAAGTGGCCACACACGTACATGTATTATAGGGATACCATGAAAGTCAGGTTACATCCATCCTCAAAATATCAAGTAGCAGACATTGAAGGACCACAAGATCAAGACTCTGTCATGGCCAGATCAATCTCTAGACCTGAACCCCATTGAAAACCTCTAGAATGTGAACAAGAAGAAGATGGATGGTCACAAGCCATGAAAAAACCTGAGTTGATTAAAGATTTGTGCCAGGAGTGACAAGGTCACCCAAGAGCAACATCAGAGAATGGTGGAGAACATGTCAAAGATGATTCAGAGCTAAGGTTTTATTTCACTAAATAATTGATACTGAAGTTTTCCCAAATTCAAGCATAATTATAT
>JAQMYF010000021.1:29068062-29094863 GCA_030014195.1 Neosilurus mollespiculum
GAGAGAGAGAGAGAGAGAGAGAGAGAGAGAGAGAGAGTTTTGTTTTTTTGTATTTTGTAACTGCATCAAACCCAAACCCAAACCCTGTAACCCGCTATAGACCCACACATTCTTCCTGACAGTTCTTAGAACTATGCCAGACTCCTTTGCCAAACTTTGCTCATTGCCCAATTTTGGTGACGAATCTGTCATAAACCTGCCAGATGTTTCACACTGCCTTAATCATGTCAAAAATATTCAGGAGGTCCTGACAAAACATCTCCTCAAACGTTTCAGATGATTGCCATGCTGCTGATTTACTCTGACATTTCACAGTACAATAACCAAAAAACTGAAACCTCTATTCGGGAATTAATGGAATAAAGGGAATTAATGAAATTTAGTATATACCTGTACAGTTCAAAATCCTCTTCAGTGAAGATATCTCTTATTTGACTACTAAAATACCTGGAGAAAATCAACCGATGAGATAAATAAAACATGTTGATCCTGAAAGATGGTACAAGCTCAGTATAGATATGTTGTAGTATCCCGGACCCAACACCACACCACATGGTGAAGTGAACTGTGCTAGGCTACAGTATAACTACTTAAAACAACAGACCTTTGAGGGAAAAATCTAGGTTTTAAAATAACATAGAGACATACTGTGTACATTTTGAGCCATAATAACCAGCTAACCTGAGGTCAGTGTAATGCACAATTTTATACTTCTACTTAATGGCAAATTTTACGCTTCTACTTACCTGTAGATATTCACAAACTTTTTCCCCATTGACAAAGCTCCAGAGTGCAGATCCAGAATGGATGCCTAAACACACACACAAACACACACACACGCACACACAGACTGAATGAATGGAAAAATACAGTTGCATTAGTGTGATGAAAGCACTAGCCTGTGTTGCAAAACACAAAAGCTATATGAGCACTTCAGATGAGAATAAAATGCAGGCTATCTGGTACAGTTGCTTACATTGTTGACATTCTCGCTAAGTATTATTGCAGTTATCATGGATTAAACAAAATGAGAATAAACTAAATGAGTATGTAGCATTAAATTAAGCTAGTCCTCCCAGACACAGTTATACACACCAGCCTTGGGAAGGAGTCTCCTTAACTATAGAAAACCTATTAGTGCTTATACATCTACATACTTCTCAAATATAATAAAAGATAATAAAGACAATACAATATACCTATTTAATACTGTAGCAAAATTTAGTAGGAATAAGACCATTAGTATAACATGCATACCATAAACATGTAGAAGTGACAATAGAACAATTGAAAAACAGTCATTCTTTAAACATAATCAGACTTTTTGATAACCAACTCAGTAAACATTAATTTAACTTTATCAGATCAGTGACTAGAATATTTTACCCCCATCTAAGCAACCAAACTAATTTCAATAATTTCCTCATCAAAATCATTAGCTTGTGTGCTAGATCCAATACCTACATGTTTCTTTAAACAGATATTACCAGAATTAATCAAAACTTTATAAAATATAATTTATTAGATTATTTTATCCCTCAGCACTAGTAATGTACCTAAATCCTTGTACCTTGTTAAGTTAAAAAAAAAGAAATACGATGTCACTGCAGAAAAACATGCTTTTCTTACCTCTAGATTAGATTATAGTAATGTGACTGTCTGGATGTTTTAATAGGTTCATAAACAAGATTCAGTCCAGAACATAGTAGCAAGAGTCTATCCTAGAACCAAAAGTTTTGATCATACCTTTCATATCTTATCCATACTGCATTGCCTCCTAATTAAATTTAGCATCGAGGACAAAATACTACTGACCGATAATGCACTTGTATGGTCTTGTGCCACATTGCCATAGCAAATTTCTCATCCTTTATGATACACAACACTTACTTAGATCAAAAGATGCAGGCCACTTGCTGAAACCTCAATTAATAAAGGCAGGGGGTAAAATTTCCTCTTTCAAAGCCTCACAGTTATGGAACGTCCATCCAGGTAATGTTCGGCTAAAATCTTAATTGTTTAGACAAGGCTTTTGTTAATGAGCCTTTTATAGGTTAAAGGAGGAAATCTGGGGGTTATCCGGCATAGAAAGTTCTGGCAAGTTAGGGTGTTTGGCTGCTGTTTTTGGATGCTTTTTAAGCACATGACACTGTAATGGAAGATCTCTACAGTCCACATTACCTGGTGTCACCAAAAGGAGCATAGATTTTTATACTAAGTCTGATTCCTCTAAAGGACTCTACATCATGTCGTCTCAGGGAGTTATTCCTTGCCACCATCTCAATAAGCCTACTCGTTAGGGATGTATACATATGAAGAACAGTTTAATTTCAGATATTTATATACATAGCCAAATCTGTGTACTCTGTAAAGCTGTGACAATGTCAATTGTAAAGTGCGCTATGCAAATGAAATTAAACTGAAATGTATTGAATTTGATTAGTCTGTTGCAGTGGCTCAGACAGTGGATGCATGGCAGCTGTGCAATTCTCTGCACTTAGGCTGAGCGCAACACATTAATAATTCCAGATAAGTCTGGCTTGATCCCAAACACACACAGCTGCTCCACCCACAGCTCGACACAGTCACACTTCATAAAAAGATATCTTGCATGAAGAGGCAGTGAGGCTCGGTTTGTGTCTTGAACTATAAGCCTCTTAGAAGGGTGACAGGATTTTGTGTAGAGTAAAAAGCATTCCAAACATGGCAATAGTAATATTTCCAAAAGGCACCCTGAAAGCTGCGGTAAGACAGAGAATGTTGGGGACCCAGAGAATTTTTATTCTTCTACTGCCTGTTATGGACTTTTTTTAAGAACTAATCCCAAAGCAAGGATGAAAAGATCGTTGGATTAAATAGTGTTGCTTTAGTAGAAAGAAGGTCCAGTGCTTAAGGCATTTATTATTACAATGGCAAGCTGAAAAACCCCAAATGATTCCCTTTCTGAGTGTGAAACACGTCCAGCACACAGCAAGAAGATCCTGGGTCAGGCGTTTCTGTGTGGAGTCTGCACGTTCTACCCGTGCCTGCGTGGGTTTTCTCCAGGTACTCTGGTTTCTTCCCACAGTCCAAAGACATGCACATTATGTTAACTGGTTGTTCAAAGAATTGCTCCTAGGTGTAGATGTGAGTGTGAATATTGGTCTGGCGAGCTGTTAAGGATGTACCCTGCCTTCAGCCAGTGTCAGGTGAGATATGCTCCAGCCACCCCCCAACCTGAGTAGGATTAAGCGGTTTGGAAAAATCAACAATTTTAATATTTGCTCATTTGTTTATTTGTTCACTTTCATCTTGGTAGTGCAGTTGGTAGTGAAAACTACCTCAGAATGGAGATGTACACAAATTCGAGGTAATTATTAAGCAGCGAAGCTGAACACTATTTTTTGGGTGAGATTAAAAAAATACATGCATGGGTCTATGCATAGCATTTGTTGTTAACAAATGTGCCTATATAAATTCATAATTTCACTCAATATTTGAAACAAACTGAGCAGAAAAACAATTCGAAACATGAATTAGGAAAAATTTCAAGTTGATTTGGACCCATGACTTTAGTAACAGGGTACAAATGTTCATACAAGCACTTTACAGTGAAGCTCCAGCAATTTACAAGAGATTGTATTGGCCAAAAATAGCTCATTTGGATTAAAAAGACATTTCACAACATTAAAAATAACCGAGGGTGTATAGTGTAGGTATCATTTGTAACTGATGATTCAACTAAATCATTAAAAAAGGCTTAAATTAATTGTTAATATCTGAAAATATTCAATAAAGTATCCTAGTATTTGGGAGCCTAGGTATTATATACAGTATATATATATATATATATATATATATATTCACACACACACAACTTTTTATATAAGAACTACTTAAATCCAAGTAACTGGATCAGATTTAGGATCATTCCCTAGAAACCATTCCCTAAAGATTCAATTTAAGGAAAGTCCTATAAGGTTAGAAATCATTTCAGACATTTTTGTCATAACATAAACTTTAACTAAAAACATTGTTCAACAAATAGGACAATTTACTAGGTTTAAATTGATTAAAGAAGAAGAAGAAGAGGATGAAGTTTTAATAGAACACCTTTAATCTGACAGTCAGACTCAGACTGATGTGCCTAACATCCTGACACACATTCGGTTGCTTACCAGATTCATTGCATTGTTGAACTAATAGCCTGATAGTATACTGCCCCCTGGTGTAATTTACTGGGATGTGCACCGAGGAGCACATTATCAGCTTTTTAGATACTAATACTCAGCTTAGTGTCAGCACGTTTGGGGAAACTTGTCAAAGCAATCAGTGAAATTACAGCTTGAATCTACAATAAAACAAGTGTCTACTCACGCCTCCATCTGAACCACCAAGCTCCAGACCCCTTTCCGCTATCCTGTGGAATCCCAGAGAACGTTTCAGTACAGATGTGTGCGAAGTTCTTTTGGAAGTGTTTCAGAGTGAGAGTGTGTGTTCACCTCTTCAGTGTCTGTGCCTCTTCGGTGGTTACCACGCTATCAGAAACCGCTCTGCCACATTTGGTTGGGGTGCAGCCTGAGAACAGAACATCTTCCACCCATTACCAGATGAAAGTGAAGGGTTTTTCTACGCTTTTTTCAGTTGTTAACAAAATCTTAACATTATGATGTAACAAGAGTGCTACAGGATAAACATCTCAAATTACCATCCCTAACTCATTCCGTGTGTTTCCGTGACACAGAATCTGGCCTGCAGTGTTGTTGCTCCTTCCAGCTCTTTTCCCAATGCTGATTTACAGTGTGTGAAGGATTCACACAGAGGCTGAACTGGGCCGAGACATTCTCATTAACAGTGCAGCTTTTTTGTTCGGGTTGCATGAAGCTTTTTAGTTTCTGTGTGAGAGAATGTAATCACTTCCATATGCAGCATATGCAACTGAATGCAGACGGTTACTCATAACCATCATGGCTCACCTGAGATCCAAAAGTACTGATCATACGCAGTGTGATACTCAGCTTGTTCTTTATACCTTCTCCAAGGAGATTATGTTTCTGTCAGTTTGACAGTTGTTTGTTTGTCAGCAACTTTACACAATATCTTTTAAATTGATTCTTGTGATTTTTTAAAAATGTTATTTATATTTATTTATTCATTATGTATATGCTAATTTATTTGTTTTTTATATGTTTATTTATTTAGTCATTCATTCCTTTTTAGGGGTGAAGTATAGCTCCAATTTTTGTTTTGAGTTGGATCACAATCTGGATCTAAGAATTTTTCAAAAGATTCTTTACCACCCCACCATAGGAAAAAAAATAAAATGCTCCCACAAAAATTACAAAGTAACATCTAGATAAGATCTATCACAAATCAAAGTTTGGTAAAGATCCAAGTAGCACTCCAGATCTGATGATGAAGAATGTTGATATATATATATATATATATAGGGCTTGTTAAGAAAAGAATTGTGGAAAATAATATTTAGCAGAAAGCAAAAATGAGGAGGGGGAAATAAGCTGCCTTGGCAGGAGTTTGCACTCCCTAAGTGCTTCTAGTTTTGTTAGAAGAAATCACCAGATAAAGGAAGCAGAAGAAAGTATTAGAAAACCATCCCAAAAAGTTCATCTAGTAATCCGCTATGTAGTAGAAGCAGGTCCTGTGAACTGCAAACACTTGAAAATGATAGTATTCCATATTAATCTGCTCACACTGAAACCACTACAGTTATGCAGCTCTGAATTTCAATTTCAAAACCTATAGTTTGGGTCAACAGAATCGCTGCTGATTGCTCATTCAAACTGTCCTCAAATAATGCAAACAACCTCAGAAAGTTCTGCTCTAGCGAACGCATGTACACGGGATCCATGTCAGTGAGCTATATCTATACATTCAGTTTTTTTTAGACAAGGCCAGTTTAATAGTGTGTGTGCTAAATATGATATATCAACTCACAGTAAAAACAGGAAACGTCGTTGCGCACAAAAATGACACACAATAAACTTGTACTATTATTATATTTGCTCATTCAATCATCTTCAGTGTTTTATCATAGTCAGGGGAACCATGGAAACACTGTCAACATGCACACTTCACACTGTTCCTTCAGATCTCTTTCCAATATCAAAAGCAATCATAATGTTCTGCCAAGTTTTTCCACATCATGCAATGGCAAAAAACTGCTTTGTGCAAGAAGACAAGTATTTAAATAGGAACCAAAGGCATGAGCTGTGCACTCTTTCAGAAAACCTTAAGAGTCAGAGATGTAACACATTTATTAAAGAAGCACTGATGAGAATAGTTTGAAAAGTTATGGAAACAGAAGAAAATGACGCAGTACAACGGAATGCTTCTAAACTTATTTAAAGTTTTAGTTTACACTACGCAGAAACCACCAGAAATGCCACCTGCTCCAAGTGACTGTGACAAACTGGGGGAGTCTGTCATTTTGATCTTTTCCATGTAGCATATACTAATTTGAATTGTTCCCAAATAATCAAATCTGCCCAAACTACCCATGCTCCTCTCTTTTTCCAGAAAGCTATTGAAACTGATGCAATAATAAGTAAAGGCATACAGATTTTGCAAAATCCCCCTCACCCTTTAACTAATCCTGAAAATTTCATTTTAGAAAGGTTGAGTTTAAACTCTTAACACCACTCATAATTACCGCAGCCCCAAGTAATTTTTTCTTCCCAATGGATGGATTGATTGATAGATAGATGATCTGTATCCTATCAGACCACCAGGGCCAATCATACAGTGGAAATAAATGTAATCTTAACAATAGAATATATATTATGGCTTCAAACATTTCTCAGCCTTCTAATAATAACTGTTGTAATTCCAGAGAAATAAATGGAGCTCATTCTCTTTCCATTCCTGCACTCCAGTTGCTGATTATGACTGTGCGTCTCAATATATCTGCCATCTCTCATCGACATGCAAGTACTCAATTACCTCAGAAACCGCAATCAGGTCATTCTAATCCAATTTGCATGCGTGGTCAGAGCACTGAATTAATCTGTGCAATGATTACCCTAAGCAGATTTGGAGTGATACATATAAAGCCAACCGGAGTAATATTTTTAGCCTTAAGTGGCAACAAATTAATAGAAAACAGGAACTTTAACCCTACACTCAGGCCTGAGATTAGGAGCAATTGCTACAAGTTGTTTAGGATTAAGAGTTAAACAGGCAGGTATTTCAAAGGAGTCTTAAAGTGAAAAGAACAGCAAAAGCCTGCAGCATGGAGACACATCTGTGTTTTTACTCACCGATTTAATCAGTAACAAAATCAAAACCAAACTATTTGGCCAATTTCCATTTTGTGCTTGCCACACTGGAACGCTTTGTCCATTTGATCTCAAGAGTAAAACAACATGAGGCAGTATGTTCTTTGTAAATATAAATAAAAGCACTTTCCATTATAAAGTGCTTCAGGTACTAGATCATTATCCGGCATCTACTCAAACCTAATCACAGAATCGTTCACTTTTTACAGTGCACGCTTTAGTATTACTTTCAGGAAAAGTGGCTTTTTCTGTGGGTATTTTATGTTATGATTGATGGTATGATTACGACAGACGTAAACAGCTTGCATAGTAATATTAGCTTGCATATTAATATTCATAATTAACATGGGATCTTTTCTCTATATGCTGGTCTTGATTTTTTCAACTTTGGTTATAGGTTAAGGCACTACCCACAATGTTGTCTGAAGGTAGAAAGTACCTGCAGAAAGTGATGCAGCTGTGCTTTAATAATCTGCCCAGCACTCTCCTCATCTGTACACTTTTTTTTAAGCAGGTAACCTTCCAAAACTTCAAATTCTTGCTACAAACACCACCACTGTGCTTGTCACGTCATTGAGCTCTAGAACTTGCTATAACTCGTCATATAGCTGTATTGCAGTCTGCAACTATAAGTCAAATGTCTGCTGTAACCACTGTTTCTTAAATAGATTTCTCATTAATATGACATTAAATGTCACTTGGAAAATGGTGAGTCAGAAGCTCACAGAGAAACCTAACCATTATCCTTTATGTTTGAAATGTTATTCACCTATTTAAATGGCACTGTGAACATTGTGTAAGCTCAGCATAGCGCATAACTGCCAACTTCCCACAGCAAGGGCACCACTTTATTAGATTCACCTTCATGCACTTATATAATCTGTCAGTCATGTAGCAGCAGTGCAATGCATAAAATAATGCAGATACAGTTTAATGGCTTCAGTTAATGGGGAAGTATGAAGACTGTGACATGGATTGTGGCATGGTTTTTGGTACAAGATGAATCTGAGACTCTCAGGGGCACAGACTTATCCAAAAAGAACAGACAAAAATAAGAAACAGTGTTTTTCCAGTCTTCAGTTGTCCAGTTTGTGTGAAGCTTCTCTGCTAATTAAAGTTGTAAAAAGTGATTATTGTAAGTTAGTACGGACTTCCCGTCAGCTCAGACCAGTCTGGTCATTTTGTTGTAATCTATTTCATTAACAGGTGTTTTAGCCTGCCTGGAGATTCTCTGTATGCAGGACCATTATTTATTTTTCTGTAAAAACTACACATCAACAGTCATGCCAGAAGCCAGCCAATCTGTCACCAACAACTATGTCATCGTTAAGGTGGCTTTATGCTTTTGTTTTTATTCTGATGGTAATATTAACGTTCTCAGGTCTAAAGATCTGTATAAGCATTTTTTTTTTTTTTTTTGGTTTTATTGTTGGGTATATTGTTTTTTGTTTTTGCATTGTGCTGCTGTGCAAGGGTACAGATGTTCCAAAATGAAGTGAATGATGTATTTGCATAAATTTAAAAAAATAATAATAATAACACCAATCCAAAATTAAATTCACAAGAAAACAATTCAATGTTTTCCGAAGTAAAACTCTTTCATCACATTTACGATGTCTATCAACTGCTTCTTACCCTGCGTAGTACAGTTAAACAAAATCAATCTTCACTTTTTTGAACACAACTTTTCTGGTAAATATGAAGTACATACCCTGTCTAAAAGTGTTAAAACTGTTATTATTAAGACTGTAGCTCAATGCACAATTTACTACAACTTTACTTCAGTGTTCAATTTACTTATTATTGTTTCTATTATTATTACTATTATTCTTATTCTGACACAGTTCAAGTTAACAAATAAAATAGTACTGTTGTAAATGTCACTTGCTTATTCCTTAATTTTTGTGCACTTTTATTTGCCTGTCCACAAACATGGTGTTAAATTATTTTAATTGTTTTAAAAGTGTCCTGAAATTCACCCTTAGGATCAATTCCCACTTCTCTCTCATTGCTCATATAACATTTGTAACACATTTTTACAACAATTTTGTCTTTCTCTGTAACATATCCCTGTAATATGAGTAATTCTAATACATCATAATAATTGTATGTTATAATAAGAGTATGTTATAATTGTGAAAGTGATGATTGAAAAGCCATGTCCTTGAGCCTGCACTTCAGACTTCTAGACTCCGATGGATTAGATCAGGTATGTCAGAAAAAGGTTTGAGCTTCATTTTGCAAGGAAGCAAATGATAAAACAAAAGTATGTAATAATACCTGGGAAGTGCTTGTGCTTGAGATAATCTTCAGAGCACTGGTTCATGAGTACTCTGGGTTGTGTGAGTACTTCCCCTCTGGAGACCATAGTGTCCGTGGTGTCATTAGTCCACATTGACCAGATTGAAATCAGTAGTGCACATGCACCAATGAGGGCCAGCAGGGGAGCAGTGTATCCTCTGTATGATGAAGCCTGTCTCTGTGCGATGCCCCTGCCCAAAACACATGCCACAGTCTTAGATATGCTGATCACTCTTTCTTTCTCTCTCTCTCTCACATATACACACACCCTGTCTGCACATAAAAGCATATCAAATCTTACCAGTCTAACATTTATATTATTATCTTATACACTACATGCAGGCTGGTGATCCATGTGCAGGAAGTCATTGGGGATGCAACCCAAACCACATGCAGGTGCAGTGTAGCAGATGGACAGGCTGGTGAGGGTGTTAGACTGGGAAAGATATAGATTACCTTTTAATTTTTTTCTCAATGGTGCTTGTGTCTGCGGTTTTAACGTTTCCTCGGCGTTGCACTGCCATTGTAAACTTCTACTAATAAACTCAAATGACAACAAAACAGGCATTCCACCCACAAGCTGAACGCAGAGCACCAAGGCTGGCTGGCAGGCAATACTATTTCCGCCTCTGGATCATTTCAAAATAAAAGTCTCAAGCGGATCAGAACAAAAATCAGTATAATCATCAAATGTATTCACTGCCTGCAAGTGGAGTTCACCATAAGATCTTTATGGGTTGTTGTTTTTTCCCTTCATAAATAATTAAATATTCTGTCGCTGTATTTACAGTTTAGGCCATTTTCTCTGGAAAAAAAATCAGCATAAGAATTGCCAAAAAGGACTACAAAAAATTATTGTATTTGTTGTTTAAATCAATAAATAATTAAAGTTTTCAAAAACAAACACTGTCTTAGTATATATTTATAGATAAAAACACTGTCTTATACATCCAGCACACTTCAAGTGTATAAACCAGTCATGTACACACTGGACAGACAAGCGAATGTACAAGCGATGCAAAACCAAGTCGATGGTTTCGGCACCACTTTAACCCATAGACTGCTATAAACACTGTAGAATACACCAAAGCACTGTCAAATCTTCCCTTCTTACTGGTCCCAGGGGACTATATTATCCATTCAAAACCTTTTCTTGTTTCTAATTGAAGGCCATCAAATAATTCTTGGTATTCTTCTATGAGCCGACTTATACATCATTGGAAATTGGAAAAGCTGAAAATAATTTAAATATTAATAACATTTTTATAGAATTTAAATTTTGTATGATATGAAGAAACATTAGATCTTGGAAGGTGTTATCAGGCTGATTACAATCATCCAAGCCTAATAAATGCTAAAGAAAGTGCACATGGTGATGCTTTCTGTTTCTTTAAGATTTACGGAAGGAGTCTCTAGTACCAACACTATTAAAAACATAAATAACATTTAGCCATTTCCCCCTTTTTTTCCAATAAGTTGCTTTTTATTTTCTTGTCTTCAAAAGGCCAACAAAAAAATCTGTTTACAGGTGCTGTTACATGTGACAACTACAGCTAGGTTGTTTTTATAGCTGTCACCAAATATAGTGCCATTTTTATTAAATAAAATACATTGTAATTACTGACAAACTGCTAATGTCGAACAAACATAAAACTTCAGAACATACTGTTTTTAAAGAACCAAATTCAGTGACAAAGCAGGACACATTATGCCATCCCATCATTTATTTTGCTATAAAAGTACATGGCATGTTTTCTTCTTTATTTGTTTGTGTGTGTGCGTGCATGCGCGCACACGTGTTTTTAAATCTTAACCCAATATTTCTTAAAACCACTTTTAAATATTCTGCACTTCTACAACCCTGACAAAAAGTATAGATGCATCGCACTTTGTAACAAATAACCAAATCATAAGGGAAAAAGTTCCATTTAATAGCTGAACTGGCTTTGTGTGGAACAAACACCTAAAACTAATTAATTTAGGTTATGGCACCCCCCCAATTAAACGAAGCAAAAATATGGAATCAGTCTGATGAAGAAAAAATTATGAAATCAGCTTGTAATTTGTACCTCTAAACCAAACACTGGTTTAAGTCTAAAAATCTTTATTAGTCTGCAGCTAAACTTTAACTTTCTGCTGAACTTGAATTAAAAGGTTAATTGAAAAGAAGCATGGTCTAAAGAAAAGTAATCAAGGAGTGTGGATGACAAGTGGATGTAAGTGATGTTTCGTGATAAATTACAAACCTGAACTGGGCAAGAAGATGCTGGAACTTTTGTTTGGTGTCATTCCGATGGAACATATAACAATGATTGCCCCCCAAAAATTAATCAATCAAATTTCACACTGATTTATAAGGTTTTATGTCGGGTTAAGGACCAGGAGAGATGGCAGTCATAATCTCAACAGTCAGTGCAAAGGTATATTCCTTCAATAGAAAATAGACTTTGTTATATTTCAAATGCCTCTCGCCACAAAGAGTGTAAAAATTTTTCATAAGTAAAGGTAGATCAACTCAATGATGCAGCTGGTAAACAGTCCAGATCTTAAACTAAAACCTTATGGCGTTTAAAAACATGTGGTCCATTACAGAACTCCACTGCACAAAGCTGATCTATCAATTGCTATTCAAGAACGTTGAAACCAGCTTCATAGAGCGTAATTAATATATATATATATATATATATATATATATATTTATTTTTTTTCTTTTGGGGGCGGGGGGTGAAGCGATGCCTCAGATAATTCAGCCTGGAGGAGGAGCAACAAAGTAATCATTTTGATTCTTTTTATTTCTTGTTGACGCCATAATTATTTCCTCTCCTAATCTAGGGGAGGATATGCCAGTAATTAAAATAATTTAATTTGTTTGAGGTATGTCCAATACTTCAATGGAGGGACAAGCTTAGAGAACATCCTAAGCATAATGAGCCCACAATTTTAGCCAGTGACTATATGAAGACAATTAATCAAATTACAGGTGAATTTATGCATATCAGAATACCTTGTTGATCCCGGAAGAAATTGTTTAAATATTGAGGAAGGGAGAAATATTTTGGATGGTCTACACGTTCTTGGCAAATTTAAATCAAACTTTTTGTGACACTCATTTTCATAAAAGTCAGTATTGACATTTTATGCCAGGACTGCAGATTAATCCATGATCTCAATGGGAAGCCATTAGTTTTCATTTTCACTCAAGGCTGTGGGAGATTTTCCCCATCAAGAAAATGTCAATAGTTATTAGGAAGAAAGCCGTTTTTGTCCCCACATCTTCTCTGCTGAATAATCACACACTAGCAATGACCACTTTGGAATCAAACTGGACTGTTTCTGAAAAATGGAAATATTCACATGCTGAATAACTTCAAGTCCCACACCAGCAAAATTTTAATATAATGTGCAGGTAAACAGGGTGAGATCAACTGCTACACAAAAAGAACAAAAATTAATCAAATGCTGATTTCTGAATATAAATGTTAAGCCATTGTATGGGCCTTGCTGTTCAATTAAGAAACAGCAGAAATTATATATTTGACGTCATCTAAACACTGGATTGATTGTAGGTCAAAAAGAAACTTGCAAATGTGATACTGATTTAATTGTGAAATTTGTGTTGTTAAACCTTAAATGGATGTGAACCGATTACATACAATCGCAAAACAATTGAGGGAGGATGTATTTATTAAAAAAAAAAAAAAAAAAAAAAAGTGAAACTATTCTGTGCTTTGTATAAAATAATGTAAAATCTTAACTGTTGATCAGATCCTCCTCTGTTCATGTTTACCATGAGTGTGTAGATTATTGTATAGACTTGGTTCCAAGTTGGCTTTTGAGAGAATAAAGCAAACTGATTTTAATTAGTTAGATTGATATAAAAGGCCAAATTTCATGAATGGATCTGAATATCTGCAGTCTAACATCATTATGGCAAAGGCCTGTATTTCTACTTAATTTTTGATCATACAAGAAAAATAAAATCCTCCACACAAAGGTCAAATGGTAACTGGTATATTCATTATTAACCACATGTTTAGTAGTCATGTTTTTTTTTTATGTTTTTATGTTTTGTTTAAAAAAAAAAAAAAAAAAAAAAAAAGACAATTAAAATGCACATCCCAATAGAGAGTGAGCAACTCACTTCCTAACACCAACTCTGAAGTGAAACTTGTTTTTTGGCGATTTGCATTCCAGGATATCTACAAGTACTCATTCACACCTTACCATTTTAGGTACAAAACCAAGCATGAACTTCCCAAAGTATAAAATATCCAAATCAATCACAAAGGCATGCAAATAATCTTAATGGATGAAATCTCAACACATGGCATAAATCACATGAGATCTGTGTTTTTACACATTGTGGGAAAAAATTGCTCAAACATAGAATTTGAATCCTGGTGAAAGTTCACTGTGTTTTAGAAGGAGCGTTTATAATTCAGTGGAATAAAAAGAAATTTATTTCTACTGCAGTCAAACGTTAGCATTTATAATGCTATTCTCATAACAGGACAAATCTAGGGTGCTTCATACAGCAAACATGTTTATAGATTTAAAGACAATATGTATAATGAAAAGTATACTGCCAGAGCAAATGTTAAACTGTATAATACATAATCTGAACAAAATGGCTGTGATTGGTCTGACTGCTGGCAACTGTGCTTGCTACAGATATAGCTAAGGCCCTAACCATCCAAATGCCTGGTTAGGTCACTTCCTAATGGCATCCTCCTGCACGCAGGATAATAGATGTTCCCATAAGGACTAAAGTAGACAGCCACAGTTACCGACAATTCCCCTTTAACCCACAGTGAGGTCAGTATTGCACCTTAAGAGGCTGTAACTTAAACCGTAGAAGAGTTATACAATGCTATACGATGATTTTATGAGACTTTATTGTAGTTGTACAATATTCCCTGATGGCCATGTTGGCCGATGAGAGATACATCGGGGAGGGGGAAAAAACCATCAAATTAAGAAGAGAAGGATGAAATTGTCCACTGAAAGAGGAGTTTAAAAACTCAGTTGGAACAAGTGAATCCCGTTGAAATTTGTGATTCTTACTCTATATTGTCCCTTCTCGCCTCGCCAAAAAAAGGTTCCACATGTTGGCCACACACACACATGCAGACATCCACTCACACACATCCACTCTACAGAGCAGCATCCTTTTGTGTTTGTTCTGCAAGAAACAGAAAAAAAACGAATTACCATAATTTAAACTACAGGTCACAAACAGACCTGACAGCTCATAATATCATTAACAGCTGATTTCATATTTGTGACTCAGAACTTTATTGGAACTGTGAGTAGTTTGAAACATACCTATGTCAACTTCTTAGCTTTGTTGTACAGTGAGTCCACAACTTTGCTCATGTTCTGGATGGTTTCAAGAGCTGCCTCATAGGTCTTATCAACAGGAGGCTCTTCAAATATGATCAGGACTCCCTCACCTTGGTCCAGGATTCCTATAATAAACACAGAGCAACACAATGCTCTCTCTCTCTCTCTCTCTCTCTCTCTCTATATATATATATATATACACATCTGTGTGTGTGTGTGTGTGTGTATGCATGCAAAGACAATGATAATTTCTAAATCATTTTTCTAAATATCAAAAAAAGAGATTTCATATTTATTCACTGATGAATCAGCGATTTCAACGTTTTTTCAGATGCTGAAAGTGACACATGATCGTTATATCATCTCCCAAATCAAACCTAAGGTCAGGTTAATTTGAAAAACTTGCGGTTTTGTGTCTGCCCTGAGGAAGCTAACAAGATAGTTACCTTTACCTCACCAGCTTTGTGGGTTAAATTACACATTCCCGCCATGGTAATATAGTAGTGCAGTTAATAGAGTCAAGCAGCCATTTGTTTGTAGTAGTGCTCTGTACTTAAAAGAAATCGGTATAACATCAGTCTGATTTTTGTGTCAAGAACATTGTGTCCATCCATAGGTGTATTTGTGGGAACCTGTGGTGATATTTCGCTTGCTGGTATATAACCATTGTAAAGGAAATTAATCAATGTCTGAGTGATGGTAACTTCTACTCTACCTTTTCATCCAAACTGTTCATTGTTACAAGCCATAAAATAAAATACATCTTTTACATAAAGTAAATATGCCTTTTAACAACACAAACAGAATTCTACGTGCCATATGCAGGAGGTACCTTCATTTTTTTTTTTTTTTAAATAAACTATTGCTGCCACACAATGCATTACTCATTTGAATAGAAAGATTTTTAACATAATCGCATGAAGTTTCTGGTGAGTATAACTTTCATACGAAAGAAAACATATCATGCGGAATGGCATCTTGCTATTCTGCGGTGACATTGGGTTTCCATTAATTAAATCTTCTCAGTAGCGTAACATTTTCAGACAATATCAACAACAACGGAGTCATTAAACAAATTCACATTGAAACCTTGTATCAGGAGAAGTCAGAGCTCCGCAGTACCTAAATCTTTATATTATTTTACATAGTGCACTTGTTTGGGGAGCAAGAAGTCATTTGAGTTTTGATCTAAGCACCTCTGCAACTAGTAAATTTTACTCTATCTACCAGGATTGGTTTACTTAAACCAAGTTTACAACTACTCTATTACAAAATATTAGCCATTTGTGTGTCATTCCAAGCATGCGCTATCATTAAAAGACAGACTGTTTAAGAACCGGGGAGAAAGCACTCTTGCAGTGTGTTCATGCATTTTTTTTCTTAATGTGCTTTTCTAGTGGTTTGTATTTAATGCATTAAGTAGAAACTATCAAACAATTTTCTTAGTTTTGGGCTCCTTAACTTTAGTGATGTGAATACCTTAAAAAACGAAAGAGAAATGGATCTGCAACTGTGATGCTACCATTTACCGTCTTCTTCCATGGACTAAGAATAGTCAGCGCTCTGTTAACTCCTCAGTGGAAAAAAAGGAATGAATAGGCTATGCTTAAGCGTGTCATGTCTTCATGTTACGAAAGGGCATTTGAGTTTGCAGCTGATATAATACTGTCTTCCATGGTATCCACTTAAAGTGACATGTGGCAGGATTTTTTTTGGGAGCACACTCGGCTGGCACTGCAGCCAGCGTAGATCTTGTGCTGTATGAGGCGGTGTTACTGCAAACCATAAGGTTTCTTCGAAAACCACAGTAAGGAGATTTGTATACCGCTGAAGACAGAGTCTGGTGTCCATGAAATTTTGGCTGAACAGTGCATGTTGCACTACATAACAACTCAGTGTTTTAGATTCTTTATAAATACTCCCAATTAGGGCAAACTCGTATGGCTTACCATGAAACTTTTTGTCCAGGATCATTTGTGACAACTTTCTCTCAACATCACCCTGTAAGACAAATCAATTCAGCATCCACATTTACAATTTCGCCACACTTTATATCACAACAAAATAATGCTAGGTAAAATTAATAATGATACCTAACTTACCTTTGAGAGTTTGATGAGATCTGATATGTGTGTGATCTTGAAAGATAAAAACAAAATAATACCATCACAGGTATAAGCCAATCAGTTCAAGACAGCATCAGTATCACCAACAAAACTGCTGCAGAACCCATTTCATTCCCAACACAAACATGCTCATATTATGTGTGATTTCGTTTGTGGTTAGGATGGAAGCACTACCTGTACTCTGGAGAAAGGCTCAATGACCCGGATCAAGTTCTGCTCCAGCAGGTTGTCATAGAGTTTGGCCAGGTGTGTGTTGATGATGGGATCATCCCTCAGCTCTTTCGTGTACTCAGTCAGCGCCTTCATGTACGGACATGCATGAGAAACAGGCTTAAGTAATAAGCAGCTGGAAAACTTGAATTTGCTTATGTAAGAATTAGCAAGTCTCACCTTTTCAAAGTCTGCTAATGATCTGTTCTTGCTGGCTTGTGCTACACATTTTAGTGCATCTGTCTGTTATAGATAAGGCAGAAAAGACAAAATGCACAATTTGTATACATGTAGGAAAATAACGCTCAAACAAAACACTTAAATATGGACGTGAAATAAGGCTTACTTGTCTTCCGGCATAACGCAAGGCCAGTTTGCCACTTATCAAGGCTTGGACTTCCTCCGGCCTGAGAATAAAGTGAGATTTTCAGAAATGTGTGCTGACCTTAGTTTGTACACCAACAGCATGATGCTACATTTACACTAGAGAGCAACAAGCCAATCACATGATTCTTAAGCTTGTCTCTTATGGATGCGTAGGGACGGTCATGGTTTCAGATCTTGTCTCAAATATTTGAACTTCCCTTGTTTTTACCAGTATAACATGTACCAAATAGGGTGTTACTGCCAAAAGGTGGTTGTAATTCACCTAAACGCTACTTGCCAACTATCATTAGATCTGCATTTAAAGAATGTCACTTTCATGCCAGTAATACGTGCATGTGTCTGCGTGTATGTGAGGCATTGTCAAACTTTTAAAAAATGATCAAATAGTTCCCAAAAAATATCCCCCACATTCCATTTTTCTGAGCATCAGAGTGAATAAGGATTTTAGTAAGTGAGCTAGGTACAGAATAAATGTCAGACCAAACTGGCCATTGGATTATTCATTTAAGGTTTGATGTGTCTGTGTACTGCACCATACATAATCTGCCAAAAAATCATCTCAATGTAACGGTTACATGCCACTACCGACAGTCTCAGAAATGTTTGCCTGCCACCATTTCTAGTGTGCATATAGGGTGAGTCACCAATTTTTAATGTGTGAAAATTGTTCAATATTATCCTCCAAGCTTTTTCTACTAATAAAATGTTTATTAATCTCCAAATACAGGCCGGTGAAATGGCCATTACTTACAACATACTGTATGTACCTACAAATGCTCTAGTGTTATCGAATGGAACATTACATAATAAACACTACCCAAGATAGAACAAAATACACATTTTGAGCTCCTAAGAGAGCCTGTAACTGCTGTTACTTACAAGTTGAGCATAATTTTACAGAGGAGCATGTATTTCAGTGCAGTGATGGCCCTGGGGCTGTCGATGGAATCATAGCCTTCAAAAGCCTCGAAAAAATAAGAATATGCCGTCTTCCAATCTTTTTCCTCAGCAGCATGGATAATGCCTACAGAGCAAACACACATATGTTAGAGGTAATACACTTCTCACAGTGTTATATAAAATACAGAATAATTAAATTACTAAAATGTAACTGATAAAACATTAATGGTGTGTGAAGCCTAATCTTAGATACTGTTTATTTTTCTGTGTTTGTGTTACATCCAGAAGTAACATACTTGTATATATTTATTTTATCACAGTTGTGCAGTTGGCTGATTATATATTTGATTCTGATGTTGCCATGGACATTTATTTTTTTTTTTATTTTTTTTTTTTTTTTATAAATATATCAATAAATAATAGTTTTCAATCATGACGGACACAGGCCAGAGCAGAGCCTAAGAGCTGTGTTACGGGGTCTCGTTAAATCCTTTACAGACTATCTTAGTATTATGAGGAAACATAAAAAAACCCAACTAAAACACGATTTTTTTTAACCATGACAGAGGTAGGTCAGGTAAGCTGCATGCTTTAATAGGAGCTGTGAATAGCACTGTGCAGATAACAGAATATTTGAGCATACTCATTCAGAGTGTGATCTACATACTACACCAACAAAGAAGAAAACCAGTTCTATTAGTTTGCAAACTAATAAATTTGTACATTACTGCATGGAAATAGAACAACAACCATCTAAACATAATAAAAACAAAGATAATTCGATTTTTATGGCTTAATTTTCGGTCTTAAAGCCATAATAATGATGTCACTGCCTGCTCGAGTGACCGTGACACTGTGTCCGTCGTTTTGATTCAAACATTATCCACTTGAAGTAATGATTTTTTTTTTTTTTTTTTTTTTTTAAATCTTGAGACAGTATACCAATCAGATCGCACCACTGTCGTGTAGTATAGACCAAAAAACAATGTGCCTTAAACAGAAATTGCCAGAAAATCTTTTTCCAGGAGCCATTCCACACTCACTACTTTTAATGTTCATGACAATATAAAGTTTAAAATCTAGGAAGTACATGTTTAAGACTTGCCTGACTGCATGTCCAAAGCTGCCTGAAGTTTGGGTGGACAATAGATGGCATTGGCTGTGGTCCTGGCAGAGGTGAGGGCAGCTCTGGCCTTGGGCAGGTTACTCAGGGCATGATAGGTTTTACTCTCAAGCAGCTGGACTTCTACAAGTAAAGCTTTGTCATCCATCTTCTTCAGCTCCTGAAGTAACTGGGAGCCTATAGAACAATTCAACAGGTTATCTAACAAGTCCTTCCTCATCATACATAACTGACTCTCAATTTACACCTCATCAGTTCCATTGCTCGTAACTAGTGTTTATGAAGAAACTTGAGTAAGGAAGAAGACTGGAGATATGTCATGCTCACCTAATGCAAATGCTACAATATCAATTCTTCAATCAAACTGCTTTGAGAATTAATTAAAAAGATAATAAATTAACTCACCCAACTGCAAAGCCTCCTGGTACCTTTTAGTGTCGAAATAAAGTGAAATCAAACGAGCCTATTGGACAGAAAAGACGCATCACGTTTGAGTTTCAGCTTCTGCTAATAAATGATTCTCATTAAGTCTCTCTAAATGTTGAATACACACAAACACACTTACCTCAAGAGCTTGTCGGAGGAATGTCCTCTTCTCAGCTTTGGCCCACTCGATGCACTCCAGACACAGTTCAACCTCCTGTCCCGTGGCTGCCTCCATGTCCAGAAAAAGATCCAACAGAGAGCGCACCAATCGTGCTGCCTTTGCCTTGCTTATGGACATCAGGAAAGGTCTGACAAACTTCAAGAGTCCTCCAAGTTCTGGAAAGATAAAGTGTGATGATCAAAGAACGGGTCTTCTTAACAAATATGATTGTGATACTTCAACACACAGAGAGTAGTGGCACTGGCCTGAAACACTCAAACATACTTTGATCAGACTTCTCACATATGATCTAATAAAACATAATATGGAATGAAAACATGATGACTAACAAAACTGCTACTGCAAGATGGGCTGTATCAGGATGTGTGTTGATAGTCAACATAATATGGAATGAAAACATGTTGACTAACAACACACATCGAGATACAGCCCATCTTGCAGTAGCAGTTTTGTGCTACTCCATGTCACATCAAAATCACATTATACATCAGTTACAGCAATAGTGTCAGTATCGGCCAATACAGTGACCTGACACCAGTACTGCACCGAAAGTGAAAAGAGAAATTAATCCCTAACGCTAAGACATTGTTACATGCTAGCAACAGGATTGATGTCCAGGTGTTGTCATAACAACCAACAGAGCTGAACATGTTGATTACAGGATGAAAAATCTTACCTGCAGCTTGTCCTGTCTTGGCCAACAGAGTGCCAAGCTCCAGGATGCTCTGTTCTTTGACACGCACCGCCTCTTCATCATCCTGCTGAACATCTCGCCTGACTGAAGGAAACACAATACAGTGATTAGGTGCTTAATTGCATTGTGGACAAAACTGAAAGAATGACATAAGCAAATCAAGTAAACAACAGTAAACTTTTTTGCACACCATCTTGAACAAACCTGTACATTTGGTAGTGATGAAACAATAAAACAGAAAAAGTAGAAACAATAAGGCTGTGCTTAAGATACTGTACTGACAACAAACAGGGTTTGGCTCTAAACCTGAAATGTGGAAGTTAATATTATTACTAAAGTGTTACTCAAAATGAGCTTGAATTTAACATTTGGTGATGCTTTAAACAGAAAGAAGTTTAGCTAACAAGTTCAATAAGAGAAACTCTCAGACATCCTCCAGTCCGTTAACATGAGTTTATTAGCTAACTCATTCAATGACATTAGCACGAGCCTTTTAGCATCTACCTTAACAGTTTAATATTGTTTTATTTTAAAGTAGTAGTATGTCTTTTTCCCTTAGAAACTAGTGAAAGTCCATGTGCTGATATTATGGGAAAGCTAATCCTGAGCTAAACCTGAGCACACGTAAAGTCAACCTTACTCGGCTTTCTCAACGTTAAACCGGAACTAAATAGCTGACTAATGCTCGCTGTATAAACAATAAGTAGCGTTGACATGAACCCCTGCTGTTACAGACTCTACAGCGCAAATTTACAATGCTAGCTTGGACGCTAACTAGCCAGCTAGCTAAATCAAAATGCGAGAACATCCTCTCTTTCTCTAAAGCCCGGTGTACCCGAAGTTCATAAACTAGCTATAGTGATTTCGCTTGGACATCCAGTCAGTCATGCGAACAACTGAAATGCTAGAGGTTAAAGCTTTGATAATTACGACTATAACTAAACGGACAACATTTTATCTTATGTTTTTACGTTACACAGTGTTAGCGAAACATCACCTCTGTCAGCAGGGCCTTGGTGAGTTAGCTGAATGGTTAGCATAGCAGGCTAGGCTAGTGTGGTATACTGGGCTAGGTGAAGAGCTACACCAGGCTAGCCAGTTAGCATGATTCTAGCGGCTACACAGTGCAGTGAGTCAGCACCGCGGCAGCCGGCTCACACCTGGCATCTGGCATGTCTCTCAATCTATAATGTGTGTGTAATTGGAAAACCCTGAAATAATAAAAAAAAACACCTGGAAATGCTTACCTATTGAATGTAAAATATCGATAGACGCGTCTCGATCCGTACTAATAAGAGACTGAGCCCTCTGAAACTCAACCACTGCCGCGGCTGCCATCTTCCCTATTCAAAACCTACCTACCCACAAGCCCTTGCGAAAATCACCACAAATATGTAGTCATGAACAAGAGCATTCTGGAACTTGTAGTTTTTCATTGGTTTCCCATCGGCTCTGCACAACCTGGCAGCGCATATCAGAATACAAGTTATGTACATTTATTTAGGCACGTTAGAAAACTACAGTGTTGGAAGTATGACAGTTCAAAGTTCAGTGGCCTTGTTCAGGCTTTTACAAATGGGACGCACACTGTAGTTACAAGTTATTAGACATAATTCAAAATCTTTTTCCATCCAGGGTTTTTTAGATTAGCATTGTCCAACTATTCAATCCTTATGTGCATTATTTAAATTTGAATTATAATTATATGTAATATATAATAATAATATAATAATTCAGCTATGTCAGAGCCACAGAGTTTTCAGTTACTGAGATTTACATTCACATAACACATTTGTATTAAAATTATTTTATCTAAACATCAGATATTAAAGTTGATATCATCTTTACTTGTTTTATAGTTATTTTCCTTGTGAAATTATTGTCCTACACTGTTTGCACTGTATGTCTTATGTTTTGTATATTTATATGTAATGTTTGCACAGTTGAGGACCCTGCAATTAAGAATTCCGCTGCAAGAATTAAAGCTGCTTTTACACAGTCCCCAGCGCAACTGCCCATGCAACAGTGATTTGTTCCAGAAAAAACTTGACACCAGGGGCATAACTTGCTCCACATTTTGAGGTGGTGCAAGTTGTTCCAGATTTTGTTTTGGGCCCAACTTGCTCTCTGAACACAAATAGAATGAAGTAGGAGGATCCATGTGTGCATAGTAGTGTGCACCTATTAGGATATTAGGTTGTTTGGCAGGCTTCTGTGGCAGATGGGCAGTTCCAGTGATTTGCATTATCTCCATGTTAATAGAGGAACTACTGTCATCAACACAAAGAAAAATACGATTCTCCCCGATATAATCAAAGAAAAAAAAATGCAAAAAAAAAAAAAAAAACATGTAAAAACATGTCCCATCGTCACCTGACATTTTGCTTCTGATCAATGGTTTACACATGTATGCTTGCATGATGTCTCTCTACCTACCAGCTTGCCACCAATTTGAAAATGACAGTGTAAACCATAAGAAAGTAGGCACAACTTGCTGCACATAAAAGTTGCTACTGTTGCCAAAGTAAAAGCAGCTATAGATTTTAATCTGAGTCCAAAGTTGAAGTTGAGGTGATTGGTGTGGGGTTGTACCGAAGTGGTATCCTGTGCCAACATTGTGGCTCCTGTATTAAGATATGTCTCTGCATAAGTCCTGCAGTAGATTGCCAGCCTGCCTGGGGTGTATCTCGCCTCTAACCTGAAGTCAGCTGTGATTCACTCCAGCTCCATCGTGACCCTGCAGGATATGTGGTTCAGATATGGATGGATGTAATCTTTCATATGGGCCAAAACTGTTATATTTCACTCATAATCTTCTTGTATAACCCTTCTACTGTTAAAAAACTAGTTATATTTATTAGGATGCTTAGTTGGTTTCATGAAAATTTATTGGCAAATTTTGAAAAAATTATACGAAATGTAATTCAAAAGTGAATAAATTCCATGACATCCAACATGAATATTATAATTATTTGAATCAATTTTTAAAAGATATTCCTTTTATAGTGTAACTAATATGTGTAATATTTTTAATTGGGCATCCAAATGATTGTAGGTGTTGTTTTGTATATGTACAAGTTTGTTTGTGTCCCATCAGTAGGAAAAGGATTGTGACAATTCCATATAAATGTGCCACATTTTACAATAAGTTAATAAAGGAAATTGAACCACCATTTATGTAATGCTGAGACCTTGTAGTATCACGCAGCTCAGCACCCTCATTTATTTATTTTAGCATATTATGAACATGTTAATCATTCTTTAGGATTAAGCGGTTCAGAAAATGAATGAATGAATGAATGAATATTATGAACATGTTAATCATTCTTTTGGACATAATTTGAGGTTACTCTCACTCCACAGGATATATATATATATATATGATTAGATGATTAGTTTTGAGTAGCTGAAATTATTGCCAGTGTAACTGTGAGTGGATTTTGCCATTTGTTTTATCTGTTGCTCTTTTAAATGAAACAATAATTGATTTTTCAAGAACATGAGCCACATATGGTTGACTTGTATTTTTTTCAACATATTCAGACATCACATAGGTAAATAACAACATAAAAGTATAACTCTCGATTTTAAAACTTCATGTCACATTTTGGAGCCTTTTTTTCACAACCCTTATGAGTCAACACCCCCCCAAATATTTTTCAGGTGGTTTAGTGGTTAGCACGTCCGCTTTAAGGCAAGAAGGTCCTGCACCTCTATGCTCGCCCGAGCATTTCTGAGTGGAGTTTGCATGATCCCCCCGTGCTTCCTTTCAGGTACTCCGGTTTCCTCCCACAGTCCATAGATATGAACATTAGGCTAATTGGCTGTTCCAAATTGACCCTAGGTGTGAGTGTGTGAAAGGACGTGTGTATGTTGCCCCGCAAAGGTCTGACGAGCTGTTCAGGGTGTACCTCGCCTTCGACACCGAGAACCACCCCAGCCCCCAACCCCACGATCTTAGTGGGAGTGAACGATTTGGCAAAAAAGTGAATGCGTGACATTTATTCATAAGCTGGCGCGTGTTTACTGGAGACCACATGTGCAGTTTCAGGGCACGGGGCTACAATATGTTGACGTTCCCTTTCACGTGATTTCACGTGATCAAGTAATAGTCACATCTTGAAAGCGTAAGCGAGTGTCTGCTATTGCTGAAAGGTTAAATAACGGTACGGAAGGCAGGGTGTTAGGACCAGGATCGAGGGTTTTAGTGAAGACCTGTGATCTGTGAGGGTGGAGCTGGGTGAATGCAGGAGCAGAAGCAGGGCGCAGAGAGGCGCTCCATCACTGCTATAAAACACAAAGCCGAGAAGAACCTCGGACCAATAGCGCTGCTTCATCCCTCCATCTCATCTCAGCATCTCTCTCCGACACACACACACACACACACACACACACACACACACACACACAGAGAGAGAGAGAGAGAGAGAGAGAGAGAGAGACGCGATTACACCACAGCACATCACTGATTGCATGCCCACACCTCTGGCAGGACTGACGGATTCTCCTTGTTTTTATTTTTGTTGATGTAAACACAATTGTTTTTTTTTGGATTCCTTTTTTTTACTACGTTAATCGTATTTTTAATTTCTTTTTTATACGCAATCCCTGATATGGTTGTTCGAGTGTTACCTTGATGCGCAGCATATTAAAGGATATACAGAAGCAGCCATTACTGCAGCTCTTGTTTTCTTACACTGTGGTGGGCAAAACCGGGAGGTAAGTAAAAGCAATATCTACATGGATTACAGCTATGATGAGAGCTAAAGATCAGCCATAAGGAGGAGGAACCATACAAATGATTGACCATGTTAGATCAATTAGATTAACAGCCCGATTTGTTTCATTGTGCTTGTGTTTTAGTTCATTGTCTTCATTGTAAACATGGGCTGGTTAAAATATTATTGAATAGGCCTACAGATGGTTGATGAACTGTGAGGAATAACGTAACGTGAGGAAAGGGAATGTCCGCAGGCCGACACCCATCCGAAGATTTTATGAGCGTTGCACATTTTCAGAACCTTGGACAGCCGCATCACATCCCGCATCCTCAGCCCATCGGTTACTAATAAACATCACACTATTACTCAAATAATCTTGTAAACCAAAGGATTATCTGTCTAAAGATGATAATTCACATGCTGTGCATTATTAAAAAATAAGATTCGACATATTTTACATCCCTGCACTGATAGGAATTTCCATAACTGTAACGTCAACAACTGTCCATAATAAGTAACATGTATAGTCTTCAGGATATATAAGTTATCTCTTTTGCAAAATGGCAGTAAAGACTTTGTGTTAAGCCTTGTAATCTTTTCTGAATATGATAGATACATGAGGAAAATATAGCACCAGTCTAAGGTGAACCTGCATTATGACTGGAGATTGTAGGTGAACACCCCAAACGAGACTATTTATAATAATGATGATAATGATAATAATAACAATAATAATAATAATTATAATAATAATGATGATAATAATAATTATAATAATAATAATGATAATGATAATGATAATAATAATAATAATAATAATAATAATAATGATAATAATAATAATAATAAAGTTTTGTTTGGTGAATTTTATGTTGTGGCAGAGGTAATATTCTTTAGTCGTACTGTTTACTTATCTATATAGATTTGCATTAAAATTACAATGTGCAGGTATGTTGGTTTGTTCTTGGTGTGGTTGTCAGCATAAATCCCAAGATAAAGAAAACATCACAAATATCTAAATATAATACAAAACGCAAAACGCACACACACACACACACACACACACACACACACACACACACATATATATATATATATATATATATATATATATA
>JAQMYF010000021.1:29094963-29118752 GCA_030014195.1 Neosilurus mollespiculum
TATATATATATATATATATAGAGTGTGAGTCAGCAGTAATTTAATCCGCTTTGATCCATTTAATGGCTTTTTAGTCTGTGCATGATATCTTCGATTTAGTATCCATTACATACTGTATTTAGGCCCAGTACTGGCAAAGTCAAAAACAAAAACAACTCAGTGATGACTAGTTGAATTGTGCTGAATAGTTAAGCAGCTCTGCACATAACATTGTGCCTTAGATCAATAAATATTTATGACTAGCAAATCGCTGTGGGTATGGGTACACACACCCACACCCACACACACACACACACACACACACACACACACACCAGAAATAATGATATTGATAAAAATGATAGTATTCTTTCACAGTGAATTTAAAATTTAATTCCAATTTTAATTTAATTTTCCACAGGAAGTGGAGAACAAGAATTCTGGAAGAAGGAAAGTGCTCCTTCAGTCATTCTCCATCCAGACACCATTGTTGTCTAGACTAAGTACCAGTTCATTTTTGATGCTGACCTTACATTAAGCCTGGTGTCTGGGTCTCCAGTTTTGGAAACATTGAGGCAAGATCCTCAGCTCCGGTACCAGGCATATTCTGTGCATTTTCTGTGAGGACTCTGCACATCCATCTTTGGCATCATGGGAACCGTCCTGTCGCTTTCTCCTAGCTACCGGAAGGCTGCCCTGTTTGAGGATGGCCCAGCCACAGTAGGCCCCTACACAGCTGTTCAAAACAGCAAGAATGCTAAAGACAAGAATTTAAAACGTCATTCTCTCATCAATGTGTTACCATGGAAGCGGATAGTAGCTGTTTCAACCAAGAAAAAGGGGTCCAAGAAGGTGCAGCCCAATACAACATACCAGAACAATGTCACCCATCTGAACAATGAGAACCTGAAAAAGTCGCAGTCTTGTGCCAACCTGTCCACATTCACCCAGGAGCAGTCAAGCCCATCCAACCAAGGCTCTAAAAGCTCTAACAATGTGGCCTCATCTGTCAAGAAACCACCCTTGTCCAACTCTAGTGTGGCTCCCGGTACACCCAAGAGGGTTATCGTTCAAGCCTCAACCAGTGAGCTGCTGCGCTGCCTTGGTGAATTTCTGTGCCGAAGGTGCTACCGCCTCAAGCACCTTTCCCCTACTGACCCAGTGTTATGGCTGCGCAGTGTGGACCGTTCACTGCTGCTGCAAGGCTGGCAGGACCAAGGTTTCATCACCCCAGCTAATGTTGTCTTTGTTTACATGCTCTGTCGAGATGTGGTCTCTTCAGAACTTGCCACAGAACATGAGCTGCAGGCAGTGCTTCTTACCTGTCTCTATTTGTCCTACTCCTACATGGGCAATGAAATCTCCTATCCTCTCAAACCATTCCTGGTGGAAAGCTCAAAGGAGACATTCTGGGACCGCTGCCTGTCCATAATCAACCTGATGAGTGCCAAGATGCTGCAGATCAACTCAGACCCACATTACTTCACCCAGGTGTTTGCAGACCTCAAGAACGAGAGTCAGAAGGAAGAGGAGAGGAGCCGTTTACTCATTGGGCTAGACCGGTGAGGGAGCGCTGAAGAGTATACAATCGGATTGCACCCTGGTCTGGCATTTTTGAATGGAATTTTAGAAGTTTTAGTAGAGAGCAGTCTCTATATTATGAGAATACATTTAATGTGTATTAAATCTATACAAATTTACACTTTTCAAGGTATGAATGACCGTTAAGGTGTTCAGATGCTGACAAATCTGCTGAATTTTAACAATTTGATCTTAAAGTTCCACCTGATTTGTGAAGGTTCATGATAGATATGCCAGACCTTGGTGCATCAAAGTAGTCTTGTATGATTAATATTTAATTTAACAACAAAAAAGACACAAAGAAAATAAAATAAAAAACAGAAAAAACAACAAGAGTACAGTAGGAGTAGGAACATCAATTTCCTTGTATGAATGTGTAGAAGCCTGACCAGCCACAAAGTACTGGAAACATGCACTGGCTTTTGTGTAACAGTGTCTTACCAGACTGGTTGTTACAGACAGTGAGGAATGAGACTGTGACTACAAGGCAGAGGACATCAAAACCACACTGCAGCCACTATGTTGGATTTTCGTTAAATCATACACACTTTGGCTTTAGTAGCAGTATGTATAAATATGTCTTGTGATAACAATAAGGAGAAAGCGAGCTCCAGTCATACATATATGTCAGATATATGTATATTTGGCATTGCACAACAGGATTTGAAAGAAAATGGAAGGTGAAAAGCATTAGGCGCACTGCTATAAAAGGCCTACATTATTTTCATCAGTATGGAATTCAGTTCTACTCTGCAGTGCAACTCTGGAGCTCTATCCATTGATATATCTGTTTCTTTTTCTACTTGGAAACGTAACCGAATGCATGTGTGCCATGCAATTTTGTATAGTGTCTTAAGGGTAAATATGTTCTATTTATTTAATTCCATTGAATCTTTAGTACAGCTGCATCTGCAATTAGGGAATGTTGTCTTTCTTTATTATTATTATTATTATTAAACAAAGTGTAAGTTTTTTTTTAGCTATGCTTGCTACAGTGAGCCATGATTGTACAAAGTATCTTTTGTTGTTTTGTGTCACATTGTGTCACTGTCTTCTGGCAAAGATCCATATAGACAAAAACAAACAGACAAACAAACAAAAAAAAACAAAAAACCCCAAACAAACAAAAAAAGAAACAAAAAAGCTTAATGTAAATTTTGCAAAACCAGTCCCATACCTTTGATGAAAATCTTGTAGGTCTAAAAAATACACCAAAGGGGGCAAACTTTGAAATGGTACATTAATTCTAAGTAAGAATATCTATTCAGTCTTAATTTATTGTTGTTTATTTATTCTCTTAGCACATCCATTGTATTTAAAAGTTTTTAATGTATTGTATAAATGACTAGTACAATGGCTACTTTCACATGTAGCAATTAGATGTAGGTGATTTGTGGTAACCCTGATTACCTTTGGTGGAAATGAAGATTGTGGGTGATGCATTCTGAAGGACTTAGTAAAGGATATTCCATCTAAGAGCTTCATTAATAACCAGAGACAAATCTGAACATTACCAAGGGTATTCATCAGTGCAACAAGGAGACACTGGTGGTGTTAGCTTAAGCTATTAATGCCTGAGACTTTTCTTCCTCGGCTGAGATGTTAAAAAAAAGAAAGGTAATACAGATAAGTATTTACAGGCAGTCTAGTTCTGGCATTTTATGTCATGCAACATCACAATGAAAATTGAAAGCCTGGAAGATTGACTGCTTCATGCACTCATTGGGCAAAATTCCATTCAGTAAGAATGCTAATAATAATAATAATGCTAAAAATGCTAATAATAATAATAATAATAATAATAAAAATTATTAATGAAAATAATGTTATGATTAGTTCTAAATATGGATAACTGATTTGATTATGTTGGCTTGTTATTCAGGAAAAAAAAAACTCTTGTAATTTTGGAACCGGCAGTTGCATCATGGTATTAGACTGAAACCTCAAAGTAGATCTTTCTCTACATCTCAGCAGTAATCAATTACGCATGCTTTCTTTCAGTAGAACATTTCTTTACAGGTATAAAAAGTGCTATTCTTCATTCACATAAGCACATATTGTCATTAAGCACTGTACAGTATGTTGTTCCATGTTGGCTATTTCTCATGAGATGATGGCTGAAGGCTGCCCCTAATCGCTGAAACTGGAAGATGAATGGACGGAGGGGAAACTGTATGAATATGTGCACATGCCTCTGATGCACTGCTGTGCGTGTGACAGAGAGCACACAGGAATCGGGAAGTGATTGTTATCGTGAAATGAGTTGATCATATATTACAGCTGAATAAGGAACATAAGGCCATAAGGATGTGCACTTTTCTCCAGACGTTACTTGGGGGAAGTTGAAGGAGCTTTCAAATCTTGGGGACTAACACATGGGAAGTTCCCTTCATTGCCTGCGTGCCGTCACTCTCCACTGATCACAACTGTATCATTTTCCTTCCAATTACATCACTAGTCAATTATTAAGACTTTAAAAGAAAGAAACAAAAGAAAATGACATCTTTCTTTCAGTATCTTGTCATATTTCTGAGTTGATCAAAAAAAAAAGAAACAGTGTTTCAAAACAAAAACAGGAAAGGCTCTCTCAATGACTGCATGGGTGCGTGAGAATGAGAGTTCATTTGTATAGAAGAGTGTGTAAGGTATTTTTTCCTATGGGGGCTGGGGACACTGAAAGGCAATGCTTTGAAGACAAGACAACATGATGGGCTGGTACTTGACTATTGGGTTGGCAGGGTACTGAACTGTTACAAGTACAAAAAAAGCTGTTGCTGTAATTTTCCCCCCAATTCGGTTCTGCTTATTTTTATTTATTTTTGTACTGTGATGAAAAAAAAAATGCACTGATTGTTAAAGATGCACAACTGTGTGGCTGTCATTTTTTCTAAAAGTATTTCCTTCATTAAACTCTCTATTTATCTGCTCTTTTGTGGCACAACACAGAAGTTGTTACACTGTAGTCGGGAGATCACAGGTTCAAATTCTGATGATGGCTCAACCATCTCTGGCCAATCGTCTGAGCTCCCAGGGTAAGACAGATGGCATCCCTCTCCTCTGTGTCAATCACAGAGACAATAATCAATCAAGTGTAGCTGTAGAAGCATATGGAAGTAATAGCGTGCTTTCACGTGTCTCAGAGGTGCATGTGTTTGCTCACAGTAGCTGTTCACTGGGGTGACCAAATTAGGTGGAAAAAATGTATTCTTCCAACATGATATAGCTAAAAATGTGGAATAAGACACATTATTATGTGCTACAAGGGAACAATGCAATCTGATTAGTCCACTATTTCGGGTTTAATAAACATCACTCCAAGTGGACAATGCTTGCAATGGGAAAAAAATATTTTTAAAAATCTCATTTCAATTTGTTTTGCTTGTGTTTCTGTGTAGTATATGCTAAAACACCATGACCAAGAATGGTTTACTCATGTTTTCAAGTCTCCTGTTTCCAAGACGAAACAGATGCCATTAACTACACAGTGTTTACTTTTGCTCAGAATGGGCAGAGCTCACCTGACCTGCCTCTGTAATTATTAAAATATGTAAAAATAAACTGTAAAATTTAATTTTAGTTGCTTTTCTTTGTTTCCACATAGTATACAGTAAAACTCATAGAGCTAAAGAGACGCCGTTACACAGCTCTTATGCACTCACTTGTATGAGCTTCGAGCTCATGCATCTGTCATGTTTTATTTTTAAATATACCACAAAAAAAAAAAAAAAAAATCTTATTTTTCTTGTGTTCTCTTATAGTATATACTAAAACAATCTTTTGCCTCAGGCTCAGTCAATTGAACAGTCCACTTAATATTTTATCATTCATTTTCGAAGCCACTTATTCCTAATTAGGGTCATGTTGAGCCTGGCGCATCTCAGCTGACTCTGGTTAAAGGCGGGGTACACCCTAAACAGCTTGCCAGACCACACAAGACCAACACACATACAATTATTCACACTCATTCTCACCCTTGGGGGGCAATATAGAACAGCCGATTAGCCTGCTTTGCATGCTTTTTGTACTGTGGGAGGAAACTGGAGTACCTGGAGGAAACCCAAGCGCAAACGCAAGCACGGCATAACGTGCAAACTGCACCCAGAAACACCCTGAGCCTGGGAATCGAACTCAGGTCTTCTCGCTGTGGGGCAGACATGCAAACCACTGCACCACCATGCCACTCTCCATGTTCTATCTCAGGGACTATTTAGCAACATCCACCTCACCTTTGTGCATAATAATAGCCACACCAAACAATGTGTTTTATGTCTGGATAAAATAGTGACAGATAATATTTTTTAATATTTTTACTTTTAATATTATCACAAACAGACAATACTTATCCAACTCCTGAGTGAAGAAAGTAAATCTGATTTTGATTTTTGTGCTTTTAGTCATTTTCAGGTTCACATTTAAACTGTAAATGACTGGGGTCTTATGTATTATCAATCAGATCTTGTAAAAGCCCAATCAACACGATGATTTTCAAGCTCAGGCATGAATAAAGCTTCAACTGTTCCCTACTGAGACTAATCATAATTATACAGGTTTCTCTGTAACCAGTACGAATCCCAGACTGGTGAAGTGGGTGTATGAGATGTGTGAGAAGTGTCTGAGTTTCAGAGCAACAATGACAGAATAAGCTTCATCACTACATGTAAAACAAAGACTAAATGATCAGCTAACAGTAGCGCTGTCATCATGATTCCTATTGTTCATAGCATGGTTGTTCCTGTAGAACTTATCACCACCAATAAAACACCACATTGCATCACCATATACAGTACCAAAGTACTCAATCAAGTACTGAAAGTTTATTGAGCAATGATATTTGGTATAACATAGCATATACCCAATAGTTGACTATTATTAAAGATTAGGCAACAAAATAGCACAGGTTTGTCTTTCTTTCTTTGTTTCTTTTTTTCCACTTTGATTGACATTTACTTTACATTTCCGGCATTTGGCAGACACCCTTATCCAGAATAACTTTTTTATACAACTGAGCAATTGAGGGTTAAGGGTCGTGCTCAACGGCCCAGCAGTGGCAGGTTGGTGATACTGGGGCTGGAACCTCCAAACTTCAGATTAGCAAACCAGATCTTTAACCACTGAGCCAACACTGCTGTCTTAACAAATTAAAGTCCAAAAAATTAAATGATTTTTCTTTAGTGTTTGGATGGCTAAACTGTCAGGTGTTTGACCAAAACACAACACTAATATACAATTCAGAAATCCCTGGTCAGTCCATAAAAAAAAACTAAATACATATTTATAATATTCCCTTTTCACTTGGTTGAATTCTGTATCAAAATTAAGCATTTAATTAATTAAATAAATGAAATATAAAATCAGGCACATACATTTTCAGCTGCAAGGGCAAAATTATACAGATTAGAACAGGAAACAACTATTCTGACTTTTTGGTGTTTAGGTCAAATCAAAGAAATTCACAATAAAGAAGATCCCATAAAGATCACAAACAAAGAGAAGGCACCGGCTATAGTTTAAAGCTGAGAGTGAAAATAACAAGATTTCATACATTACATACATCTATATTCATACATCTCTTTAACATGGTGGTGAAAAGTAGTGATCATGTGAGGTAAAGTACACATTTCCGAACATATGCAAGAGTGCTGAATATCAAATAAACAACAACTTCTTAACTGGTGTGTATTCTGGATCTACAAAAAATAAAAATAAAAGCAAAACATTTGAAAAACAAAACAAAATCTGGAGAAAATAAACCACTTTGAAATCCAATATAAATCATGATGGGATGCTTGAATTAGTGTTACATATATTGTGTGGAAGAAGAGCAGGGGTTCCCAACCTGTCTTGCACATTTTGTTTTTCTTGTTTCCATCACACCTGATTTAACTGATGACCTAATTAACGGCTCTTCATGCCTTGAAATGTGTGTGACAGAGCACAAAAATGTGCAAGACAAAGGGAAACAGGGAACCTGGGATCCTTTGAAGTAGAGTACACTGTACCGGCCTGGTCCTTCCTTCCTGAGCAGTCAGCTTTGCTTGCATGTAGCACCTGGCTGATCAGTGATCTAAGTGAGCTGTGTGTTGTCTTAGTTCCAGACAGAAAAGTGTGTGTTTATCTGGGACAACATGGCATGGGGATGCATTATGTTTGTGCATGGTAGGTGTCTGTCTCTCTCAGCATGCCAGGCAAATAGCCAAAAGATGCAGGTAAGATAAAACACAGATCAGGGAGAAGACCGAATTAGAAAGTAAAATACGTTTGCGATTATTCGATTTTATTTTGTTACAAAAAAGCTCTTCTGTACACAGGCATCTAAAGAAAAAGAGATCAGTCAAAAGTGAATACGAGAAGCAAAGCACCGTGAAGGCGGGGTAGGCTGAAAAAGAAGCTAATGACGAAAGTTTACATCAACCTCTACATGTAGAGTCTTCTTTTCAACGTTACAGCAATTCGACTGGTGTACAGTATGTGCATTCACTTACATGAGTGACTGACAGGAGGCAATACATTTAGTGCTACTGAATGCATAGCATAGTTAATGTTATACTATAGACATGTACTACTCCCTCAATCCTTGCAAATTAAATAGTATAATAGAATCGATTTCATGCAGCTCTGCTTGGAATGACCACCAGCACATTTCTTTAGCACTTCATCACTATATTCCTCAACCCCTTTCAAATCTAGTCCAACAATCCTGGAATTTTCCTTTAGAACTGTACACTCCTGATGCAGTTATTAGGAATAGCTAAAGGCTTGAAAAATAAACAAAGAAACCTTTTTTCTTTAAACAAAAAAATAAATAAATAACTAGAAGAAGAAGAATCTTTACCATTTTTCTTGTCAAGCAGCAATGGGCCTCCCTCAGGAATATTTAAGTTCTTTCTCAAGTTTGTATTATAAAAAGGCCATAGGAAAAGTCTATGTATCATTTATGACAGATTCCTATACCATATGAACCCCACTGTCTTCATAAGTAGAAAATACTGCCCATATGCATACGGAAATGCCTCAACAATCTGTATAAAGGGGCTCGAAACAGAGACATGAGAGAGGACATACAAGATTCGAAAAGAAAAGCTAAGAGAGAAGTCAATAGTTCTCCAGGAAAAATCTAAAGGCGATGAACTTGGCATTACATTAGAAAATCTTCAGTAGTTCCGAAGCGGAGGTTCTGCTACAGGAAGGAAGAAGCAAATGAGATGTTATATTTAGTGTTGTCAGTAGTGAATCAGGGGAAGGGTGCACATATCTGAATTGATCATATAGTGTTTGTTTATTATATTTACTGCAGAATTGAAGAAAACAGATTAAAAGCATTGCGCACAAACACATCGGCACACATCGGTTGGTTTGTTTGAGTGTGTGTGTGTGTGTGTGTGTGTGTGGATTCTGTTCTTATGCAAGAAAACAATGCTGTCAGAATCTTTGGGAAAAATAAGTAAGTGGATTTTAAGAGTTTATGATGAATGAAGCCCAATATTCTCTAAAACAGTGTAATAAGTGACATCTAATGCTTGCTTTGAATTCTTATTGCACAAGAAAGACCTTATGATCATTATTATATTTTCAAGTGTGAACAGGTTTAAAACACTCTTGCTTCCTTTGATTAATTTTAACGTGTTTCAAGACAGTTGTCATGAGCTACTCTTTAAGACATGTATAAAGCAAAAGAAATGACAGCTTTTGGGGGATTAAAAAAAAATCCCCGTTCTAAGCAGAATTTTTTACTTTCTTATACAAAAAGTGACTGGGTACTTGAAAATCAACAGTATATAATTTATAAAAAAAAAAAAAAAAAAAAAAAAAAAAAAAAAAAAAAAAAAACTGTGGTTCATTACCTCCTCTTTTACATTGACAAACAATATCTGCATGTTTCATAAATGAAAATATACATGACAAGTATTTTTAAGTTATGAGAGATTATAATGCTCCTCTCTGAGCACTCAGCAAGTTTATGGATATGCTCAACACATCCTTCTACAAATCCTATGCTGAATAAGTCTAAATATTTTCTACATGGCCACTATGATCAATGATATACATATACTTAGTTATACTCTAGCCACACTGGATCCCAAACGACAGCAATATCAAAAGCAGAAATTTTTTCTTTAAGCAAAAAACAAACAAACAAACAAAAACCCTTTCCAGCATGTCAAGATATTACTTCCATATTCCTCAGATATGCATTTTATGATCTTTATAAATATGGCATGTTTTTATTCTTTCATTTGGCTGAAATAGTAAATAAATTAATTCACCATGTCATCACTAGTCTTACTGATGTTGTTCTTCTCAAGTGAGGTGCTTTTTAATCACTGCAAAATTGTAATAATTAATCCTAAGATTCATGACTATACTGAGTGGAAATGGAATGGTTTTACTCTCTTCTTATAGAGCAACTTCTTTCTCCAACAGATTCAGTATGGCTTACATTTTGAATTTCCTGACATGACAACACCGGCTGTAGTTTAGTTGCCTGGCACAGCAAGTATGTAGCCTGATCGGCTCTTGGTGAATTCAGGTTGTGATTGGTTGATTTTCGTCTCCACGATGATGGTACATTTCCGACCATTCATACTGCACTGAATGGGGCTTACAACATTCACCTGGAGCTTCCTCTTCTCACTAGAAAAAAAATTTGAAAAACACAAAGATTAGAATAATAAGAATGGGCTGTTTTTATCAGCTGAGGGTGTCAGTTACACTGGGTGAAAAGATTTACACCATTTTGTTTTATAAAATTAAATAAATAAATAATAATAATGGGGGGGGGGGGGGAACAATCCTTCGCATGTTTTTTGATAGATGCTGAAATGCTCCCAAATGATTTATTGTATGGAAAACTATAATAAAGTTTCTGGCTTCAAGCAATAATCATGGATAGCAGTCCATCAAGAGCTTATTAAGTAGGTAATCAGATTTAATTAAATCCCCTCAAGTACACAGCCATTAAGTTGATGATGTTTTCAGACAACCATAATACCAATACAGTTCCGATCTTTACCTTTCGTGTGAGCAACACGGGAGGTACTGTGATGTGCTGATTCTTGTTCTGCAGGAAATTGTGTATGCGTTTGTCTGTCTGCAAGTTTTTAAATTTCTCCACTAATGACATAGTAACTAATGTCATTCATAGTATTAGCATAATATTATATTACGTAATGTAACCTAACGTTAGGCCCTATTATAAAACAATCATTTTTGTTATTTAAACTAAAACACTTTTACCAATTTTGTATAGTTTTCTCACAAAAAATAACATTTGAGAGTCAGGCAAAAGGTTGTGTGTTTGCTCCACCAGTCATTTTATACAGAAAGCAGGATAAAATGATGAAACAAGACACAACTGATGATGAACACAACATCCTGAAACGAGACCTAGAGCCTGAAAAAAGCAGGTGGGCTAGTCTAAAAAAATCTTCACTGAATATACAAGGTTATCTTTGCTGATTAGATAATCTGCTGAACTGGCGGATGATCTTCACAGGGAAAATCACCAGAGATCCCCATCATAAAAAAAGAAAAACCCTTAACAATACAACTGCCATGCCACCCACATCTACCCAAGTTACAACACAAGGCGGATTGCTGTAGCACTCGTCTCTCTGGCAACACAAACTCCTCTCTGTGTTATGCTCAATACTGATGGCCAACATCATTTTTATGTCAGATTATGTGATCACCTGATAACCATCTCGTCTTACAACAAACTCTCCTTGCATCACTTGCCATCTCATCACTTCATTAGGAAATGTTGAAAGGAAACAATCATCTATTATAAAGTACAGCTTATTGAGCCTCTGTGAACAACACAACAAGAATAGAAAGAAATGACAGGCTTCAGTGGTTTCTAAAATTGGGTAAAATATCTGCAATCCTATTTTAATTGGACTTTTCTTTCTAGCAACACAATAAACACAATCATCTTTAACCCAGACAACTGATACTCACCAACTTCATTTCAATATGCAGCAAGGGGGAAGAGCAAAACCAAAGAAAAGGTTAAATTATACTTTGTATGCAGCCATCAGTGCTCAAAGACATTCCAGTGGAATCTTAAAAAGTGCTAATGCCATATTTGTACCATCACTGCCATGTTAAATATTCCACAACAAATGCATGTGAATTGCTTGTTTGGTAGCAAAAAATCATGCATTGTTTTAATCCCATCCAAAAAAATAGCAACAGTAACAACCTCCACCATTTTTAGCCATTGCTTAACAAATTTATTAGACCACCTGTCATAAATGAAAGCAATACTTTCGTTCGTTCATTGATTTACTGAGCCACGCCATCGTACTAGGGTCACGGGGTAGGCTGGTGCCTATCTGAGCCGACTATGGTTGAAGGCAGGATATACCCCTAAAAAACACCTCACCAGTCCCTCGCAGGTCCAACGCACACACAACTATTCACACCTAGGGGTAATTTGGAATAGCCAACTAGCCTAATGTGTATGTCTTTGTACTGTTGAAGGAAACCAGAGTACCCAGAGGAAACTCATGCAAGCACGGGGAGAACATGCAAATTCCACACAGAAACACCCTTGCTGTTTAACCACCATGCCACACTGCTTAACATACATGTAAACTTTGTGAATATATGTTGAGCATGGAGGTGTCAATTTTCAAGTGGCTACAATGACAAATCCGACAACTGATCAGCTGGACAGGTGATTAGCAACAGGAACATCTGCAGAGCAAAACAGAAGAAAGGTCCGTCCACTCAAGAGTCACTCTCTCACTTAGTCACTGGGGGAACAGAAGCAAAGCACACCACATGGCCCACTGGAAAATCAATTCTTTCCAGTTCTCTTTTTCTGGTGTCATACAGTGGTTCAATAACACCAAAAAGAGAAACAGAGAGAGAGAGAGAGAGAGAGAGAGAGAGAGAAAGCAAAAATGAAAGAGCATAGTATATCTGCTCATCAGTGGGGGGGTTAAGGATTTTACTACTTTAGGACACTCTGAATGGAAGTAAAAGACTCACACTGGCTGTTTGGGAAAGACTCCTGGCCTGGCCTTCATCTTCTACTAACACACCAGCATACTGAGCTTCACACAGCTCTAAAAACACCAGCCCCCTCTGATCAATACTTTCTGAGTGTGCCTGTGGGTTATTGGTATCCAATCTGAGGGAGACCAGGTTTACTTGGGAAAAAGGAAGAGAATAGAGTAGACATGGGAGGAGGATAAATGCTCACTCTTTCTCCCTCTAAATATAGCAACGATGCTTCAGGCTAATTGGCCCCTCCACTTCAGAGAGAAAAGTATGGTGCTTCATGGGAATTGGGGAGCAACTACACAGCATCCATTATTTCATTCTTCTTCAAAAGAAAGATTCTCCTGGCCGAAAACTTTCTTCAATTCTTACTTTTTTGGTCACATCACTGCAGCATTCACACTTCTCACATACACAAGCCTCCCTTTCTCTCTCTCTCTCTCTCTCTCTCTGGGTACCTTTAAGCTAAGATTAAAGTATAGTTATGAGTAAAGTATTGTTATGAGTAAAGATCTCTGTAAAGGTTGTATATGGCTCGATAATTATGATTTATGTTGATTTGTTTTACACTTGCTTCAAAAATGTATAGCGGCAACGATAAGACATGCTATCTGATCACTTAGCCATTAGCCGTACACTGTGCACTATGAGCTTTAGCAACCTTCAGAGTAGCATTCAGTGTTGTCCTGAATAGAAAAGGTACACAGAAAATATTCTAAGGGAAACTCTTCGGACACCTATTGTTCATTATGAGAAGGAAAACAAGCCAAAATCTATCAAAACCTTTACAGACATGGATGAAGACACCTTATTCAGAAGCAGGCAGTTTGTAGATAGAACCCCAGCCAGAATGAAAAAGTAGCAGCACTTTAAGATAATTTTAAAAAGTCACTGTATGAACTACTTATTGATCTTGTTTGCTTAGAGAAATCTCAGCAAAATATTAGAGAAATATCCATGCTATATTTTTGCAATAAATAAATAAATTACACAATTAAAAAAAAAAAAAAAAAAAAAAAAAAAAAAAAAAATTTGAAAATCCCCCATGACTTCAGCTCGGTCTGTAATGAATATTAAGGAGATTTCTATCTACAGACCTTGTGCTCGGTTAATAAGTGGTTTACATTTAGCTAGTACATGGTGTTTTGTGTTAGTAAGGGTACTATGTACATTTCATCATATTTTCAAATTGTGTCAGACCTGCACATTCAAAGTCATTAGCAATATGGATTATGCCAAACGCAAATACGAGGGGAAAAGTGCTCCAACTCTGTCACATAGGCTGCAGCTTCCTCTGTATAAAACACACAAAACATTCACAGTTCCTAAGTCATACGGCTAAAGCAAATAAAAAAAAAAAAAAAAAAAAAAAAAAAAAAAAAAGGGAGAGAGAGAGAAAAAGAGAGTTCACACTTTTAAGAAGATTAACAAGTAGGTCATTTAGAAGCATGAAGAAAAGCTTAAGAGCAAAAAGAACAGGAAGGACAAAAACAAAAGAGGAATTTAACAGAATAACTGACATTAAGAGAGGGCTACAGTAAAGAAATGCACAGATAGAAAAAAAGATAAAGAAATGCTGACTGTGCCTCCTATAGAAGATCTCAAAGTCAGCGGGCGCTCTGTTCATCAGCATTATGCCTATATAGGCCCCACCAAATGGAGCATGTGTGCTTCAAAGGGATAATTACTAATTATTTGGAGAGGCTAAATCATGGCTCTGTGAGAGCACTGCTACATTAACTTGATTCTGAGGTGTGGTGAATTATCCACACTCAAAGCTTTAAATAAACACTGAGGGGATTTACCTGAGAGTACATCCACTGTAGCTGTACAGTGAATTGATGCTAATGCTGTCAGCTTCCAAATTCAATATTTTTTTTCCTTTGAAAAAGGACAAGGAGCACCAGTTATTTACAGCTGTGCAGAAGACAATCTGTTCCTTACAGTTCCCAGCACAATGGGCTAAATGCCCTCCTGAAAAGAGAATACGCATACATCCTCCACCCTCAGTTGTAATCCTTTCATTCAGCACAAAATGTCTTAAACTCCCAAAGGGATCTTTATTTTTACTTAAATAATACCCAAAGGGTGGCACGGTGGTTAACATGTCTACCTTACAGCAAGAAGACCTGGGTTCGATTCCTGGGCTTGGATGTTTCTGTGTGGAGTTGTCACTGTGCTTGCGTGGGTTTCCTCCAGGTACTCCGGTTTCCTCCCACAGTCCAAAAACATGCACAGTAGGTTAAACTGGCTGTTTCAAATCGCCCCTAGGTGTGAGAGTGAGTGTGAATGGTTGTGTGAGTGTTGGCCCTGCAATGGCTTGGCGAGCTATTCAGGTGCACCCCACCTTCGCCCAGAGTGAGCTGAGATGGGCGCCAGCCTCCCCTGAGCCTCACTCTAATTAGGATCAAGTGGCTTAGAAAATAAATAAATGAATAATGTCCAGTCATGATAACATTCATCAAGTGTGTCCATACATAAAGCAACTACTGTGTTGCTTATAAACTGTTCTTTAAAAAAAAAAAAAAAAAAAAAAAAAAAAAAAAGTCAGACAGTGCTGTATAATTCCAAGAACTGAATGCATTTCAAAGTCTTGAAATGTTAAAAATATGACCATTCAGTATATTATGCAAATTTAAACTGTTCTGTTTAATACTAAAGGGCTTAGAATTTAACTGAACTTTGTTCTACAGGAACCAAGAGACTTGTTTAATACAAGAACACTTATATTAAATGAAAGATTATTGGAATAACATAACATCTATTTTGCGATAAACATCCATCTGTTATCTATATCAATGATCTATCAGGGTCACCAATCCCTGCTTACTTCGGGCGAGAGGCGGGGTAAACCCTGAATAGGTCACCAATACGTCATATGTCTAACACACTCACATTGGCACCTGTGGGTAATTTAGAGTAGCCACCTGACCTAATATGCATGTCTTTGGACTGTGGAATGAAACTGGAACACCCAGAGAAAACCCATGAAAACACAAGGACAGCATGCAAACTCCACACAGAAATGGCCGAGCACCTTTGTATGAAACCTTGTTGTGTAAGGGTTGTGATATACTTGTGGACACATGTGGTGCAGATTATGTTTGGGGTTCTGCATCTCTTTATAAAAAGGTCATGCATAAGTCCTGTAGATGTTAAGACAGTAGCGTCTCCTAGTGCTCGAGTGGATTTTTCTCCTGGAACTCTGGTTTCTTCCTACAGTCCAAAAATATCCACATTAGGCTAGCCCGTAATGTCAAGTATGATTTGTTGTGTGTGTTGGTCCTGTGAGTTACTGGCAAATTGTTCAGGGTGTACCCCACCTTTATCCAGAGTCGGCTGAGATAGACTCCAGTTTCTGCATGACCCTGGTACGATTAAGCAGTTTGGTAAATGTCTGGATTTTAGCTTAGTTAAGGCTTCTACATATATGTATGCTGTGTGGGGTACAAATACTAATAACAACATTCAAATAAATAGTCTTATGCCACTCTCTTGATAACTCCCCTCTACTCAGTGTGTGTTTTCTAAGCTATTCCACTTTCAGAGTTAGGGGCCATTTTGCAGATCTGCATTCATTTATCAAAAAGTTCACAGCAGGAACACAATGTGACAACATGCAAATGTTATGGTCACTCTTGGATCAGATGCCAGTCCACTGCAGGACATCACACATTAATCACCATCGCTGGGCAATATAGTATAGCCAAGCCATGCACTTGCATTGTTTTTTGAGATGTGGAATGAAACTGTAGAACCTGGAGAACAGTCACAAGGAAATCAGAATTAAAAACCAAGTACTGGGTCTGAATGTTGCACTTCTGTGCTTTTCATAATAGTTCACTGACTGCCACAACAACTGTGCTTAGCCATCTATTATTAGTTACTTTAAAATCAAATTTCTGGTCTTTTCTAAGTACTGGGAACATGTCAAAATGATTATCTGAGGTAACGGTGGTTAGACTGAAAAATGCTTGTGAATTTTATTAGTTGATATGCTGAAAGCGGTTAAAGAAATCAATAAAATTAAATGAGAGAGGAGTGTCTGTATTACCACTTCAGTCTGAATTCATCCATGACTAACAGCTCAATCTCTCGCTAATGTCAGAAATCACCCCATCTATGCTAATCAGCCTCAACAGTGATGAATGGCTGGTGGTGTAGACTGGTACTGAAATATAATGTAAGTATGCATGGAGTAGGAGGCAGAAACAGACAGCAGTCGAAGTGTTAATTAATGTTAGTGCTTGTGAGTTATGGAGGGCTTAGTGGGATAAGCAAAAGGCATGAGGATGGAAACAGCTGTCTTGTACGATACAAACAGAGGGGAAAGATGAATGCCTGCTGTATGAGAGCACTATGTATTGTGCTAACAGTGCTGTATTTCTGTCTCTGGCTGGTTTGCATGCAGGGCATGAGAGATAATGAAGTAGAGGTGCACTGATGCAGTGGTTACAGAAAGTAGGTCATATTCACATAGTCGTATACACATGCACTAAACCCACTGCACCAATGCTTTCCCAAAAACCTCTGCCCTTACACACATCTGTAAAGCTCACTGCAAATCACTACACGTTCAAGAAATTAACAAAGGAGCTGATAAATGTACACCGATCTGCCATAACAATATGTATATAGTGTACCGGGAGGATGTAGAAGGACGCAACCACAGATTGTGAAAGTAATGCAACCGAAAATGTATTCATTGTTTTGTAATAAAATTGAGTAAAAGCAGCTTAATGCGGGGAACACCACTCAGCCCAAATTACACCCTTTGAGAATTGCAGCATAAACAGAATTTACTGTTCAAACTTGTATTTAGATTAACGGACATAAGATTAGGTGATTATTTAAAAATTTAATTATTTAAAGAACACGCAAACACGAGCGTGCATGCACACACGCAAATGCGCATGCACACACACACACACACACACACACACGAGATTTGCCATTAGCATTCTTTGCCTGGACAGCTAACTAATGGACTAATATTAGCTGAGCATGGATTGACTGGTTGCTATGGGAACTGCATCTGCAGCAGAGATGGTGAGGTGGGGTGAAAGAGTGCGAGAGAGGAGGAGGGTGTGAGGTAGAAGAAGAAACCAGGCAAGGAGAGGAGAGAAAGGGGGGAGGGGTGGTGAGATGTAAATGATGAAGGAAGTGAGCAAAAGAGCGAGAAGGGAGGGAGAGGAAGAGAAAGACAAGAGGAGAAGGAGCATAATTCTTTGGAGTCTGTATTTGAGATTCAGCACAAAGAATAACCTTGATGAAGGAGACCTGAGCTTTGGCCAGCATGCTGATGACACACTTTCATTGGCAAGCACACACACTCTCACAGGAGAGTGAGTGAGTGAGAATGAGAGAGAGAGTTCACAGTTCCAGAGTCACGTTTACTTGCACACACACACACATACACTGAGGAATAAACCACATAACCGTGGAACACAATACTCAATCAGCTCTGAAGCTGCTACAGACAGAAATGTTGATATGAAATTATATTTTCTATCCAAAAGGTATAGGCACCCCTCCACTAGATTCACAGGTTGACTATTTCCCCATTATCTTTGCTCTGAAAGGAAATGCCAAGGTCTGGCTTGTACTTTTTGCTATTTAAATTTTTTTTTTTCAAACTCTCTCTCTCTCTCACATACACACACACACAAACACAAACACAGAGATAGTTGAGAATATTGAGAAAACATCACTGCATGTTTTTTTTTTTGGTTACAGAACACTAAACCATTTAATAAGGCAGAAATTAGGCTACTTTAAAAATTCACATGGTACAGTACCAACATAAGCGTGAACAGTATACTGTAAGGTGAGCTGATGGCATAAGCAGCTCCATTTTTTTCTACTCTAGATCATTTTCAAGTATATTGTTCAAATCCCTGGAGTTTTACCTCTTATTACAATGTATATCACTATAGTTAGAGAGAAAATGTGAAGAAAAAATTTACATAGATACACACACATTATATTATAGTATATGGCTCATTTTAGGATTAACAGCAACATTTCCATAACATAGAACCTCCAATTCATCTGGATTCATTTAGTTCTTGCCTATATGGAAGTAAACAAGCTTTACAATTTATGAAATTACATCAAATGTTTACTTAATTCCAATTTCTAGTATATTAGCCATCATAAAAATTCACTGTATTATGTAATGAAAAAATAAATTCAGGGATCCGACCGGGTAACATCCATCATGAGTTGTTCCAGTCACAACTTGGTAAAAGTGTTGGAGGATGATCTAAATATGTAGATTGGGGATGGAAGTGAGCTGGGTATGGGGCGAACGCTCTCATTGTACCATCTTAAATGGTATTCTCATTTAAGGGAAATTATGAAATTACCTTTGGGATGTGAGCAGGCAGATTCAGCACAAGATGACCGAAGACCTGCCCGATGTGCAAGGTAAGGTAAACTTTGTCTTCAGGTAAATAACAGTGGTGTGCAGTCTTTATCTGAGAACTACAGAACCCTTCAGAGCACCACTATGGCATAACAATTAGCACTTCCACCTCATAACCAGAAGTTAGTGTACAGAGCCCAGCAAGGGTATTTCTGTGTGGAATTTGTACATTACTCCATGGTTGCGCAGGATTCCGAAGGGTGCTTCAGTCTCCTCACACAGTTGAAAGATACATTGGTAATTCGAAATTGCAGGTCAGAATAAGGCTCAGGACCCACCAACTAAATTCTGAAAACTAGTGGAGAGCTCTGGTGTATGCATCTATGACCCAAAACCCTCAGCCATGAGGATGGGAGAAGACGAGTACGACGATGACGAAAGATCCTTCGAGCTAAAGACTTGAAATCTTTTTTTTTTTTTTTTTTGCCTTTGATTTACAGAAAGGTACCATCTTATGACCAAGAATACATTAATGACATGGCTAGAAGGTTTCTATACCAACCTCTAAAATTTCTGAAATGATACCCATATTGGTGACTGTTGGAATGGTCCAAAAAAAAAAAAAAGTTCTACTCAAATTTCTTCATTCAGGTTTTATAGTAGACATAACATAACATGAATGAATACATCATATATATGCACAAGACTATGCTCTAAAGCATAGGTGTCAAACTCTGGCCCGTGGGCCAAATCCGGCCCCGCGGCCTCATTTTATGTGGCCCACAAGAGATTTCAAACAATATCATTATTGTACATTCTTTGAATCGACCATTACCTTGAAACCTAATTCATCATCCTTCCACTAGGTGGCAGCTGCCTATTTCAAGTAAACAGCTAGTCAATCATGACTCAAGAAAAATCGCATGCTAGCTTGTCGCTGTTAAGCCCTTTTAGAATAGATATTCAGTGATTACCTTTAACCTTTAAATTTAGTGATGTTGCCCTCAGTGAAAATGAGTTTGACAACCCTGCTCTAAAGGGATTTTAGTCTTCATCATTGCAGGCTGGAAAGTTTCTCATTTTCTGTAATAAAACACCAAGACTGTATTAAACATGATCAAACGCTGGGTGGAGAGCAATAAAGAGAAATGGAGCACAAGTCTGCAGAGCCAACAGCAAGAGAGACACTGCTACTGCAGAGGGAGAGACTGGGACATACAGAATAAAATCACCTGAGGCTGACAGACCAGAAACAGACACCGGGACAGGAGTACCACAGTCCCAAATCCATGACTGCACATTTCTGTTATGTACAGCACCTACATTCCTTTGATGAATTTGGTTACATCTCATGCCAGGATTACAAGCATACTGAGCAAGGCTTTGAGGGTAAACAATCAGCTGGTCAATGCAGTCATCACAGACTTGAATCTGACCTGTCACCACCCAACCATATTCTAGAAAGTCACAGGGATCATCATATGGACAGATCTAGGATGCTTTTCAAAACCCTGAAAAGCATGACCCGGAGGTTCTTCAGGTCCACCATGGTCCCAATTCTCTCAAGCTGCAAAAAGTAATATAATTTTAAATCAATATTATACACCTTTAAATCAATATTTTTAAGTAGCCATGTAATAAGCTGTGAGGGAACACGAGACCCTGCCATTGCTTATCAGGGTCATGATGGGTTCCTTGTTGGGGTTTGATTTTCTGATAATGACTGGCCCACTGAATATTCTGCCATACAGTCTAGTTATTATATGGCAGTGATAGTATGCACAATCTGTTTGACTGCTGAGAGGTCCAGAATTTCCCTGTATTGACCGGTTAATATTTTCTTTTTTCAGCACACCAGCACTCAACCAAAACACGACTTTCAAATAAAGTCAATCTTTTCTCAACTTTTTTTCCCCCTCGCACCCTATTTGAAAAAAGTATGACATCTGACCCCTCTCGGCCAAATAAATATACACATACATACATACACACACTAAGAGCTTGTACAAAAATGCCATAAAAATTGAATAACCTCATTAGATCAGTCACTGCAGGGAAATTCAAGACCTCAGTCTTGATGCACTGAACTCTCTGTCAATACATCAAAGCTGTAGTCTGGAATTTCCCTGTACTAACCTCATGCTTGGTTAATAAGTGTAATTACCATCTAAAAATCATTAGGTGCTGAGAAATCCCAATACTTTACAGATTTTTAGCTTTTGGTAGAGAAGATGGAATGCTATGAATATCTTAACTTTTTTTATTGCATATACTGGCACAGTGATGCAGTTGGTAGTGCTACCACCACACAGCCCCACGGTAAGGGGTTTGAGCCCAACCTGTGATTATTGGATCCTAATCCTTGTGTTTTCTGAATGAACCGAAATTCTGGAAGTGTCTTTTGTCTGATCTACTGCCTGTAAAGCAGTGTACCTAATTCATGAGATGGATAAACTGCAGTCCAGAGCAGGGTAAAGCAGTTACTAAATTCAAATGAATGAAAAAATATAGCCTGCGTTGTTGTTGGTGTGCACACAGTGATATGGATATTTTTAACACTACTAGTTTTAGTATTTGACCCATATTTGAATTCTAATGTTCTCCATATTTTAGGATGAATGAAAATATGTGGAGGAAAATGAGACTGATAACATTATTCATTACATCAGAAAGTGCTACAATAATAGTCTGTTAATGAAGTCCTCTGGTAAATTGGCTTCACAAGCCTAAAGATTTAGTGCCACATATCAACGGCGATGGGGTTCCTAGTCATCTGTCTGAGCGTGAGAGCCTAGAGGAAAAAGAAGAGTCTTGTGAACAGCCCAATTTAAAAATGCACTTAAACAAATCCAGTGCAGTTATCATCTCGCAGCCGGATTCTCTCACTTTGGATAACTTGTTGAAAAACTTGTGCAACTGAGTGCAACAGTTCAGTCAAAAGAATAAAAGTGCCTCACCTCGGCTTACGAGTCAAGATGTGGCGTGTCCTATATATTTCACTTATTGACAGCTGACAGGCTACTCAAGTCTTTCTTGAATAATGCAGTGTGTGTGTTTTGGAAAGCTGGAAGAATTAATAGAAACAACATACAAGGTAGAGTGTGCGAGTGAGTGCGAGAAAGCTGCAGTCTGTCCTTCATGGTGCCCATTTCGATGCTGACCATCTAAACATAGAGCTACAGCACTAAATAATTTATTTCCACCAGGAAGCAGAAGAGAGGAAGCAAAGGAAGTATGAGAGGCTGATAGGAAAAGTGAGGATGGAGGCAGAAAATATAGAAAAAAAAAAAAAGACCTAGATGATTGCAGAAATGTAATCCACTATTTTTATTCTTATCAGGCAGCGTTAGAAATAAGAGTGACATCACTAGAGATAAAAGGGTTATGTTCTTACCCACATAATCATTCATTGCTTTCGCATCTGTTTATCGCAAAATTAAAAACACAATTCTGCTTGCAGTTATTGTGCATTTTGTTAACTCTGCACTAAATCAAAAGAAAAGGAGCAATGTGAGGTCAGAAAAGTTCTGCAAGATCTGATATAGAAAGTGTAGATAAAATAAATGTATTTGAAAGGGCAGTGGTGGCTTAGCGGTTAAGGCGATGGGTTACTGATCCGAAGGTCAGTGGTTCAATCCCCACTATCACCACTGTTGGGCCCTTGAGCAAGGCCCTTAGCCCTCAATTGCTCAGTTGTATAAAATGATAATTGTAAGTCGCTCTGGATAAGCATTTGGCGTCTGCCAAATGCTGCAAATGTAAATGTAAAGGGCTACAATTAATCCTGGGATAAGATTAAAACTAGGTTACACAACACAAAGAATAAATATCACATACATATGACCATAGCACGTGTGATACAGGGCCAGTGGCTGTAGATGCTTTGCGGTCTTTGCTAAATAGGCTGAAGATGCTGTGATGGTAGTGAAGGAGAGCTAAAGGTTAATTATGTATCCACTGGGAGTGGCATGTAGTCTCTAAGCAGAGTCTTTTGCTCAGCATATGTATCATCATTACTCAGATAGATACCACCACAGAGAGGGCATCTTAGTGCTGGTCATTAGCACAGAGGTGTAATGAAGGTGTTTTCCACACTGGAGCTATTCAATCTGTGGTTAAACTGTGTAATCAAACATATATTTAGTAAGAAACAAAATAACGGATGAGCCATGAAACCATTCATGAGCACGTGATGTGACCCCGACCAACAAAAAGTGGAAGTGGTTTATTCCTATATACTGAAGTGATTTGGTAACTTCTTTTGGGTTGCTGACTTTCTAATTATTTACTAATTTAAAGCTACATATATTTTTAAGTTAGTAAATGATTATTTTGCTTATAATCATCTCACTCATTCACTCATTTGCCAATCTGCTTAATCCTCTTATGGTCGCGGGTAGGCTGGAGCCTATCATGGAGGCAGCCATGGTTTGATGGTTGGAGAAGTGGTTTGGGACAAAAAAGTGACTGGTTCGATTTCCAAACCAGCAGGAAAAATGTATGGTGGGGGGTGAGGCGAGTGAGCAGCACCTGCCCTTCCTCCACCTTCATGGCTGAAGTGCTCTTGAGCAAGACACCTAACCCTTAACTGCTCTCCAGGCGCTGCGATGTGTGGCAGCCCATTGCTCTGAGTGTGTGTGTGTGTGTGTGTGTGTGCTTACTGTTTACATGTTTGTGTGCTCACTCAAATTTCTCTTGCGGGATCCATACAGTATATCAAAATGAAATCTCAGCCGACACTGGGCAAAAGTGAGGTACACCCTGAACAGCTCGTCAGACCATCGCACGGCCAACACACACACACACACACACACACACACACACACACACACACACACACACACACACACACACA
>JAQMYF010000021.1:29132581-29147787 GCA_030014195.1 Neosilurus mollespiculum
TCTAATTAGGGTCGCGGGGAGGCTGGTGCCCATCTCAGCCGACTCTGGGCAGAGTACACCCTGGACACATATATATATATATATATATATATATATATATATATATGTGTGTGTGTGTGTGTGTGTGTGTGTGTGTGTGTAATAAATGTAAATTTATGATGAAAGATTAATATCATGTAAAATCCTACAAAAATATATAAAGAAAAATGCTTCAGAAACGTGAAATGCTTCCATAGTATGAACATTCTTTTAGAGATGTTTATTTGAATAAAAAAGATTTTCCTTTCCAATAAAGAACATAGAAATTTAACACAATTATAAATTTCTAATTAGTTTTAAAACTCTGAACAGACTCTACATCTAATGATCACATTTTAAAAGGGAAAAATTTCACACTGTAGTTCAAAGAGACATGATCTGCACAAGTCTAAACTTATGTCCTATTTTGGTATAATTGCACAGAACAGGCGTTTTTGTTGTAGAAACCTGTAAGTATTGCAGGAACACCCAAACTAGTTCTGGATGGTGGAATAACACAATCATGCTTTGATTTCCAATAGGTGAGACCATTTTCCGGGAGGAAATGAGGTCACTCTAAACTTTCCAAGCTACATGCTTAAAAAGCAAACATTTGTCGCTGCTAGTGAGCAAAAAGTAATTAGTCTAATGATTAAAACACAGGCCATTATAATGTGTGGAAAGTGTGATCTGTGAGTCAAGATGCAGGTCAATGAAACAGCTTGCCACTACAGCCTGCGAGACACAGCATGCTGCATTTATGCTATGTACTGACTGCCGGATATGGTCATAGATTTGCTATTGATGAATAGCTAATTAGGAAACACTGAATAATCCTGTTCTGCTGTTAGCACTAACTCATTGGTGACTCACTTCTGTTTTAAACAGCAGTGCCAATTTTCTAAGCAGTTAGATTATTATTAAGAATTATTGTTATTCCTTTTATCTATGTGTTATTTACAGTGAGCGCTACTGTAACACCCATCTTTATGAGCCTTCTACAAGATCCATAAGATTAAATAGGCGGCGAAAGAGATTGCAGAGCAACCATTCCCTCCACACCACTCTGCATGTGTGTGTCTCTCCACCATCAGAGATCAGTGTGAGTCATTGCTCCACACGAAGACACAGTCACACCACATCACTTCTGATCCTGACACTCCTGTCATAATATTTCCTGTTTTGAACTCATGCACCAAGACGCCTTGTGTCGCTCAAAGTTTCTAGCCGGATACTCACTGTGTGAGCAACGAGTCTATGTTGATGATGCTCGAGACCCTTAAACAGGAGCGCAGCCAGACGCACCATACCCAAGGGAATGTGGGTAAATTAGGCCAGGAGCAGCCCCTGGTTCCCCCTCCCCTGCTATAAACCAGCCGGATTGGTGTGTTAACCACTTGGACAGATTGCTGCATTGCCTCGGCTTTGCTTTTATGCTCCAAATTTATAGCTGGGCTGAGGAAGTCTCACTGCAATAACGTGTGACAGATTGCTAGGCTAACTAGCTCTGATTTGCTTTTTAATTGACTCATTGGCTGAAGAGATGTGATAAAAGCCGGTTAGTCTGTTGTCAGACATTGGATTGTATTCATAGGAAACAGCATCACAAAATCCTATATTTGCATAATTATTTATTTTCTGTATCATAGGGGAATCACAATTTTTAATATATCTACCTTTTGTATTCAAGTGTCACCAGACAGTTATAGATGACTGAGAAAATGTGTGCTGTCTTATCATTAATCAGTCGGACGGGCACGCAGTGCAGCAAAACCACCTCCAACAATGAGGAGCCAAATTCAAGCACACAATTCCTACACATGCAGAACCTCCTGGGGAACATCTGCAGTTCCCACAAAACACTTGATACAAGGATTCTTGCATGATAACATCACAATCTGATAGAGTGACATGGTTTAGCACAGGCACAACAGATTCCACCCACTAATCACCAGAGACTCAGGGAAAGTGAGGGAAGAGTAGGAAAGAGAGAAAACTGTATTCATAAATCAATAATGCGGGTCTGAGCTGCATGCAACGGTGAAGAAAACCACCATGTTGTTTTTTTTTCTGTGACCTCTAAGAGACTGCTGGTGTGTGTGTGTATATGTTTGTGGTGGTGGTGGTGGTGGGGGGGCTGTCATTACTGCAACAGCATGGCCACTGACGTAACTGTCACTGCCTCCACATCCACCTAAACACTGGTCTCTATCTACTGACACATTAATTACTAATTAGTCACATGCCTAATTCAAATCAGCAGACATTTATATTTGACAAATGTTGAAATAATAACCAACAATCACATCACTAAGAGTTTTTTCCATTTTATTCGTCGTGTGCAATGACAGGCACAATGCTCCACATCCTTAGCACTAAAAAAGCCAACATTTCCTTCTCTAGATATTTCACATACAACAACTACAAATTCAACATTCTAGCAAGTGATAATATTAACCACTTACACTGAGCAATGTACCAACAGCCTCAACAGTATCTATTCAAAATAATGAATAAAAACTATTTTTATCTCTCAGTGAGTTATGCAGCAGACCTTGAGAAAAACTTACTTGAATAGTCTATTTACCACATTCACTGATTGAGGCACAGTGGCTTGCAAAAGTATTTATACCCCTTAAACTTTTTCACATTTTGTCCTATTATAACCATAAATGTAAATTTATTTGGGGGGGGGGTGTTATGTGGGAGACCAACACAAGTGGTGCATAATTGTGAGGTGCAAGGAAAACGATATATGGTTCTCACCATTTTTTTTTAAGAAATAAAAATGTGAAAAGTGTGGCCTACATTTGTATTCAGACCCTTTTTCTCTAATACCTCGAAATAAAATCCATTGCAACCAATTGCCTTCCGAAGTCAGCTAATTAGTAAATAGAGTCCACCTGTGTGTAACCTAATCTCAGTATACAGCTGTTATTTGAAGGCCTCAGAAGTTTGTTAGCGAACATTAGTGAACAAACAGCTTCATAAAGCCCAAGGAGCACACCAGACGGGTCAAGGATAAAGCTGTCGAGAAAGTTAAAGCAGGCTTAGGTTACAAAAAAATATTCCAAGCTTTAAACATCTCATGGAGCACTGTTCAATCCATCATCCTAAAATGGAAAGAGTATGGCACAATTGCAAACCTACCAAGACATGGCTGGAGGCAAGGAGAGCACTGATCAGAGAAGCAGACACGAGGCCCAAAGTTACTCTGGAGGCACTGCAGAGATCCACAGCTCAGGGGAAAGAATCTGTCCACAAGACAACTAACAGTCGTGCACTCCACATATCTGGCCTTTATGAAAGAATGGCAAGAAGAAAGCCATTGTTAAACAAAAGCCATAAGAAGCCATGTGGAGAACACAGCAAATATGTGGATGAAGGCGCTCTGCTCAGATGAGACCAAAATTGAACCAGTTTGCCTAAATGCAAAATGCTATGTGTGGCCAAAAAATAATGCAGCACATCATCCTGAACACAGTGTGAAACACGGTGGTTGCAGCATCATGCTGGGGGGGATGCTTTTCTTCAACAGGTACAGGAAAGCTGGTCAGAGTTGATGGGAAGATGGATGAATACAAATGCATGCCACATTTTCAGATTTTTATTTGTAAAAAATGTTGCAAAATCATGTATCATTTTCCTTCTACTTCACAATAATGTGCCACTTTGTTTTGGTCTATCACATTAAATGCCAATAGAAAACATTTATGTTTGTGGTTGGAACATGACAAAATGTAAAATAGTTCAAGGGGTATGGACACCTTTGCAAGCCATTGTAAGTGCTTTTTTCTATTTCTCTCAGGCATGGTCTAGGGCTTAACAATTACAGTCATACACAGCAAACGTGTCCAAAAAAAAAAGCAAGAGAGAGTAAGAAAAAAAGTCAGTCAGTCATTTTGGTGTCTGCCGAAATTTAACTGATCCAATAGGTTGAACATTTGTGCGAAGTTTGAAGATAATCTGTCAACACATTAGAGTTATTAAGATTACAATGTCGCACGAGGCTGCACTGACCCTAAGTTGTAACCTATGACTTTTGACCTATAACTTCCAAAATCTAGTTTGTTCATCCTTGAGTCAGAGTGGACTTTTATGCAAAGTTTGGGGAAAATCTCTCATTCTAGAGATACTGCATTCACCAGAATTGCCCACATGATGCCGCACTGACCTTGACCTATGACCTCCAAAATCTATTTCATCCTAAAGTCAGAGTGGATATTTCTGCAAACTTGGAAGAATTTTTTTCCCCCAAATTGTGCTCAAGAATCGCATTCACAAACAAGACCCAGACAGATGGACAACCGAAAAAAATAATGTCTCTACAGTGGAGTACGGTGCTCTGCTCAGGAGTCCCGCTTAAATTCATGAAATCAAAAATAAACTGCTTAGAAACTAGTCTTTATTACAACACTATGTTGTTGTGAGATGCAATAACGCAGTACAAAATACTACCCAACTTAAACATATGTGAAATGGTAAAAATCCTTCCCCGAATGTGAAGATCTGAAGAGGCATGTCGGGTTAAAATTCAGAAATTGTAGACAGCAGAAAAAAATCCATCACAGGAATTCACATAAACAGCAGGAAATGGCTCAGGAGGAGCCAGTCGCATCAATCACGCTGCTTAGAGCTGTTCCATTCTACTAGGGACATCATGATATACCTATTTAGAGTAAATAGTATATTTATGTTTTAATAAAAAACATTTTGGTATTATAATAATAACTGTACCACAGAGTTAAATTAAAATGCATTAACAGGCAAAGCTCTGTTAAAAAGCTTTGTTCAAAGCTATATATGATGGTTGTAACAGTCTTTCAGCAGTGGAAGAACAACAGAATGGAGGTTTAGAATGACAGCATGAAATAAGCAGTGAAGGATCAGTGAATTGAGACAGAGTGAAGGTCAGAGCAAGGCGGCTGTGTATGCAAATCATGTCTTTTAGCTCGGGGCCCTTTTGCTTGGTTGTAGGCCTGAGAATATATGAGATATATACACATCCTGGAGGCTCTTTCTTAATAACAAAAGAAATCTATTTCTATAAAATGGCAACCACTCTATGAGTCTCTATATTTTTTTTCAATGAGCTTGTTGGAGGATGAGAGCCATGGCACAGGTTCTGCCAAATCTCTCAATACTGGTACTCCTGACATAGAGCGTTTCAGTCTGCTCGGTGCTGATAAAAGGGCAGATGATCTAACACTGACAACAAACACAACGAGACACATCCACTTGAAGAGCGCAATGTGCCTTGAGTGTGTTTACCACCCTGGTGCCTGTCACTCAGCTCAGGCACTGATATTACACTCTGGTGAGACAGCTACAGCCTGGGGGTGAACAGCGTGCTTAATAAAGTGGCATTGTCCCTGAAGATGGGACTTTACCTCAGGGGATATGGTAAAACACAGCAGTGTCAAGCCAATATCTATGTTCGTGAGCCAGAGCATGGCTGTGCCAATAAAAAAAGGTCATACAATCAATCTCAGACACTGGCAGAGTGCAGATTCAACATTGTGATGTTGACAGGATTAGGAATAGCCATATGAGCCATAGCACAGAGTCAGGAAGGGATATAACCAGGAACACCATAGCAGGTGTCATTATTTCATAAACCTAGTCAGATTTTCTGAGATTAATCCTGATTTTTTTTGTCACCTGTACAGGTTCAAAATAAACAATCGATTAAGCAATTAATCAATCAATCAATAAGCCTTCTCAAATAAAATATAAAACGGGACATTATTATTACCTTTCACATGAGCAACATGGAAAGTACTGTGACACGGCAATTTTCATATGTTTGTCTGCAGTCCACGAGTGTGTGCTCAATCCTAGTAAGTGATTACCTTTTGCGTGAGCTATGTATTGTTCATGTTATTATTACTAGACATTTGAGACCTTACGGAAATTGTAGTAAAGTGTTGGTGTAGTGGTGAGTGTCCATGATCGAGAGGTCATGAGTTCGAATACTTGTTAGACCCCCACTGTGCCAAGGTCCCTGGGCAAGGTCTTAATCACAAGTGTGCCTCTGTCCACCCAGCAGTATAAATGGGTACCACGAAAAACTACTAGGAAGATAACCTGCAATGAACTAGTGTTCCATCCAGGAGGAGTTGAACAAGACAGAAACCAGAGATAAGCTCTGGCCTGATGAATCAGTAGGCTCGGGTGTAAAAAGCCAAACAGACTTACCTTACCTTAAAGTAATATTACGATAGTCGTTACATTTACATAGACAGGAACTTTCCAATAGCTCTAATGCTGGGATATAATTAGATCATTAGAAGTTCAACATCGTCTTCAAGTTAGAGAGCATGCGTGAGTCCGAAGACTCGAAAGAGGTAAGTTTTTAAATTCTAATTTCTCCACTAATGACAGAGTAACTAACATCATGACAGTAGTAATGTTATCAGATGTATTAACGTAAACAACTTATTCAGGTAAAGTAACCTAATGTAAGGCCCTATTATACAACAACAAGGATGTGATATTATGCCAGTTGGTGCCACACGAAAGGTCAGTGTACATGTGTGTTCGCTCCACCAGTCATTTCTTTCAGCCTTCTTTTTCTGTTTATGTTTATTACCATCCATGCCCCATGCCCAGAATAGAGCTCTGTGCCATAGGTTGGAGTTATATGTACAGTACTTTTAGTTATGCTTATACAAGCAACAGCAACATGAATTCAACCTTTCCATTAATCTTTATCAGATACTCACCTTCTGCAGAAAGAGGACAATCCTCTGCACCATGTGGGCTCTTTGCTCCTCCAGGCTGAAGATGGTACGTGGTGTACGGATGAACACCTTGGTCTTACCATACGCCACATCATGCTCAAAGCCACATCCTTGCAGCAGACGTTTCACCGCCTCCTTATCTGAGGGCAGGTCATGGTTCGGCCATGTGAACTCTGAGATCATCTTGTACCTGGCAAGACAGGGGAATGGGATATAAGTGAAAAAAGGGAACTGATCAAATTACCATTGTAAAATACACAATAATTTTATCCTACAGGGGGAAGATACATATGCAATCATCGTGGTTTCTCTTTTTGTGTTGGGGGACCAAACCGGATACAAGCTTTAGGTTTTATTGTAATTTCAACTCTAGCCATTTTCATGGGTTTACTGTCTCAGTGTGCAAGTTCACAATTCAAATATGATCCAAAATCCAAAGTCAACACAATACAGGAGGGTCATGAGAGGCTCAGCCAAATCCTAGAGCCAAACTTGACTGGGTCTCAGCCGACACGGATGAAGGTGGGGTTACAAGCGCGCCAGACCATCACAGTACAACACACACAGTCATTCACACTCACATCCACACCTACGGGCAATTTGGAACAGCCAATTAGCCTAACGTGCATGTCTTTGGACTGTGGCTGGAAACCTGAGTACCTGGAGGAAACTCATGCAAGCACAGGAAGAACATGTATACTCCACACATAAACACCCAAGCCCAGGAATCAATCCCAGGATCTTTTCAGACATGGTAACCACTACATCACCATGCTACACAAGAAAAAAGAACTGAAGTATCCAAATGAAACAATGTGTCTTCCTGATATGGAGTAAGAATTTATTTTATGATAGGAGGTGTTCATTCCTTTTTCTTACTCATTATTTGAAAGGTCTGCCTTATGTTGAGCTTACAATAATAATAATGATAATATTAAATATGCCTATTTAGAATCCAGAGAACCAATAGACTGTCACACATTTCCCCAACAATCGCTGCATGCTTTCCAAAAGCAAAGCGGCACTATGGCGCACATTTCTGTATTGTTCCTCATTTATTTATATAAACTTGTTAGATTTTGCCACTTTTAGATGTTGTAATCATATTACTGATTATTTGGTGTCACCATAAACAACATACTAGTGATACATAGCAAAATCAAATGAGGACAATATCAGAAAGCACTTGCTTAAAAACAACTCTGAAGAAGAGAAATCATTCCAAGCATGTTTATGGCCTTCTTTTAGACAGTTTGGATAGACGGAAACAATTTGGGGAATGCCATTACATGATCAGGCTCTATTAGAGTTATTACCAGAGTCTTTATGCAGCAAGAATCTAATCAGCTCTTAAGAGGAATTATTCTCACTGTAAATCCTTATATTCATTTGTGTGTAATTTGGGTTGTTGCAGTTGAGGTTTTTAGTCTATAACATCATATGGAATTGCTTCTGTTTAAATCACACTGTTGTTTTTTCCTACATTACATAATCAACCCTATTTCTTTTGAGTTTTAAATTACTGCATCAAAAAGCCACCTCAAACTATTACCATTTATTCAGCTTCTTTGCATTTTGGATTAGGATTACAGTATTAAATTATTACTTTGTAGAATTTTTACATATGTGAAGAGTGCACAGAGACGGCTTACCGCTGTAAGAAGCGCGGGTATGTTTGACGGTTAGCAAAGCCAGCACGACGCACACGGAGATTCTCCAGCAGGCCCAAGTACTCTACCTGGTGCTTACAGCGTTCATACTCAAACAGCAGTGGGGACTTCACGTCATTGGGTTTGATGCAGCGCACATAGTACGGTTCCTAAACACACCAAGAAGGGGGCGACAGAGAGCACATTACTGTTCATGTCTTCACCTCCTTAATAATTAAGAAGGTATAAACACTATCTAAATTCTGACCTTGGATGCCAAATTCTCTACCAGTGAGATCATTGAGTTCTTGAAGAGCGTGGCTGCTGTGAGAGGACGTTTTGTGACCTCGGTGATGCTCAGCTTACCCTCAGGCCACATGACCTTCAGAACAGGGTTGGCGCTGTAGTACAAATCATAATGGCTAAATAAAATTAAATCAATGATATTGTACATGAATAAATCAGCAGGTGGGTAAGGGTATTGACCTGTTGTACAACAGCCGCTTGAAGTCCTGAAAAAGGGTGTCCTTGTTCTTGTCGATGAAGCCCACCACTGAGTAGCTTTTAAGGAAGATTTAGAACACAGTGAGACATATGTCACCAAATTCACTAAATATACACACAGAAGGGTTGGTTTTAAAGTTCCCTGTTTAATGGAAAGACTTAAATGACAGAAGGTGGGTGGCAGATTGATTTGCCACTCAATCTCTGAATTCTAAGTGCTACATTAAGTGTTTCAAAGCTCCTGAGAGGAAAACAGCATCACTCCGCTGATTCACAGAGTGCTCTATTTCTCATACGCTTTCACTGAGATATTTTTAGCACCATTTTAAAGTCACATACAGTGCTAAATTGGTGAGGAACAGGGGGGAAAAAATCAAATTATAAATGCAGACAGCATATGATTCACGTTCTTGAGACCTGGAACTGAGAATGAAAGTGCAGACAGGTGCTACATTAAAGAAGAACTGGTGGCTCTGAGGCATTTTATTGGCACTGTTTACATTCACTTGTCCCCTTATAGCACAGGTTTACAAACCTGGTCCTGTTAGTGTTTTCCCTCCTGCCAATCAAAGTAATCAGCTAATTACCAGAGGTTCTGAAGTTAAAGTGGGTTTTTAAGAGCTAGACAAACACTGTAATGTGCAGAACAGGGGTACCAGGAAACCTTTGACATAGAGGGAAGTGTCAGTGCAAATCCATAAAAAGTTATTCTGTCTGATAATCTTAGCCCTATGATTAAACGATATCTCATAAATCATATGTTAAGGCTCTCAATCCAACCGAACACCTGTAGTGCTGCAGCTTGTTGCATAAACAGTTCAAATGGTGATACATGCATGAAATTTGGTACAGTTCAAAGTTCAAATGATACTACTCTATCATAGAATAATACTGGTCATCAAAAAATTCAATTTTTAAAAATGACCACATCTCTGCCAATCCAAAACTGTTAAGTTCACTTTTCACTGCACAAAGTTTCTCAGAAAACAACAAATGTATGTACAACAAGGGATTTCTCTATTATATCAACACCAAACTCTTTTCTGAGTTGTCTTCCTTCAGTTCTTAAAAAATTAGTTTTGAGATATTATTAGTTGCTTTAATTCGCAGTGAATTTGTCTCTTATAACAATATTATCACATCAGTTCTATAAGAAAGTATGGTTAGAAACTGAATCTGGTAAAAAAAAAAAATGAGCAGAATATGCCAGTATTTCGTGACATTTAATATTTTGGAATAAAATTCTCCATTTTTCTATAAATTATAAAATAATATAATTAAAATTTATATTCTCTCAAATAAACCATTGTTGAACTTACTAGTTATCATGTGGGCACCATCTTGAATATTGACAGTTTAAAATGGCCAGGGTAATTTCCTGAAAACTATTGTTTCAAATAACATTCACACCAAATTTCATGCTTGTATCACAAAATGAACTATTCCATTGATTTTTGGCACTAAGCAGCTCCACTACTAAGGGAGATTTTACACTGATGTGTCGACACTCTTCAACCAACATGAAAACACCAGTTGAAGGAATATCTTTTGAATGGACTGTGATAAATTGTAAAAGTTCAGCCAATACATATCAATTTTCTTTCATTTGCAACCTGTCTGTATAATGTTTTCATCATTCAATCTTTCATCCCATGAATACTTTATGCATATTTATAGCATTATTTAGCTAGCAACAGCACTCTACTGGCTAATTCAGCACCTGTAACTATGGTGAACACAGGAGGATGAAGCACTTAATCTTTGTGAGTGTACTTACACCACGTCTCCAGCATAGTGCCGAATGCGAAAGTCTCGGTCAAACTCTAGGCTCTTGTCAGTGGGGGAGAGCTGAGAAAAGACACATTTAAATCAAGATGAATCCAACTTCTAAGCACTTCTATGCTTAAACAAAGATGCTTCAACTTCTATGCTTAAACAAAGAACATCTCAAAAGCAGCCAAATAGCAGCAGACCCACAGTCGGGGATAGAGTATAGCACAACGTAACATTAGGGCAGTCATTGAGGCCATAGAAACAGTAGCTTAACAATCCTCAGAGTGAAAATTAAAGAAAGGCACACACATTGGCATAAAAAAGAGGAAATGAGGATTACATAAATCAAAAAATGTTAAAAAGTGAGATAATTCATTCATTCATTATTCTACTAGAGTCGTGAAGAGACTGGAGCCTCTCAGCTGTCTCTGAGCAAAGGCGGGGTACACCCTGAACAGCTTGCCAGACCATCACAGGCAACACACATAACCACAAACATTCACACTCACAACTAGAGGCAGATTGAAACAGTCAGTTAGCCTAATGTGCATGTCTTTGGACAGTGGGAGAAAACTGGAGTACCTGCACTGGAGTTCCACAAAGAAACGCCCTCAACGAGCCATGGACTCAAAACCCAGGACCTTCTTGCTGTGAGGAGGACGTGCTAACCACTACTCGACCATGCCGCCCAAGAGAAATCATATATTTTAAATTATGTAGATCATTGCATTACATATTTTTTAGGGTAGACACAAAAATGTAGCTTTTCACTTAGATTTGGATTAAAAAAATTATATAGTTTGCAAATTTTCTTTCAAGCATAACAATCGGGATATGCCCTGCCATAAACCAGTCAAGTGGTAGTGCAATATCCCATGGTGTTAACATTGATTTTAACGTTTGGTACTTGAATTTGAGGGAGCCAGCATGACAGGGTGCACTGCTCCCTCAATTCGCTTGCCACTAAATAATCTAGCCAGCAACACAAGAAAGCCATTGGAGTAACTGACCTAAATATTAGCACCCAGCCTCACACCTTAACCATGAGCATCTATCTTTTATATGCTTTTCTGGCCACAAGCTTCAGAATCTTGAAGCTTGCAATCTGACTGGCTCGATGCACATCAGTGTGTGTTGCTTGAAATGGGAAAACAAACTTTTATACAGTACCCAATAAAGACAATACAGTATATAAGTCAGTGGTAAGCGCATCCACCTTACAACAAGAAGGTCCTGGGTTTGAGTTTCTTTGTGGAGTTGTTCTCTCTTGCATGGCTTTCTTGCATGACTTTTCATCTGGGTAGTCTGGTTTCCTCTCATAGCCCAAAGACATCCACTTTAGCCTAAGTGGCTGTTCCAAATTGCCCCTAGGTATGCGTGTGAATTGTTGTGTATATGTTGACCCATGCAATGGACTGATAAGCTGTTTAGGGTGTACCATGCATTCGCCCAGAGTCGGCTGACATAGGCTCCAGTCTCCCCACTACCCTAGTAGGATACAGCAGTTTGGCAAATAAATGAATTAATAAATGAATGAATGCATGAATGAATAGATGTAAGTTTTATTTTATAGTTTTTATTCACACAGAATCAAGTCAACTTTTTGAAAATTATATGACAACAGGTGGCTCTTGTTTAATGATCAAACATATAAGACTTTCGAGAAAACTAGCCAGCCTGACCATAAAATCATAAGTTAATAGAGAACAGCTAAATAGAAACAATTGAAAAGCTAAAGTGGTTAGCTTCACTTTATAACAAAAACTATTGTACATGCTGCTGTGCCACTAAGATGTTCTTATTGCAGTATGACTGGACATTTCATACACACTGAAAGGGTTGGTCCAAGGCTTTGTCCTGATAAAGTATCACATCAGATGGAAATGTCTTGGCAGGTAGAACCAAAATATGTTTAGTACAGAGAAAACACACATCTTCAGTCATTCACTTGAGTCTTTGTGCTGAAAGTCAAAACACCAATTTTGACGATGGCGCAGGTCTAAGTGAAGCAGTTTTCCCATGAGCAAGATTTTAAGACGATTCGCTATTTTTATGATGCCGCTGCTTGCCATTTGGCTTTTCTTTCAGCGTCTTATTTCTATCTGAGTACCATACGTTGCTAAAGTGGATTGCGAGTAGAGCAGGATGGGGAAAATATCACTGTTCTTCACCAACCATTAAACTGCATTGATAAACTGCATTGATATTATATTATTTTGTGCATATATATTTTTGTGCTTGTCAGTGGTTGGGCTCTTTATCACAGTCCCTGCATGATCACTCCATTGTCTCAGTGCTGTGACAAGGCTTCAAGGGTATTTTTCTGCTGTGTGTTTGTTTCAATTGCAGTAGACTGTAAGCAGCAGAGTGAGCTCCTATCAGGACTGGAGAGGCCACTTCACAGAGCACTTCAGAGAAAGAGGGACATTCAGGAGAAGGGTAAAGACCAATTTAAACACTGATGAGAAAAATACAAAAAGAGAGGTGCATTTTCAATGAAAGAGAGAAGCCTCAAGGATTATTTTTGGGCCTGAAAGCCAGAAGCAGATCACATTTCTATTCATTGCCCTCCCATCCCATCTGTCTACACAGCTCAGACAACTTCATGGCTGGCCAGCATAGGCCAGGCTTCAGATGGATCAGACAGAGCCTTCCGAGCAACCTGCTGAGTTCCCTCCCTCGCCACATCTCTCTCAATCAGTCACACTCTGAGATGCACATGCACACGCAGAGACATACACATGCGAATGCACACACAATCATAGACATGCACATACTCAGAGCTATAAACAAAGAACATCATGTTTCATCAATACAGTAATAGAATATGCAGATGCACAAGTGCACATTTGATTATCCAGTCAGACAGAAAGGGAAGGAGGGCGCCAGACAGAGATAAGTCACACTGCGGGAAAAGAGGGAAAGTGAGAGAACTGAAAAGCAGAAAGGCTTTGCACCTCAACTAAATATAGAGACACGCTGCCTCTAAGTCCATACCACACCCTGTTTTTCACAGTGCAAAAAGAAATGTGACACGTAGCAGATAAGTGAAAGATGAGAGCAGATGCCTACTTTAATAAGTAGAAAAAAGTTTTAGAAGGCATGGCACACATGCAGCGATCAAGGTTTTATTTAGATTAGAAAGAGAATGTATTTGTATGTGTGTGTGTGTGTGTGTGTGTGCGCGTGGTCTAAGTGTACATGAGTTGTGTGAGGCACAGCAGGCAAGTTCTCCTGAGGTGTGAAAAAATCAGCACATCTTTAAGGTTGGGTCTTGATGGATCATCTAGTCTCCATCTCCACCCCCACCCCCACCCCTTCCAGCTCTACCTCCACCCCCAACAGTGTGCCATTCTGCCCACCACCTGTGTTTCGTTCAACAGTCTTTCAACAGTATGATTATTATGGAGGAAAACACTCACTCTAACCACTCAGACTCAAGATTATAAAAACTGCCATACAAATAATCAATAGATTACAACCATGGTACATTTTTCATTCCAGTTTTAAAGTCCACACTGTAAAGCACCTCTAATTATAATTGAAGTATTTTTAGAAGCGTTCCAAACCAATCGAAGAGTGTACACTTCAACTAGAACTACCACCTGGCAGTTGAATGCTTCCACATGGTAAGGTCACAGTGACCTTAATGTTTGACCTCCAAAAAAAAATTCCTACTTGAGTCAGAGTGGACATTTGTGCAAAGTTTGTTGAAAATCCCTCGAAGCATCTGGGATACAGCATTCAAAAGAATAGTCCACACCAAGCAACAGTAACCTTGACCTTTAGCCTATGACCTTCGAAATCTAATCAGTTCGTCCTTGAGTACTTGAGGTGAGCATCTGTGCAAAGATTGATGGAAATCCTCCTGTCTATCACCGGCACTAAGGCATAAACATGACATCCTAGCAAGTTAAACTATATTGAATATAGTGAACATGATCCGGCATTTCCGATTGAAAGATACGAGATCTGAGATTATTAAAACTAATACTAAATTGGAAGCAGTTTATTCCATGAATTCTTCTCAAGTCAAATGATCCTTCCATGCAACAAGATAATTTCAATAGTATTACATAATTTTCAGTGTTCATCTCTATTTTAACTAATCCTTTTGCAGTGCATTCGATTTAGCAATAACCACTTCAAACAGAAATAGACCTGCCTGCTTCTCTGCAGCTTTCAGATACAATGTCTGATTATATGTGCCAAATGTACATATTATAAAATACACCCCTATATATAACCAAAATAAATATTTATACATTATCTTTCGGTCCAGAAACCCCTAGAGAATGCAGCACTATTTATATATCAAGCTTACTGAGCCTGTATTAAGTATCCATGACATACATGACAAACAGGCAAAGCTAAGTGACCACGATAATTTTTATACCTCTACAAATAAACACATATCTAAAACAAAAAGAGGTATTATAACCAGAAAACATATATAATGTTTAAGTGTGAACTGTAAAGGACATTCATTTGATTAAACATATCTGATTAAACATATCTG
>JAQMYF010000021.1:29152084-29165434 GCA_030014195.1 Neosilurus mollespiculum
ACACACACATATATACACACACACACACACACACACACACACACACATATATACACACACACACACACACACACACACACACACATATATATACACACACACACACACACACACACATATATATATATATATATATATATATATATATATAAATAAAATGTATACAGTAGTGTGCAGTGAAGATTATACACCACCACTTTTGTCTAAAAGGGCTCCCAAAAAAAAAAAAAAAAGAAGTAAAAAAATTACTTCTCTATAATGTTTTGTTGAAAACGTAATGAACAATGCTATTGTAGGCAATGAGAACCAAAAAATCATTCCGACAAGTATATTGAGGTAAAAGTATGGGTAGTAAACAAAAACACTTAAAATACCAATTTGTATATATATATATGGAACCTTGAGCACTTGGACTAAACAGGAGAAAAGTTGATATGTATGCTAAATCCTGTTACAGTTTTCAGCTGGACAAGATGCATAGTTATATACACAGCAATAAATCATATCTGCACCACCCAGCATCTACACAGAGACCCGGTCTTCAACATGGTGTACGCAGAATGCTATTCACACAACTTTTTTAAATTACAAAGTAAAAACAAATTTGAAAACAGTAAACAGTTCAACAATTAAACTCAAGCTATCAGTTTTCATGCCTATTTTTTGGTGTAGCTGCTCCTTTAATTAAGTGCTAACATGTTGACCTTGTTAAAAGCCATCACAGATTCTGATGGTGCATTCGTATTCCTTTAGCTACCTTTACTTCACTCTAACACACCTGTCTAAGTATCAGCAAAATCATGCATGCAAGTATATAATCTAGGTATTATTCTGAAAGTAGCACAATAAAAATGAAAGTAGCACAAAAAAAGATCTCTATAATCTGTTACCTCAATTTTTTAAAAGTAGATCTAATTAATTATTTTTAGAGAGGTCTCCATGGTAACAGCACCACTTGTGCATTATGAAGGCAGTGCTGCTTGCAATATGATTCTATGCTAATTGATTCCACCTCTGTTAAAAAAATGACTTAAGGTGCCAAGAAGACAATACAGACAATTGTTGTACAATCTGGAATGCCCACACAGCTGTGAGCAGTGGGAGTTTTTGCAGCATTTAACCTCTTAAACTCCCGGATCTGTCAGAGAGTCCAGACATTTTCACTCATGTGACTTCAAATCTTTTCTTTTAGTCGCACTGCAGTTGTTAAATTTATTTTCAGCAGCAAAAAAAAGCAGACACTTCATGTATTTAAGAACTTATATTTCTTAAATCTATTGTTGGTAAATGCTTGACAGGCTTTTTAAAAGTTAAAAGAATGTTGACGGCGGCTTAAAACGTTGGTGAGGATTCTCAAAAGCATGACACATGTAATTATCTATGCTGTGAGCAATGTGCATGCCTGTACATCTGTATTAACTAATATTCAAGCAGGAAATTCAAGATAATAGGCTTTTCTAGTTGATTTTTAATGAAAGCAATGAGAGTGACAAAATATCCCTGGCCAGTCATAAAAGGCCTTTAAAAGTGGTTTCATTTGTTATTATGAAAGCCAGGAGAAGCAGTCAAGCAGTGCTCCAGGCTACAGATAAAGCAGGTTAGAACTGTGTGGATTCACTCAAATACATGCATACTCAAAGACAGAGACTAAGCCTCTGTGATGTTTCCCTCGTTCTTTCTTCTCTCTTTTCCTCTCACTCAGTTCACACATTTCCCAATTAATGGAAGAAATTGGTCTTTTAAGAGGACTGCCTCAAATCATCCAGTAAACAAAGCCTTAGCACACTGAGAACCACTGGAGTATGTAATATTCCTGTAGGAGGCAGACTGTAGAGAAAATGTGAAAAGCAAAACAAGTAGGGGAAAAAAAAATCCTCTGTGGGTTTGACTGTAACCTCTTAATGAGTGTCTCTTAATTATGTCAGGGTTAAACATGAGCAGTTTATGAAATGAAAATGCATAAAATGTCAAAGGTGAGTAATGGTGCATGGTGGAAATAAAAAAAAATAGACAGTGAGATATGCTTTTAATGTTAGTATTAATGAACATACATCAGCAGGTCTATGCTATTCACTCAGCCTTAGCGCAGAGGAGATTTCAGAATGCATATATTAATATGGACTACGCAATCTATACATCCAACACCCACCCATACACACAAACACAAACGCACACACATGCGCACCCACACCAACAACAGAAATGAATCACTTCCTCACTCATGGTTGATGAAGCTGCACGAGGGCTGCATGTACTGTAGGGCTACAGTGGGCAGTAATCCTCTGTATTATAAATGAGCTGTCTTGGCCAGTTGTTAAGCAGACATGTAGATACATTTTTGATTTTGCTAGCATCCCAGCATGTCCATATTCAAACTCAGCTCACCGATAGACACCTGACCCAAGATGGAAGAATGCATGCAACCAGAGATGGCATGAGAACTGGTCAATCTGAGACCTTTAGTAAAATGTCTCCTCACTTTACTTTTTAGTTCATGTTTAATGTACAGGTTTATGCCAGCTCCAGCTCTACCTCTATTTTACTGTAAGTCTTTGCAAAAGGCTGCGAGACTGCAGTCTCACTAGCTCCCATTGGTTGGCAGTGACATCACCAAGAACTCAACCTAGAACCAGCTACAAGGGATCTTCCAGTGATCACTGATGCCATCTTCTGTCCATTCAAGGTAACATGCTGCCATGGACTCAAAGCACGGAATGTTTAAACAGGGTTTAGACCTTAATAAACTCCACATGTTCTGTTTTGTTTAGAGCTTCGAGTGCTTTCACTTTCAGTTTATGAAGTATTAAGAGTATGAATCAAAACACATCCTGATACAAAGTAAACAATGCACTACAAACACTATACTGTTAAACAAGTAACTATTATATATACTCCAGTTCAGTGCTGATTCAATGTGATTCAGTACAGCGGGAATACGAATCGATTCATGTCTTATCCAGTGTGATTCAGTGCTATTATGTTTACACTTTCCAGTTTCTCAATGACCTGCCAAGTTGTGCTTTTTTATATCTTACTAGCTTCAAGAAAAAGAAAAAGAAAATGAGGAAACGACTGTTTACAACTTATCATTCAAGTCAGGGGCCAGTGCTGGCTCACAGGTTAAGGCTCTGAATTAATGATCCAAAAGTCATGGGTTCAGTCCCACCAATCTGCCATTGTTGGGCCCTTGAGCAAGGCCCTTGAGCCCCATCTGCTCAGTTGCATAAATAATAAAAATTTAAGTCACGCTGGGAAAAGGCATCTGCTAAATGCCATAAATGTAAATGTAAAATTCAAGTGAAATTGCATCACAGGCAATATTTACACATCCAGTACAATGCTATAGTTAATATTTCCTTGTTTTAAAATAAAACTCTGTTGGATGGATCTATACATCAGTTTGCATCCTAGGCCATACCTTGCGGCTTGTGTAATGCGCATGCTTGGCCAGTTTGCCGTTAAGTGCCTGCAGGAACATCTCATCAGTCACCTTCCCAACATTCATACACGCCTCATCCAGCACAGCGAAGATCCCCTTATGCTGCTGCTCCACTAGGTCTACGATGATCTGATTATTGAAGTAATCAATCTGTCCAAGTAACACAGAGGTAAAAACATGCATGTTATACCTGTATATCATTACAGTAAACTGATATAATGTATGAAGTTTTGAGACAATAGTGTCCTACATGTCTCCATGGGATGCCCTCTCGCTGATACTCCTCCTGCTCTTGCTTGAGCACCAGCTGAATAAAGAGCTGCTGAAGTTTTTCATTGCAGTAATTAATACAGAACTGCTCAAAACTGGAGAATGCAATAAAAAAAAACAGACATGGAGACGTCAGAAACAGTGTTACAGTGTTTTGAGCACAAAATTAGATTCGAGACTCACCTGTTGTTCTGAAAGATTTCAAAGCCATAAATGTCCAGCACACCAATCACTGTGTTCTTTCCATGGATTTTGGCATCATAGTTCCTCACTTCTATAATGTCATTAATTCTCCCCACAATCCAGCAGAAGAGGCGCTCATAAATAGCCTAGACAAAATGCAACGCAAATAACTCATCACTTAACTGGTCTCCATGGTCATGATTCTTAAAAAAACTGCATACGATTTACACACCCACAGAGCTCTTTAATAGGAACACTATTCTCTGGTGCAGGAGGATTGTACCTTTTGCATTTGAACAAAATTCATATTGATGTTGTAATTTTACATCTATTTTCTTCACAACAATACGCAGCATGTAATGTGCAAATATGTAATTGGGTCAGCTCAGCTCAAACAGCTTGTCATTAGTCGCATAACCCTTGTGGGATTGTTGGTAAGGAAAAGCAGTCAACTGCAGTGCAGGAGGAAGGATTTAGTGGGTGGAAAAAATTATGTAGAGAAATGATAGCCCTAAATGTGTATTTCCAATTCTATAATGAACCAACAGATGGGTAATTATTTTTCCCATTTCAGACCAGACAGTTTTGTTCTAGAGAATACTGTTTTACTGCTGTGAGAGGCATATGGGACCCTTTACAAAATTTGCATTAAATTGTTTGATCTTGGCAGAGAATGCATTTCTACTAAACACACTTAAGTAATCATTCCCAGATCTGTATCAGATATCAAGCACATTCACTGGATATATGGTACTTACAACGACATATATTGTTTATATTTTTAACAAAATTAGTCTGTTATAGTTAGTGTCCAGTGAAACGTGCTAGTTTTGGATATTTTGCACAGGGCCAGCAGTATTTACACTGGAGTTTATTTTAAAAACAGCGAGATAGTGAAAAATTAATCATGTTTGTGTTTATTCAGATTATTTATACTCCTTATCATAGAAACACTTTTCAGCTACACTGGACGCAGAATCGTAATATGATTACATATTAGTATATCGTACTGGGGGAACGGCATGATCTGATTGGTCTGGTATCTTGGGATTAAAAATTATTCAGAGGGGATGATGCTTAAATCAAAATGACGAACACTTGGAGGACGCAGCATCTGTTAAGACAGCGCTGTTTTGGTTAAGTAAAAATAACAAAAATATTGGTAACTTACAAAATGAAAGTTTAATTTGATTTTCATCAAAAGCTGATCACTCCAGATAGCAGTTTTTTATTTTCACTTAGCCAGCGATATAAGTTTCAGCAACTCATTTCATCATTTCAGCGGTACTGTCTTTATAAACTCTCCTTATGCTCCTCTTCACAAAGTTCCATACACAAGGGGGAGAGAAAGTGCTGAGACAGCAATCACTTAGGGTTTTTCTTTTCTTTTTTTTTGTTTCAGTTTGAGCTGCGAGTCATCACCACACTGAAAAAAGTTAAATTTTCTGCACCTTCTGAAATGATCTAAAGTCTTACAGTTTGCACAAGAGAAAGTGTACAAGTACATCTGTATATGTAAGACATGAATGTAAGATAAAGGTGGGGAATCCCTTTAATCACTGATGGTATCTCTGTTAACTCAGTGGCAGACAATGCAGCTACACTGCAAAAAATTGCTATCTAATCAAGAGAGTATATGGGTATAAGAATATGTTAAGAATATTTTTCTTGATTATAGTTTGTATCCTCTTAAATCAAGTTAAATTATCTGCAAGTGCAGTGAGATAATTACACTTGGTGAGATACTTAAAATAGGAAAATACTCTTCAAACAATATTCTTACCAAGTGTAATTATCTTACTGCATAAACATGTCTGTTTGTATATACAAGTGTATGTATGAATGTGAAGTCAAATTTAAACAATTGCGATTTTTATTAGACAGATGGATAAATGGATGGATAGATGGAGATACTACTGTATATCGTTTGTACACCATGGCAGTAAATTCAAGCAGAATAGTGAACAAGTAAAACTGAATTTTGTATAAAAACCTCTGAAACACTGCATAAGCATGGTTATGGCACATTTATGGCTTGTTTGTATATTTATAACGTGTGGGCTTTAAACCCAAACTTTCCCTTTAAAAAAAAAAGGTGTGGATTGCTCCTATTAGGAAGAATGTTAACGCTCAAAGAATGGTTCTGCTGTACCTTCGCAAGAGCATCCCGACCATAACTAGCCTCTTTGTCTGTGTGCTGCTTGTCGATCACATCACGGCCGGTTGACACAGTGCGATAGAGCAGTGCCTTCTCCACATTCTCCTCTTTAGTGGATAACAAATCTCCAAGCACTGCCACTAACTTTGAGTTCTCAATCAGAGTGACATCACCATCATTGCCAAACTTCAGGTTACCCTGAGAAAAAGTCACCACCGTGTACAACAATAAGCCTTTACCTTTCATTTTTTTAATCAACATTTATGAGCAAGAACAATAAAGGCTAATACTTCTTTACAAGTTTTAAAGAACATGGTACCAAGTGCAGGATGGCTGCAAGGATCTTGTAGACAGTCTGGATCTCTTCTGTGGTGAATCCTATCACCTTCATGGCATCAGCTACAGCTTTGAAATCTGCACCATCATTGATGGAGGACTACAGAGGGGAGAGGAAAAAATGGATGAAGCCAGTTATGACCAGAACTAAAACCTACAGTATTATTTATCATTTTTCAAACCACTTTATATGATATTAGGGTCACGGGGGGCTGGAACCCATCCCATTCCCCCGTGACCCCCATGACAGTCTTTGTACTGTGAGAGGAAACTGGAGTACCCTGGAAGAAACCCAAGCAAACATGGGGAGAACATGCAAACTCCACATAGAAACGTCCTCATCGAGCCCGGGACTTGAACCCAAGACCCTCTTGCTGTCAGGAGGATGTGCTAATGTCTACACTACTGTGCTGCCCAAAAGAAGATTTCTTCCTTATAGTTTTCTCCCCACTATATTAAAGAGGGTGAAATATTTGCTTGTTCAAATATGTTGAAGAGACTGTACAATTTTCATGGGATTTTTTTTTTTTTTATACATTAAGTAGGTGTGCTGTTCTAATATTAAATTGTACTTTTTAATTTATACTGAGCAACAGAACGCTTGGCTTTTCTCCAATTGCAAACCATATTCACCGTGTTACTTACAGCCAAGCTTTTGTGCTAATGAACTGCTTTAATGTGTTCACATTCACATTACATTTATAGCGCCACCATTAAAGAAAGAGAACTGCTGATGCAGTCACTAATTTCCTCATCTCCCCAAGTCTCAGAGAACAACAACTGTAGACTTTCTAATCATTCCGATCCTCTGATGGCTAATGTTTCCTGCAGTCTGGAGTTTATTTTCAACAGGAGGTAACCCTGGAAACCCCTGCCCTTTTCAATACAGAGCGAAGATTGACCTAAATGTGTTCCCTTATATATAAAAAAAAATGATAAAAAAATTAAAAAATTTAAAAAAGAGCAGTCTGGCCCACACCATTTAAACCACCTCTTTTGAGTGCCACAGCTCTGTTAACCACATAACCCAGTATGTTCCATGATGTCAGATTGTTTGTTGCCATAAATTTGTTTTTGTTCTCCTCCATTAAACGCTCATGTGGAGACAGCTGAGCCGCCCTCTTTTATTCTACTAACACACTTGTTTTGAAAGAGCCATGAAATGCTTTTCCTGATAAATATTATAAATATTACATGCACGTAATCGCAATGTACAGAGTATTCACAATCCACATCACTAATCCTGTAAAAAACAACACATTGTCCTAGTCTTTAACGATACACTGCAATTATTTACCACACCACTCACTTAAATTGGCCACATATGCATTTGATTCAGCGAAATGAAATGCAATACCTTGGTATGTCCTCCAACTTTAATGTAATTATATGCTATAGGGTCTTTCTGGATGTGCAGAGATCGCAGCAGAGATTCTGGAGCTCCTTTCACAAGCTGTGACAAAAAAAAGAACAGAGGTTAAACAGTAACATACCAAAGAATGCTTCTGTATGTACTCACTTCAGCCATTTCCTGGCACCTTCCATAACCTAGTCCATTACTTAAAAATGGAAATACAGACAAACCTTAACATCATCTACTGATCTAAGTCTGTGACACTGTCTAATAACTAAGTACTGTACATAAGGCTTGTGCAACCTTAAAAACACTTCAAAAACAGCATTGCATTCATGAGAAAACAGTAATTTCTCTACAGTAGCATAACACTGGGTAATGGTTTATTTTCAGTAGATGGTTATGACTGAAAGTATAACTACAGGGTGGTAGCATCTGGCTAATATGAGTCATCTCATCCCAGGCCACAAAGACCAAAGCATCCCTATTAACATTTTTGCCCTGCTCCCAACTCACCTGGTAGAAGGAGTGAAAACTTCTCTCTCCTTCCTGCTGGAAGATCACTCTAGACTGAAAAGGCAGAAGTGAAATCAATTGAAAAGAAATATAGTTCATATTTTGATTACCTGACAAAATAATGTTTAAAGTAATTAATCTTAATAAAAGATGATTCGTATAAATATCACCATATAAAATTAGGATTTAAAAAAAACACTGATTTCTCGTGTTTTTAAGTTTTCTTTTTTATTTTGACACATTTAAGTAGATTATTGTTCAGATGTCCCAGACAGTTAAGATGAAGTGTCTCAGACAGGTATGGATGATATGGCTAACACATATCTACACTTCAACTCTCAGTATATTCACAATACATCATAACAGATGGTGATGAGAAATTTGGTTTGTAATCAAAAAGGCAATAAAACAAAGTGAAAGTACTTTTTGCAAAAATAAATAAATAAATAAATAAATAAATAAATAAATAAATAAAACTGCTTCTACTACTACTAATAATAATAACAACAACAATAATAATAATAATATTAATAATAAAATAATAATAAAAAAAGAAGTCAAGAGATAAGATTGATATAACCAGGAAGGAAAATCATGTGTAGCCTCTCTAAATACAAAGGACTTGGCCTTCTGATTTTTCAGCTATGAATTGGATTTTTTTCTAGAATGAGGAAATTAACTTTTTTTTTGTTCTACTGCATATTCATCCACTTATTTATATCCTTGTTCCTGTTTGATAAAAAATTATGTCTGTCAGGATGTTAGCTTAGCTATTTTTAAACTTCTCCTCAAGACACAGAAATAACTGAATCACAGACTACTCATTGATTGATTAAATAAAATCTGATACACTTGATCCAGAATTCAGCAGACCTATGGAAAGCTTGAGTGCCTTGAGGAAATCTTCTCTGTTCTTTAGGCATTATTACCTTTTTGGAAAATGCTTAACCTTAACCGTAATCTTTAAATGTACGTACCGTTGAAGCAATGTAATTTATGGGTAGGGAAATACATGTAATAAAAATTATGCACAGAAGTATATGGAAAAAAAATTAATAAACAAAACACACTACCAGTAGAATATGAAGCATCCTTAGACATGCACTCTTTGGTCATTTGAATTGAAACAGCTATACCCCTGCGTACTTACACAATTATCTTAAAAGCCAATCATGTTGCAGTGGCACAGTATGTAGAATCCTACAGCTACAGTCAATTTCATTTAATGTTTACTGCAAGCATCAGAATACTGAAAATATGACCTCAGTGACTTTAACTATGGCATGCTGCTGGTGCAAGGCTGGCTGGTTAAAGTATTTCAGAAACTGATGATCTGAAATTTTCATGCACAGCAGTCTAGTGTTTACACAAAATTGTATAAAACATTTCCAGTGAGCCGCAGTTCTGTGGGTGGAAACACCTTGTTGTGTAAAGGGGGGCGTTGTGTTCAAGTTGAAAGAAAGGTGAATAAATATGGTAAGTAAAATAACCACTCTTTACAACTGTGCTGTGTTAAAAAGTATCTCAGAATGCACAACATGTGACGTTGAAGGAGTAGCAGACAGACTAAAAAAAAACCACATCGTATTCACTCCTGCCATCAAACAACAGGAATCTGACACAAAGCTGAGCACTGGCTCACAGGTATTGGATATAAAGGCTGCCAAAACATCCCCTGGTCTTTATCCAAGCTTCATCTGTCTGTTTAAGACAGTGCCCATTGGAACCTCAGAGTCCTGTACTTGGCCTGCAGTAGTGGATTCCAATGTGGTCCACTCTTGTCTTTCGCTTGATCTTATTGTGTTCTTATCATTTTATGCACCGCTGACCTATGATTAAATGATTGGATAAATTCAGTGATCAGGGGTGCAGGTGTTCCTATTCAAATGACAAGTAGACTGCATATTCCATTAAATAATGATTAACTTTGCATTTTTCTACTTGAACATTGGAAACTTTTCCTACCTTCTCTAGCAGATAATTACTGATATGGCCACCAATGGGATCTCCTTTAAAGTCAAAGTTGATATCCATGTACTTTCCGAAGCGGCTAGAATTATCATTGCGGTTGGTCTTGGCATTACCAAAAGCCTCCAGGACACAGTTGGATTTCAGCAGCATGTTTTTTACTCTGCAAAAACACACACTGTTAACATGTCTGAAGCTTTTATTGGTCCCTTGTGGATTATTTAACCACTCACTGAGATGCAGTTATTTCGGTATGGGCTAAAAGGTCTGAGTGTTGGCTATGGAAATACTTCTGACTCTCAGACACTAAGGGCAGGTACACATGCATCTATGTCCATATGACCATTATGGATAAGGGTGCCAATGGAACTGAGTACAGTGAGTGCTGTCCAGGGTGGAAAGTGTGGTATGCTACATGCTTTATAGGGCAAACTGCAGTCTGCACATTTCTGTCATGACCTGTAAGAACCCCACCCTTCAACACACACAGGAAACATCCAGCAGGAAATTTCCACTTAGACCTGGGTGAATCCTGTGTTAAAGGACTTTAATATTAGTGTAAGAGCAATGCTCATGTTCTCATCTAAACTCCGACTTGTTTTTTTTTGTTTTTTTTGAGCTTTGGACAGCAAGGCTAAAGATAAGATCACCTGAGTGAGTCATAAACATAATTTGGATTCGGATGGTTTAACTGACAGCATTGTTTGCAGTCAGTCATAAATAATATCAGCAGAGATGTCAGAATATTCATGTACCCGATACACCGTTCCTATACTGTACAGAAACTCAAACTTTAATTATACACTTGAGTAAGACTAGTGCTTCGAGCAGCCACTTTTTTCAGCCCAGGCCTATTTTCACTGTCTTCTATATTTCACTTCCATTACAGTCATCCCTTTTTAGGCCAAAGCTAATATATTATTTACTTCAGAGAGTGAGTAACATTTCTCAATTTAAAAGCTTGAAACTAGAACATCCTGCCTTAAAACAGCTCACCAAGCAGTGCATACATAATTGAGCAAAGGCCTCATGAACAATGAAGCCAACAAGATAATTTATTATAAGGTCAACAAATAAATGGATATTTAATACCTAATGAACACTTTAATAATAATGAATTAATACATGCACTAATCCTTAGTACCTAAGAAAATATAAACTTTAGTACACACTACACAGTTATGGTGCAATCAGATTGGTTTGCTATTTAGGGGTTTACAGATATTATTCTGAGTGGATAATGCATGAACTGAAATGAATGACACTCACAATTTGTCATGGTCACGTGGAATATTCTGCATGATCATTGCCATGTTATAAAAACGAAGAAAAAAAGAATGGGGATAAAAATCTGTTAGTTTGCTTTTATCATGTTTCTACACAGTATATAATAAAACTCTGAATAAATTAATTAATTTAATAGGTATTCATACATGACCCAAATGCTGATTATGTATGTGTGTCATTATTTACTGATTATAATCATGAACACTGATCATAATTGACATCATTTAATGTGCTAATGATTAGTGCATGTCTTCATTTATTCAGAATAACAGCATTTAATACACTTCCAGGCCAAAAGAAAGTGGCGCACTAATATTACTAGCATCTAATATTTTGTTTTACCACCTTTAACCTTTATTACAGCACGTATTCTCCATGGCGGTCACGGTTTTCAAGTAATTTATTTAATTATTTTATTTATCTTTTTTGTTTTCAATATTGAGGGGCACATGGGGTGTGGAATCCAAGCGACCTTCACACCTTAAAGTGAATACTTTAGAGAATTTTTGCTTCAAATGCCCATCCCTATTACACCATATATATGAGACATAGCAAAAGGAGCAAAAGACCTCACCTCTCCACCTCTGCTCTTTGGCTAGGGTTTGTAATAGCAGCAATATATTGCATTATGTATTTACTGGCTTCAGTTTTTCCAGCTCCACTTTCCCCTGCAAGAGAGAACAACCGCAGAAAATCCAAAAATTTGAATAACAGGTTCTGTGGAATGAATACAGTAGATATGTATTATAATTTACAAATGCAACAGAGGCAAATGAACAGCATTCTCAGAATATTCAGGTTATGACTCATACACTAAATTGTAAGACGGAATAGACCTACATCTCCTCTGCCCACTAGATGACACTAAATGGCTCAAATATTTTTGAAGTGCAGTCATAATCTGTGGCCACTCTGAACCATCCAGTGTTTTATCAGTGTTTATGGGAAGAAACTATTCTTTTAAACTGCCTTGTGTCCCACACCAGAATACTTTCCTGAATAAAAAAATAAATCTGTACGGGTAAGCCACTGAGTCAGTAATGTGGAATAACCTCAAACAGTCTGAGTCACACAAAAGGAGCCGTTATGGATGAGTCCAATAATCTGATCTGTGTGCTATGTGTTGGATTGTGAGAGACTTCTTTCTGTGGTTGGTGAGGAATCAGTAATTCCCCACCGCTGAGTAATTCTACTCTAAGCACTGATCTAATCACACCACATCCTATCACATAAGCCTGGACTGTGGTTCTGAGAAAACAGGCTAAAAATACAATACTTTAAAAATACATGGTATTAAGATGACAGGCGTGCAAAAGGTAAAATGAGGTAATATGTGAGTAATAACTTGAACTGTTGAAGGCAATGCTAGTAGCTTTAATTGTAGTGTTTCTTATTGTAAGTGTGGTTCACCTGAGATAACAATACAGGTGTCTTTATTTCGTCTCTTCATGGCTTTGTATGCAGCATCAGCTATGGCAAAGAGATGCGGCGGGCGTTCATACAGTTCCCTTCCCTTGTACTGCTCCACCACATCCCGTCCATAGATGTTCATGGCACGGTAAGGGTTCACCGAAACCACCACCTCGCCAATGTAGCTGTAGATGCGGCCTTTTTCAAACCTACAGTATAGAATAACCTGGTGAGAAACTGGATCTGATTGTCAAAGTAAACGGCAATATGTTCCCACTATTCATATGTTGTATTGTGTTGAGGTTTGTGCTTTGTTTAGTTGAGAGAGAGAGAGAGAGAGAGAGAGAGAGAGAGAGAGAGAGAGAGAGAGAGAGAGATAACAAATAAACCAAACACAAGAGCACACACAAAAAAAAAGAACACACAAAA
>JAQMYF010000021.1:29165534-29210925 GCA_030014195.1 Neosilurus mollespiculum
TTTTTTTTTTTGAGAGAGAGAGAGAGAGAGAGAGAGAGAGAGAGAGAGAGAGAGAGAGAGAGAGAGAGAGAGAGAGATCACTAATAATGCATTCACATGTGCACACACTAAAAACAAGAAGCCACAAAACCGAGTTCAGATTATGTTTTGACAGGGTAGTAATCTATTTATAGTTCAATGAAATCCTGTCACTGATGCTCACAGAAAGCGCATACCGAGACACACAAATACCCTGTAAATACAGAACCCCATCAAAGAGAATGTGCTGTAATTAAGCACACAAATCCCTCTGACAATTTGCTTAATATATCACAAGCCCTACTGCAACGGTGCATTGTTTGTCTGGTGGTTGATGCTTCTGGGCAAAAGCACACAGCAAGCAACCAGCTTACCGTCCAGCTGCAGAGCATGGAGAGGTAATTGGCTGGAAATCTCTCTGTCTAGCTAGAGCAGACTGTTTTGGGCTCTGGCCCCTGGAGAACGAAAGCCTCACTTCCTTCCTCTTCTGAGAAGGCCTGGGTCATGCTTAGTATAAAGCTTTCTTTCTTCTCCAGCAGCACCTCTGCCAAGCTGCCTCTGCCCCATTAGGACGTGCAGTGTTTAAAGGCATCACTAGTTCTACTTGTCCAGAAGTGATTTCCTTGCTGCACATTTACAGAATGAAAAGGTTTAAATGGTGTATTTATATGAGTGTAGGCCATTTCTAGGCCTGGTCTGCATAAGTTTGGGATTTAAGCATCCCTTCAGCCGTTATACTGCTGTAATTTTATCACTGTAGTGACAGTCCACACATGGGTCTTGAAGAGAACAAAAGGAAATGGTAAATAGTGTGGTTTTATTAATACAAAAAAGGGAAAAAGATCACAAATTACTTCGTATGTTTTTGTGTATATTAAGAGTTTGTCTATAATTTAGGACATGAGGAAGCTCTTCTTTTTTTCTGTGCCAACCTGTGACAATACCATCCATACCATGTTTTTCCTCCTAAAGGTTTATTTAACTAAATGCATGAAAGTGGAATGAAATACAAAAGAAAAAATATACAATATCTTTTAATTTCTTCAAAAAAATAAGACTCTGTAACTTCCAAAATCAAAAGTATATGTATATTAAATCATTCCTTTATAAAGCAGTATGATATTGCATTGCACATTATAATATTATTGTAATACTGTGCCATGCCATCATCAGAGACTGAATAGATGGTGTGTACCTATTTCCTCATGTTTCTTAGAAATGAGGCTATAATGATTCAGCCATTGTCAAATTTGCAACCAGAGTCTGCACAGTAGAAACTGTCTCCTTTTCAAGTCGGTGCAGTAAACCGAGAGGCAACGTTCCTCTTTTGCTAAACATGCCTCTTTCTCCAGTGCCTTCTCATTATTATTAGTTTCAGAAATTCCCTTCATCACATCCTTCCTTAGTGCTTAAATAGCTTCAGCTGGAGATATTTCTTGAATACAGATGCTTCAAATAAGGACTGTTATCACTTCGAGATTAACTGGAAATTCGCCCATAAATGAAACACGGCTTCAGGAACAGCAGCTGACTGGATATTAACGGTTTAGTCAGCAGTGCAGGGTGAGCTTAAAAACTCATTATTTGAATGACATCCATCTAAATGTCATTGACTGGGGTTGTGTTCAGTGACACACAAATGGCTTTTGCACAAATTCCACTCACTGAATGACTGGATATCAATAATATAGAAATAAATATAGCACGGTTGCTAACATGATTTCTAATGAAATCGCTAACAATTCGTATTAATGTATTAAATAAAGCTAATGCTCCCATTATGATCAACATTTATTATTTTTCTTTTTTGATTGTTGGATTGTTTATACACTTGAACCTTATCACACCTGTGCAAGCGTGATACCGATATTATATTATATAGGTTTCAAGTGGTTAATATAGTGGTGTGTTCACACTGACAAAGAAACTGAACTGAATGCTTGCTGACTATAATTCATGATGACATGGTAGTATATTTTGGAACGGTAATATGGAAGTATATTTTAGTTTGCCTACAGTTTAACAAGTGAAATTCTTTATGGATGCTCTGCTATTTCCCCTCATGAAACCCATTTAGTGACTGCTTTAAAGCTTTAAACCATTAATGGATTATCTTTAGGATTTTTAAGTGTTTACTGATGAAAATGTTCATGGTCATGTATGATGTATAAGCATTAACCTAGCTGTTTTGCAGACAAAAAGGCTTGTGTGTGCTGCTGGAGCAGGGAGGAGCGAACAGTGTGTCGCGTGGCAGGGTTGAGATGCTGGCACTGTACTGACTGATGCTTGGAAGGCTGGCTGTCGTTCAGAGGGAGTTAAAGGTTCTTTTGTGTCTGTCTCCTGATCCATTGTTCTCCTGTCAATGCAATGTCTGTGTGTAAGGGACATAGGTCAGCCCTACACCACAGCCCACCACCAGCCCTATGGCTGAACATCAGTGTGCCTTTGTGCAGATATAGAATATATAGGAAACATACAGAAAGTGATTACCCCATGGGAAAATAAGGCTTCTACAAATATGAGGAAACCATCAAAATAAGTTCTTATAAAAATTTATATCATAAGTGAGCTTCTGAATTTACGTACAGTTTATGAGTAATAACACATACACAACTGAAAAGCTTCAAACTGTATACCTGTTATGAATTTATACTGCCACCTTTATTTGAATTGAACACCAATTACTTGGAAATACAAGTTTGTAAGTTTTAATATAGTACAAATAATGGAACCCTACACAAAAAAGGAACAGTTCATTGTTGCCCGTGGCAATTAATCCATTGGCTGAGCTTGTCAACTGGAATGGACAAGAAAAAGAATCAGGACAAAAAAAAAAATGGTCAAAAAGAATGGACACCTGAAAAAGAATCAGGCCCAATATGTGCAAACTCCAGCTAGAACAGGGCAAAATTAGGTCACTGTTTTTATGACCTTGGACCAATTAATGCTATATTACCTATACTATAAAACTTAAAAAGCCCTTACAATGCACATTAAGCCATTTGCAGATGATAAACATCAATATGCAATCACAACATTATTGCACTGTAGGTTCTGAAAGTTAAAAATCAAACTGTCCTAATCTGTTGGCTTTGGCAATATGCCAAAAACATCCTATTTATACAGGACTATGGAACAAATATGCATATTTTCATGTTTACTTCATTCCTTCCCTTTTGTAAATGTCACCAAGCATTTGAACTGCAGAGTACTGAGTCATGCCGAAAAGAATAGTGGCACTTAACCAACCATGACATCCTCACTTACTAATAGGACAACAACAAGAGAACTCAGTCAACAACAGCCATGCTTCATCACTCTCCAAAATATGATTCAGTCCCTAAAGATAAATCCTGTTGATGTTGTGATATAAGAATAGTCGTAATGGATTTCCAAATTCAACACTTCCAAGTTTAAGGAGAAAAGCAGGCGATAACAGAACCAATTGTACATGAAATATTGTAAATTGAATGATAAAACAACTGTCTAATCTTGGAGAGATTTAATATATAATGAAAATAACAGCTTTGGCATAAACTATTAAGTAATACCACAGGAATTTGGAAGAATAGGAGCCTTCAGGCAGCGCTGAAGTTTGAGCTATTGTGTGAATGAAACAAATAATATAATACAAAGTATAGTTAAGGGAACATACGACAAGAAAGCAAAGTTCAGGTTGTGTTAGTTTGTGAAAAATGTGAACTAGAGGTTTATAGTGGTACATCCACAACTTTACTCCTGGCCCGATTTCCAATGGATAAAGATCCACCTTTCTTTCTCTCTCAAGTAAGTTTGGTGTGGCAGCAATGTGCCTCACACTTGTTTTACTTCACACATAATGCATACATACATATACTCATTTATCCAAACTCAACAAAACTCCACCAGTCAAGAGCTCAAGATAATACACAGACATGAGGCTTCTTATGTGGAATTTGACAAAGTCATCTCTATATCTCATACCAGCCATACCATCATAATCCGTGATATTTGTACAGTAATAAGATAAAATGCATTCAAATCAATAAAACACATTTGAGGTACATGCTTGAATCAGATTAATCTGATAGTCAGTTCTTCTTTGCCAAATAATTTTTTAACCCTTGTTCACCTAGGACAAGGGTCAAAACCCACACCGCAGGCCATGTGAGAGCCACTCCATTTTTAGAGTGGAATTACAGGCCAGGCTACTGTAGATAACTACTGCTTGCAGCCTTGTTTGGGTGGGTCTCTCTTGTGGTTATTTGTCCATCGTTATAAAGGGTGGAGAGCAACCAACATTCCCTGACATCAGTTAAAACTCCAGCAAAAAATGGAAGCAGTGAGAAAGTGTGACATGTGTACACGTGTGTGTGTGCGCCCTTCACTTCGCAACTATTTTCAGGAGTTCTATCAAATATAAAATTGTTGCTTTACATCTCCAGGTGAACATATTTAAAAAGTAATGAAAAAATAAATAACCTATATAAATAACTCCATCCATTTTCTCTACCACTTGTCCATCAGCATGACAAGAAAGTTAAAGCCAATCCCAGCTGACTTCGGGATACACCCTGAACAGATCGCCAATCTACTGCAGGGCTAAAACAAAAGAGATGAATAATTCACACTCACATTCACACCTATTGGCATTTTAAAGAAGCCAGTTAGCATAATCTGCCCTCCTTTGGCCTGCAGGAGGAAACCGGAGTATCTGGAAGAAATCCACACAGGCAGCAGGAGAACAAACAAACTCCACACAGAAAGCCCCAGGCAGCTGCAAGGATCGAACCTTGAACATACTTGCTATGAGGCTACAGTGATGACAACTACACCAGTGTCACCCATTTCAAGCTTTATACAGTTTGTTTCCAAATGTTTTTAGAATGATGACTGACTATGCGGCAATATTCTTATTATATATTATATTTCTTATTATAAAAACATTCAGTACTATATTAAATAAAATTACAGCTCATCATATATAAGCCTGATGCATCCTTGTATTTTTAGACACCAACTAGGCCACATGCAGTTATCTCCTTTTATATCAACTGTCAACAAGGCCATAAACTTTCCCTTAATCACATAAATATGCTTTAGATGCAATTTACCAGCAATAATTCACTCTGACCCAGAACCCATAAAAAGTACATTATGGATTTGACCTGATTAATAAGTACTCTGTTCTGCAGTTATAATACATTCACATGCCCTGGTTTAAGGATTAAGGATAAGCAAGCAGCATTTTTGTCATTTAGTATATACTACGGGGGGGAGGGGGGGCGACGACAGAGAGAGAGATAGTGAGAGATAGAGAGGGGGTGAGAGAAAGACAGAGTGGAGAGAGAGAGAAAGTGTAGGTGTGAAAGAGGGGGAGAGAAAGAGAGAGAGAGAGAGAGAGAGAAAGAGAGAGAGAGAGAGAGAGAGAGAGAGAGAGAGAAAGAGATGGAGAGAAAAAGTGAGAGACAGAGAATGTGTGAAAGAGAGAGCGAGATGGTGAGAAAGTGGGTGAGCGGTGGTTAGAGAGAGAGAGAAAGTGTGTGTGAGTGAGAGAGAGAGAGAGAGAGAGAGAGAGAGAGAGAGAGAGAGAGAGAGAGATGGTGTGAGAGATAGTGTGTGAGAGAGAGAAAAAGTGAGAGTGAGAGAGAAAGGGTTGAGAGAGAGGTTGGGTGAGAGCGAGAGAGTTTTATTTACAGATAATCACAGTAACAGCACAGTTACAATAGTGTAGGCCGCCTGTAACAACCAAAAGTGATAATAGAAAAAGAGAGAGAGGAAAAAAACTACACAGACCAGCAGGAAAGTTACGTTACTGAACCACCACAAACAATGACTGTAAATAATCTATGACCTGTACTACACTTTACTAGTACACCTGTACTACACAACAGTATACTGTTTGATGTTTACCTCGTGAATTCTTTTTTCGTAACATAAACACACATTTAAGTTTTGATTCTTGTAACACATTAATACATTAATAAAAAGTTGGCACAGTAGAACATTTAGAATCTTGTAATAATGCTTTTCCTTCTCTCAACACATAACGAGTGTTCCAGTGTTATTTTGTCCAATTTTCCTGCAAACAGGTCTTCATGTGTGAATTGCAGGATTGTTGTTGATGTTGTTGCATTTTTCATTTCAAATTTCTCAGAATAGTCTCAGCTGGGACTGGTCAGAACTACATGTAGGCCAGTCCAGCACTTACATCCTCTTCTTCCACAGCCATGCTTTTATAGTGTATGTAGTGTGATAGTGCGACCAAGAGATCCTATAGCTGCTGCATGAACGCCAATTTTACTAAACTACTGAAACACAATAAAGTAAGTTCTAAAGACAATATAGTATCTTTCACTAGTATGTACAGCTGTGCATATATCCTGAATAAGGCATGTTGAGACAGATAAATACTTCAATGACAGCAGAAAAACAATAATCTAAACCTAATCTTTCAGGAACCTTAATTCTCTGCCAACATTTCATGCAGCTTTCATGCATCTTTAATTTGACCTTAGACAACTCTTTTTCTTGGCCTTTGAAAGTGATCTCAGAACCAGCCTCCTACACCCATTTTTTGCCATCAGCCATGTTTCTCTGACACATCTGGGACTCACATTAGCAGTACTCGTGCCAGGGTAACACCCGCTTTGTGCTAAACAGCAGCTCCCTCACTACTGACAGCTAGAGCAGAAAAAACAACTCCACTGACCAACTCAGACAAATTAATCACGATGGTCTGATGAGACTTATGTCTTGCTGTTAGTCTAGACTCAATCTCGTTTTCTGAAGCAGTGATGTACACGCCTCGCAAATAATAAAGGGTCTGCAAGTAGAGGATGAGCCACGAAAAGGAAAAAGGTGGTCCTTCGAAGTGCCACCTTTTTTTAAGTACTAATACTAGAAGTACACACTTAAGTGAATGGTATGAGCTACAAAATCTAAGATCAAACTTTTTTAAATGATACATTCATTTTCATACAGTAATTTTAGCCTGGTGTCCTGATCCAACTATGCAAAATGTGTCACTTTGGCCAGTGTCTTCCTCTATGGAGCTGAGATCAGAGCTTTTGTTCTCCTGTCTGCCTGACAATAAGGGGAATGGGGCAGGTTTCAGGGATTTGGTTTCAGAAATGAGCCATAAAGTGACTCAAGAAGATCCACTGATAAGGCTTGGCCATGTGCCACCTTCTCTTTAGCACACGGGCTTGATCCTGACTTGATGTCAGAGAAAAAGTACCAATGGGACAACAGCCAAAGAAAGAGGGTGGGAAGAGACAAAAAGATGAGTATGCAGCAAACTCAGACATTACTCAGCATGTTATTTCAGAAAAGGTCAAAGATTTTGACTGGAGTAAAACAAAAGCTGGGGGAAGAACAGAAAAAGGTGGAGCAGGAGAAAGGGAGAGAGAATGAATGAGAGAAGGCTCAACAAAAATACTGACTCATCCAGCACTGTAAATAAATAGCTAAGGAATGAAGAGGTAGAAGAGCAAAGTGGTCTCAAGTCTTCCCTGTTTGAGTCACACCCAGAATGAACGCATTCAAACTTGCCTATAAAAAAATAATTCTCCGCTCTGCTAGCCGAGCACACGATCAACAGGTATACAGACGGCCACTCTAAAATGATGTAACCCCCTTCCACGTTAGCAATATCTCACATTGACGCAACATTTTCCCATGCTCTACTGCTGAATGTACTTCTGAATCAAATTAAGGGTTCACCTAACAACATATAGTCAGTTCAACCACAAGGCCTTAATATCCAGTTCAAATACCACGAGGGACTAAAAAAAAAACTGCCATAATCTCATACAGTTAGTGGTACATGAATAGAATCTCTAAAAATGGAACTGCCCAGACATTTATTTGTTCTTTTTACAAGACAGTGTACAAAGATCTGTGTATTTTTCAAACAATCATGAGATAATACAATCACATACTTTTCCTCAGTACAAATCTGAAATAATTGAGAAACATGAGAAAGAAAAACAGATACCAGAGTAGGAATCGGCTGCCACCCTAAAAATACTGACCACAAACACAAAGGAACAAAGAATAAAAGACAGAAAGAAAAGACAGCAACTCAAACATTATTATATCTTTTACTGCCCGTCTGCCAAAGCTCATAGTCTACAAATGAGACATATGCATGTCTTCGATCTTATTTAAAGGGGAAAATAAGGGCCAAAAAGTGCAGTCCTGTTTGTGTACGGGCAGTAATGTGTTTCAGATTATTAGGGTTGTATGGAAATACTTGTGGTGAGACTAACCCTTCTCTTTGCTGGAGAGTGAGAGAAAGGGGCCTGTTTTTAGAAGAAAAAATTGCCCCTAATCCAGGCTTTCAGAGAAAGAGAAATAGTTTCACCATTACTGAGTAGTCGTGTTGCCTTTTTTAACTTGTAGTGTGTAGGAACTGGTTACAGTTAAATACCAAAGAATTACACATGGGAAAGTGATGGGAAAGAGAGGGAAAATAGGGGCAGCATAATGAAAATCACACAAGCGTTGGTGATCTGTCGAACAACTATAGCAAAACAAAAGCCAAAGTTTCTATACAATCATAGCTTTCATATGTGTCAATATTTATGATCACAGAGAGGGTACCCAAATTTCAAGGCTAAACACTGAAAATTTCAAACTACCATAACTTTCTTCTAAAAATGCCATGTTACCATAGATGACTAAGATTTTAATCTGAGGCTTGTTGTTGTTGTTTTTTTTTTTTTCTGCAAGAATCAACACTGTACTGAACACTGTGTTCCTTATCTTTCTGTTTTTATTAACAGAAGGAATGTGGAGGAAAAAGATCAGGGGTATCAGGCGCCATTGGGGGCACTGTGTGTTTTCGACCCATGAATTGAGGAAGGCCTATGGCCTGCCAGTCTGAAATGTCATATATTTGGTCCTCCATAAATCTTCCCTATCATGTTAATTAAGTCAATTAATTATTGATTATTAACAGCACCAACATGAATATGAAAATGAATACATAAATTGTAATATCTTTGGAACGAGTGATCATATTTTTAATTTTTTTTTTAATTAAAGACATTTGTAATCCTGAAATGGAGAACTGTCCAATGAAGTCATCTCTAAGGAAAAAAAATATTTAAACTGTTAATGATTGTACCTATAGAAGAGCAATTGTATTATTTACTATTGTCACTATTTATGTATTGGATGATTTATGCGATTATTGTATGAATACTTTATTCACTGAAGTGAGTGTAAGATTATTTTATTTCGGATATTCCACTCTGTACAAGGACCTTGAAAAAAGAACAAGATGTCCTGAGTGATAGAACAAAATGGCCCCGAACAAGGTCAAGTCGACACATGATGTCACGAGGGACCAGTCAGTCTAGAGCTAGAGGATGGTAGTCCAATCAGAGTGGAATGGGCATTTTATAAGCCAATGCAGAGCTGGCAGATGGGGTCTGAGGTTCTTTTTCAGAACAATTTCTTTTGTGTGATTGATTGTATGCTTTTTCTTCCTAAAGGTAAATAAACACCTGAAAAATGAATTTGGATCTCTTGCGTCGTGAGCTAGACACTTTTTGCCACAACAGGAACAAAAAAAGAACTCTGGGAGATTTGACCAAGGAGAAATTGCTCACCATGGGCAGGCATGTCACTGCTCCAGACTCTAGGGAGCAGATAGATATCTCTGTGTCAGGGATCGTAATGTTGGAGAGCAAGAGGTGAATCCCCCAGGCTTTAAGCAAAGTCTATGGAAAATGTTCATTCAGTACTGTTCTGGGATATTTAAAAGAAAAAAAAAGGCTCTTTTAAATTTGTCTACACAGATAACATTGTGTGCACTTTAATAATAATCTATTCCCTTTTAATAGCTATAATTTGCTTCACCATTCATATTCATGCAGAAAGAAAAAAGACTTCGTGTCAAGCCGGGTTCATTGCACCTTAGCTCTAAGGAGACTTTGATCCACGTGCCTGCTCCACAAAGACGGAATCAGGTTGCCATGTGTCACAGCTGGGATCCATGCAGCAAGAGTCTGCTGTTAAGGCAACAAGTGAATGGTTACACCTCTGAAATGGGAGAGGCGCAGTGCCTATTTGCAGTTTGGTTTCATAGTTGAGTATAGAATTTAAATACTTAAGATCTTTAGCAACCAGCTGATCAGGTCTGAGTAGCATTCCAGTTCCGACTGAGCATCACAATGACTGCTCGTGTTCATCTGATACGCTTTGAGATTCAACCTTTCCCTGCCTCAGACACCACATTCTTCATTAGTTATGGACAAAAGACTTTCAACAAGGATCAGGCACACAGGAGCCAGATCAGATGGCTGACCAAGGTTTTCTTATTTCACAGTGTGCTAAGAATGATTTCTCAGTCCTGATGTAAACTACGTGTAAGGGTGTGAAGCCAACAATTATCTGTGAAATGCGTTCTAATATTTAACAAGAAGCAGTTAAGCTAAAAAATTGCTAATTAGAAATAGGTGGCATAACCAGTGGCATAGTGGTTAGGGGCTGTTTCACAAACAGGGTATACTTTTTGGGTTCACAGTAGCTCAAAGATAAAACTCCTAGTTTTTTTGGTTTCTTGTTACCAGTCAACACCTTATGAGTTTAGAATATTTTGCGTGAAGTATCAGAGCTACAGGTCTAATGGTGTGTAAATTACACTGGGTGAAAGTATAACAGGTACAGGGTCTCTAGAAAAGTACATCTGCTTGTAGTGCATCAGAATAAGGCATACAAAAATTAAATTGCAGCTTTAAATTGGCTTTGGTTACTCAAGAGACAAGAGTAATGCTTCATAATGACTTTTTGGTGTACACAAATATCATTATGGTAAATAACATGCACTGAAACTTTTGAAACGTTTTTACAGCATATCTTCCTTAAACAATAATATTTACAAAATATCAAGGCTTATACATGTGAAAAATGCACAGATGATGCTATATATTTCTTTTTAACTGTATATCTGTAAATGCTTTTCGGAGAGGACATTTTTTGACACGTGACCTGCCAGCAACCCTTGTAAAGAATTCACAGCATTAAGAATAAAAGCTCATTAAACACATTATCTGAGCAGGATTCATGCAACGTTAGTTGTACATATTATTAACTGCAGTAACAACAGCATCAGTGACAATCATTGTGGATTTCCGGAGAAGACACTTTTTGTTGAACATGCTTAAGAAGCTGATGTGAAAGTATTTCACATCCAATCCCAATAATATTTTTCAGCAAGCTATACAGTACTGTGCTGCTTTCATCAAGTTTTTTTTTTTTGTTTTGTTTACATGTCCTCCACATGTCCTCCGGAGAAGACGTTTTTTACGGACAAAGTATCACGACAAAGCCATTATAAATAGCAACAGAACATCTTTCTAGATTGCATGAAAATACCCCTCCAAAAGTAAAGGTTAGTTAGTAATTAGGAGTGCAATTCAGAATTTTATCAGGTAAAAGCTACTATTTTTATTACAGTGGAGAGAATTTAATTCTGCACTTGGTCAAAATTTGTGCTATATTTTCCTCTGATAACACCATTTATTGGAACTGAGAAAAGATTTCACTAGTGTAGCTGGGACTACTCTGCCTCTATACAACAATAAACAAGAAGGGGTCCCTTGTACATTTTTGATAAGACAACCCTGACCATGAAACAGCCCTTAGTACATCTCTCTCAAAGCAACAAGGTCCTGGGTTCAACTGCTGGGCTCAGGCATTTCATTGTGGAGTTCTCCATATGTTTGCGTGGGTTTCCTCCAGGTCCCCCACAATCCAAAGACATGCACATTAAGCCAATTGGCTGTTCCAGACTGCCCCTAGGTGTGAGTGTGAATGGTTGTGTGTTGCCCCATGATGGTCTGGTCAGCTACCTTGTCTTCGCCAAGTGTCAGCTGAGATAGGCTCCAGCCTCTCCGCAACCCTAACAGAATTAAGCGGCTCAACAAATGAGTGAGTGATAAGAGCTAATAAGAAATAAATAGTGACTAGGAAATCTTAAATATTGTGACAGTAGGATAAGGTAAGGATAGGTTGTTAATTTGCTTATAAAATTCCACTCTAACATAAGAGGGCAAAACTCAAATTTCGAACTCTGGTTGAACGAACCTAAAAAGCTAATTTTCTGATGAGTTTAAGCTTAACTTTCTTTCCAGGGTGCCACCGGATGTGTGTGAGTCAGAAAGGTAGCAGGGGAACATCAAGTCACACTGTCGACATGGCATAGTGGGTATCAGCTATTTCATCTGTATTATCAGTGGTGCTGCCGGGAAAATTTCAGAAAATATACCAGGCAGCCCTCAGAATTGTTTTTGGAAGTGTACAGACATTTCCCAAGATACTCAAGGCAGACAAAACACTGCCATATAAAGGCAGGCTGTGAGAGCACATGGATTGCGCACTGTTCAATGGGTACCCAAACAATGTCATGGTTAAAATGTGAGGCTCATGTAAACAGCCTATAAAATATAATACACCATACAATACTATACTGACATTTGTTTATCTTACACAGCCTACTATTAGGAGATTAAGTGAAGGTTTTGATCTTGTATGATAAACTCCCCTAGAAGTTCTCTCATAAATTACCCCTTTCCTTAATACCAAGAAAAGATTTTAATCTTTTAAAAATATTAATTTTATTAGTATTTTTAAAAGATTATAAGACAACTACATTCTGTAGATACATTCTGTCTCATGTTCTACTGTACTATTAAAAGTGACTGATCTTTATAAACACAGCTAACAGAATATCCATAATGCAGCCACAACTATAAGAAAGGCAAGAAATATTGGAAGTATCATTCAGCAATGTATAAATCCTCACAGTCTAAAGTAGTCAAGTGTTGTGGCTCTTTATTTGCACTTGGACCCATTTGCACATGTAATATTAAAAATGAAAATAAAAAAAAATATTTCCATGCAATTGGACGTTCAACTTAACTGTTTAAACTGTAAGTCAAAAAAAGAGTAATGACAATTTCAGTATATTACAAAGAGCCGCCACTTTCTTTTTTGACTTTATTAATACTAAAATTGCTGATTTTCCGGCATGACAGTCAGACATATCTAGTGAAGTTCAGTTACCGGCTTCATAAATGAATATAACAAATTTGTGCTACTGTTTTTGTTTACAAACAAATCATTTTGGAGTGGGAAAAGGATGTTTACTGTGTGGTTTTGCTAATTTTGTTATATTTTGACAAAAAAAAAAATCGCCTTTTTAATGAGATGGGTCCCTGTCAAGATTCATATATTTGATATCATGGTCTATATGATGTACATACCGGCAGATATCTGTACTTGGTTTTAGTAAACTAGAAAGAAGGTAGCATTGGTTGCACTCAGTAAAAGAATTGTCCTAAAAAATCCATACAGGTAGTTCTATCAACATGAATAAAACACAGGTGAAATGTCTGTCAAACCAATGTTACGTTCATTTATAAATTGGTTCACAAGTCAGTAGAAAAAAAACCCTGAATTCAAGTTCGAATCTCATGGATATTTATTACTTCTGGACATGCTCAGTGGACACTTTACCGACTTCCTTGATTTTAGCCACAGGTGACGTGATGTGTCCGTTAATGTTACGTGACATTAACTTAAAGTGGCTTTAGAATTTATTATGTGGATAATAATATCTTTTAATGAACATTATTGTTTTCTTTAGAGTCCTAACTTTGTCAACTGAGAAAAAAAATTATTGTTTTTATTGTTTTAAAAATTTTTTTAAATGTCCCCCAGACTGCACCCAAGACCAAATAATGAGGCATAAGCTGTTGCATAAAATGTATTACTCAAGTTATTAAAGTGCCCCTTCATAATTTTTTAGGCATCCCCCTATTCTATCTGATGTACATGGAGCTCTAGACGCACAAATGAGGAGAGGGAGAAAGGAAATAGCAGGAAGCATGCCGGGTCACACCCTCTGCAAATAACAAAGTGCACAAGCCATCTCCGGCTTACAGAAAATCAAACAGTCTCAGTCCAGAACTCTAGTAATTACATGAACAAAGACACTGTATCATCCTGCTGTCAGTATAAACAATTCACAATACAAACACAAAAGATTAATCCCATTAATTTAGAGTTAATAATATCTCACATGATCAAATTTGCATCACACATGAAGCTTGTGTACAAAGCAAGCAAACGAGTGATCATGGGCAACACAGTGGTGTATTGGTTAGCACTGTTGCCTCACTGCTACAGCAGGTTCAGGGTCAACCGGGGTCCTTGTATGTACTCCCTGTGCTTGTGGGTTTCCCCCAGCCGCTCCAGTTTCCTCACACAGGCCAAAGACATGCAGACTAGGTCAAGTATCTAGTGTAAATTGACTATGGGCATGAACATGAGAGAAAGTGAATGGTTGCTTATGTCTCTGTTAGCTCTATGATAGACTAGTAACCGGTCCAGGGTGTACTGTGCCTCTTGCCCAGGCTCCAGCACAGGCATGATCCACAATGTAGAAATGGCACAGAAAACAAATGAATGAATACTTCATTCAGTACTACAATAAAATAGCCGAGCTTTGAAATAACAACATTGTAGTTATTGTAAGGTTAACAGCGAGATTAAAGACCGGAGGAGACTTTCCATTATTTACATTCTCCAACCCCAACACTGCACCCAGCCTGAACAGGTGCAGCCTGTGGTCAGTACAATCACTATTCACTAGGCATTCAAAAGCACAGAGAGAAAAATCTATTTACTTTGTCAAAAAAAAATATATATATATATATATATATATATATATATATATTAATCACAAGTTCAACCACTCTGACTTAATACAACCTCCAGGTATTTAAATAAATTGAAAGGTTAGTGGTCTTTTTTTTTTTTTTTTTTTTTTTTGCATTAGTATCTAACATTTTTTATTCTTTGGTAACGTGTTTAATATTAGCCAGCAGTCAATATTATTAACAATATATAGGCTATAGGTGTCTGATCTGTATTGACTGTACAGGTATAACAACACCCAGAGTATGGGAGAGAGAGAGAGAGAGAGAGAGAGAGAGAGAGAGAGAGAGAGAGTTGTTGTTGTTGTTGTTGTTGTGTGTGTGTGTGTGTGTTGTTGTAAACCAGGTAACACAATGCCTTTGTGCTCTGAAGAGAGAATTGTAGTGCAGAGATAGAAAGTGAACCCGGACAGTGTGTGGAACCCACAGAAACTAAAAGGTCTGTTTCTGCTTACCTGAGTTTAAGGTTAGCCAAAAACTCTTCCAAAGAAACATTGTCCAGAAGAACAAAATCCGCCTTTCCAAACTCCAAACTTTCGTGTTCGGCCATGGTGTGCCTTGTTGTGTTGTTTCTTTTCCCCCCTTTACAAAAGCAAACAAAAGCCACGACAAATCTTCAACAACAGACTTCAGCCGGACGGCGGAGCGCTTGAACACAGCGCAGTGAACTCAGCTCATAAAAGTAACACTGCGACGGGAAACTAATCACAGTTCATTATCCGGTAGCAAGTCTTCTGTCTGAAATTCATTCACTTTTCAATCGGCTCTTTGAATATATATATATATATATATATATATATAAAGATCTGCTTGGGTTGGTTCCCGTCTCCAGAAGTCCAGCATAAACCGCGGTTTGTCCTTTAGATCATTTTGGGAAACTTGTTGCCTCTGAGCGTTGGGTTTGTGTTCAACCCGTTAAAGTGAATGCAGCTTCATTTCCCTCTGACTGAGAGAGAGAGAGAGAGAGAGAGAGAGAGAGAGAGAGCCTGTGCGTGATAGTGTGTGTGTGCGTGAAAGCAAGAGAATGTGTGTGTGTGTGTGTGTGTGTGTGAGAGAGAGAGATAGAGAGGCTGTGTGAAAGTGTGTGTGTGTGTGTGTGTGTGTGTGTGTGTGAATGTGCGTGAAAGTAAGAGACTGAAAGCGTGTGTGTGTGTGTAAGAGAGAGAGATAGAGAGACTGTATGAAAGTGTGTGTGTGTGTGTGTGTGAGAGAGTGAACGTGAAATTCCCTCTGCTCCTCTGACACACCGTAAAAGCTGCTCCTCCTCTTCAAGGGCCAGACCTAAACCTTGTAGAGTGTGAGTGTGTGTGTGTGTGACACTGGCTTCAGAGGTGAATTACCAAAATAATCATGTGTAATCACAGGATCTTAGGCTTGTATGGTAACCACACTGTATTTGGTTGAAACACATAGCATGGTCCAACTGGTCAAATTTTTTGTCTTGATAGGGAAGTGCAAAGGTCATTCACTTGGTGCAGTTTGCCTAAGTACACCCTTCAGCATAAATATTGCAGGAAATTTTATTTGTCACACCTAAAATACAAGACCATCACTAAATGTAAAGCAGGTTCCCAAAAACTATCAGAGTTAAATTAGCTGTGGTTGATGGGCCCTCTTGTGTACACAATGTTCAGACTATTAACAACAGAAGTAACTTTACTGCCCCACTATGTTCATAACAAGAAATCACAATAATACAGTACAGCCCATTAACCAGTGACAATATTAGGTATACTGCACAAGGAAATAAAAAAAGAAAAATATATGTTTTTTTTCCCCCAGCCATGAATCAGAAGAAAAAGAAAATGTATTAATAGTTAGAGGGAGTTCCTAAAAATTAAGAAGAGACAAAAATCAAAGAGCAAACAGTCAAGCATGAAAATACCTGAAAAAAGGCAACATGCAAGTTTTATAAAAGCATCTAAACACACATATACAACCATTAAACTCGCTTTAAATTTCACATAATTTCCTATGCCCCATCTGCCTGCTGTATATAAAGATAACTTACATGCAGTAGAAATAGTTTTGCATTCTTCATTATAAACTATTAAAGAAAAAAAAAACAGGGTTTTATTCAGTAGCTAAACCTTGTCTTATGTCGGTACTAAAAGCGACCCCCCAAATACAATGGTGTTGGATGCAGAGTTAGCCCAGGAGCTGCCACAGACATGGGTGATATACACTAAGGCACCTTTGCGCAGAGTGGTCATGTACGTTGAAAGATTTCCCACTGTATTCGAGACGCTGACATGAGTGTGAGACTCAGCAACCCAATAGCCATTCACAACAAGCCACAGGTCCGTCTTTTGCCCATTCCTTGTAGACTGAGTGGAGAAGAAGAACTGATAGATGCCCTTGACTGGAGCCGTAAACACACCTGTGCGGCTGTTGAAGGCCCCGCCCACATTCACATACACCTTCCTGTACTTGATTCGGTTCACTTTGCCAGAGAGTGAGCCAGGGTAGGCAGCAAAGAAGTGCACTTTGGCTTTTACTGTAAGAAAAAAAAATCAACTGACATTCACGTTTATGGACGGATATTTAACTGATCTATTTCTACAGAGTTAAGTTTGTCTCCAGCTAGACATGTGCAAAGTGATTTAGGAGTGATCAGTATTTATACTTGCCTTTTCGTTTTGTTTTCTTACAAAACCATCTGATCTTGTCGTTGCTGGTACATATTTCATTCTTCTTACATTGCCCACAGACAAGAGTGTTAACATCTGAAACAAGGATCACACAGAAACACAATAATTTGATTTCTAAAATGGTAATACCATTTAACACATTGGGTTTGAGGGGCAGCACGGTGAAGTAATGGTTAGCACATCTGCCTCACAGCAAGAAGGTCCTGGGTTTGGGTCCCAGGCTTGGTGAGGGTGTTTCTGTGTGGAGTTTCCCTGTTTTTCCTGGGCTTGAGTGGGTTTCCTCCAGGTACTCTGGTTTCCTCCCACAATCTAAAGACATGCATATTAAGCTAACTGGCTGTTCCTGATTGTCCCTAGGTGTGAGTATGAGTGTGAATGGTTGTGTGTGTGTTGGCCCTACGATGGCCTGGCAAGCTGTTCAGGATGTACCCCGCCTTAGATAGGAGAGAGTCTCCAGCCTCCCCATGACCCTAGTAGGATTAAGCAGCATGGCAATTGAATGAATGAAATTGTTTGAATTGAAAAAATCAGTTTTCACCTGCACAATAGGCCATATGACAGAATGGTGGCCGGACAAATTTGTAGACATAGTAGTTGCCCTTGCATGCTTTCACTTGAATTGGAGGGGATTTGAAGCGGCAGCAGCTGTTTTCCCAGTGGGCGCAAACTTTCCTTGTAACAATTCCATCACGTATACGTGGGTGGCCACCTTCTAGCCACAGTGGAGCATGGGTGCCACAGCGTTCCTTTTTCACACACCGCTCAGGCATTTGGATGCTTCTTCCCCTGTAGAAGAGACGATACCAGCCCTGCCACTGCACATTGACATCACAGGCAACATTTTTGGTGCTGTAGTTAGAGGCTCTCCATTCCTGGTCAAGTGATGTGTATATCATACAGGGGTCAATGCCTCCATCTATGTCATCCTCCTCCTCCTCCTCTTGGGGAAAAGAGTACAGCATAGAGATGGCACCTGCCCAAGAAACCCACAAGATAATGTTCACCTCAAAACACTAGTCATTAAATAGCCTGATGGACTTGTATAGCTTTTAGGAGAGTAAAGATATTCTGACCTTTCTCCTGTGAAGTCACATTCACCTCCTTATCCGTGGATGTTTGCATTTGTGTACAATGCATCACTGCCTATAAACATACACACACGATAGATAGATAGATAGATAGATAGATAGATATCTCTTCATCTCTGCCACTTCTGGCTCCAACCCCTTCGCTTTTGTCAGTGCTACTATCTCCAAACCATACAGAATAACTTGCCTTACTACTGTCTTATGAATATTTCCCTTCACTCTTGCAGATACCCTTATATTACAAATCACATCTGCTACTATTTCCACCCATTCCACCCTGCCTGCACTCTCTTCTTTAATTCCCTAACATATTTTTCATTACCTTTAATAGTTGACCCCAAGAAATTAAATTCATCCACCTTCAATACCTCTACTCCTTGCAGCTGCACTCTTCAGTCACCCTCCCTCTCATTCACACACTCATGAACGCTGAGTGTCTGAATGTATATATATATATGTACAGTACGTATATACAGTGCCTTACAAAAGTATTCACCCCCCTTGGCATTGTTCATGTTTTGTTGCCTCACAACCTGGAAATAAAATGGATCGTTTGAAGGTTTGCATCATTTTATTTACAGAACATGCCTACAACTTTGAAGATGTGATTTTTTTTTTTTTTTTTTTTTTTGTGAATCGAACAATAAATAGGAAAAAAATAACAGAAAACTTCAGCGTGCATAACTATTCACCCCACTAAAGTCAATACTTTGTAGATACTTTCTTGCAATTACAGCTGCAAGTCGCTTTGGATAAGTCTCCTGATCTTGCTACATCTTGCCACTGGGATTTTTGCCCATTCCTCAAGGCAAAACTGCTTCAGCTCCTTCATGTTGGATGGTTTTCGCTTGTCAACAGCAATCTTCAAGTCTGACTACAGATTCCCAATTGGATTGAGGTCTGGGCCTTGACTAGGCCATTCCAACACATTTAAATGTTTCCCCTTAAACCACTCGAGTGTTGCTTTAGCAATATGCTTCCGGTCATTGTCCTGCTGGAAGGTGAACCTCGATCCCAGTCTCAAATCACAGGCAGACTGAAACAGGTTTTGCTGAAGAATATCCCTGTATTTAGCACCATCCATCTTTCCCTCAACTCGGATCAGTTTCACAGTCCCTGCTGCTGAAAAACATTCACACAGCACCAAATGCTGCCACCAAAATGTTTCACTGTGGGGATGGTGTTCTTGGGGTATTGGGATGTATTGGGTTTGTGCCAGACATAGCGTTTTCCTTGGTGGCTGAAAAGTTCAACTTTTGTCTCATCTGAGCAGAGCACCTTCTTTCATACATTTGGGGGGTCGCCCACATGCCTTTGGGCAAACTCAAAACATGCCTTCTTATTTTTAACACTAAGTAATGGCGTTTTTCTGGCCACTATTAAATAAAGCCCAGATTGATGGAGTATATGGCTTATTGTGGTCCCATGCACAGATACACTAGTCTCTGCTGTGAAACTCTGCAGCTCCTTCAGGGTTACCTTTGGTCTCTGTGCTGCCTCTCTGATTAATGCCCTCCTTGCCCAGTCTGTGAGTTTTGGTGGGCAGCCCTCTCTTGGCAGGTTTGTTGTGGTACCATGTTCTTTCCATTTAAAGATGATGGATTTGATAGCGCTCTGGGGGATCATCAAAGATTTGGATATTTTTTTATAACCCAACCCTGACTTGTACTTCTCAACAACTTTGTCCCTGACTTGTTTGGAGAGTTCCTTGGTCTTCATGGTGTGATGCCTCCTTCTTAGTGGAGTTGCAGCCTCTGGGGCTTTTCAGAAAAGGTGTGTTTATACTGACAGATCAGGTGACACATAGATTGCACACAGGTGGACTTCATTTCACTAATTATGACTTCTGAAGGAAATTGGTTGTACTCAGGACTTTTCAGGGGCATCATAGCAAAGGGGGTGAATACATATGCACATGCCAATTTTCAGATTTGGATTTTTAAAAATTCACCATTGTAGACTATTTTGTGCAGATCCATCACATGAAATTCAGATAAAAATAATATTATCTGTTATATATCTATATATAATATACAAGGCATTGTATATATGTGTGTGTGTGTGTGTGTGTGTGTATACAGTTTTTTAATTTCAAATCCATTATTGTTGTCAATATGTTTAGTTTTAGCTCATTAAGTTACGTTGAGTTTTAAACTGCGCTTACCTGCATCATGTTTTCTTGTTTCTGTTTTATCAAACTTTGGTCATATTTCAAGGCTTCTATCTCCTAAAAAAATTCAGAGAGCTTTATTTTAGAGCCTGTATGATGTTGTATTAGTTAACAGAAGTATTGTGTGGTTCATATGTTTCTTCTATACCTTATATATTAAAGGGAATTGTTCCAGAAGAGCCTGGTCTTCCTTGTTCCACAGTTTTAGTGCATACTAAAACAATGGGATCACACATTTTTAAAGTGAAAATAATTATTACCTTTAGTAAGTCTTTTATATTATATAATTGTGTATACTACACAGGAATTGCGCAATCTGATTGGTCTATAAAATAGAGTAAAAAGAGTAGGCTATAAAAAGATGCTTTAAGCTACATAGTACATAACCTGGGGCATGATGTCCATGATCTCCACAATTCAAAAAAAGTGTCGAGCTTCACGATTTATGAGCTCACTTGGAGCATTACTGGGTTATAAAAAGAAGGCAGAGTGCATCCAAGAGAAGGAATTTGAAGGAATTGTGTTTTCAAGTTCATCAAGATGAAGTGTTACGCTCTGTTAAGGTCTGTTAAGCTCTATCACGTTCTATCATGATTGTTACGCTCTGTTAGGCTCTATCATGTTCTAAAATGATTGGCATCAAATTGTAATAAACATGGCAAAATGCTTTGACAGTCAAAAATTTTGTCACAATCATCATGATTCCACCAAGTGCCTCAAGATCACAACTCAATCCAATGACCCCCCACACTCATTATGGTTCTCTCAAATCATGGAGATCATGGACATTGTGGCTCCAGTGTAAACCCAGGGTTACCTTTGCTCTGAGCGTGCAGAGCTCACCTGACCTTCCTCTGTAATTGCTAAAACATGACAAATAAATTCATGAAAATCTCATTTAAGTTTGCTTTTCTTTATTTTTCCAAATAGTATATACTAAAACTCTGATAAGATGCTGTTACACAGCTCTTATGCATCTTCGTACATGCACACTGAGCTCATCTGCATCATTAAAAATGTCCTTTATTGTGCTTTTCAACTTGTGTAGCTTTGTAGTATATACTAAAACAATTATTCCCCTTAGGCTTGGTGGATGTGGGTGAATGAATACTCAGAATACATCAGAAATCAGAATATATAATATCTTCTCAATAAAAAGGTATAAAATTTTATAATTCTATGCTTACTGATCCTTCAGTCTTCTTTATACTGGTCACACAGACCAACAGCACTGACAGCATTTGAATGCTTGAGACACCCATCTGCATGTAACATTTTAAAATAATTTTACCACAAACACACACACAAACATTTTGCTGTGCAAAATAGGAGTTTTCTAGTAAAAAAAAATTATATGTTACAAAAAACTATGTTTGGTATTGCAAATACAAAAGGCAATTATTCTTCTGTTATAATTATTACTATCACTGTTATAATTGTTAATATTAATATGTATCTTACCTTGTCATGTATGCACACTTTACTGAGAATGGAAACACTAAACTTTGGGTAAGGACTTTATACCACACTCGAGCAAGGCAAGCTGCAGCAGGCAATAAAAAGGAAGTTAGTCTTTCACACCACCATCTTACACTTCCATAGAAGATGCTAACTTGCACACAAAAATTTGTTATAGGCAGATACTACTGATGAGATCAGCAAAAAATCCAGAAGCGTCCCAACTATTGTGTATCTCTCACGCTAGTATAATTTATGTGTGCGCGCGCTGTCATGGCATTGTTTCAATAAACTTAAGCAGCACTGCAACATTTATTTCCATCCAGAGTTGGGTTCATTTTGCACTGACATGTTGAATTTAATAACGGGAAAATTGAACCACTCCATAAAGTCATCGGCAACACATCCCAAAGATTTCAGTATGGTTAAGATCAGGACTCCAGCTCCAATATTATACCCATGCTATCAAGGAAGAAAGTCAATTGATAGAATAACCTTATTGCCACATAGCCTTCCTGAGCCTTGACCTGACCAACTAAAGCAACAATGCCATGGTGATTATGCCCTGTAATCAAGGCTATATGCCACCTGATGTGATAGACTGTGCTACTTTATTTTTGGCTAGCCAGACTATATATGTATATCTAGCTTGATAAAAGGGTCAACCTTCAATCTTATCTTCACGAGGACAACAGCCAGTTTGCATTTCAGTCAAATATGACTTGAAAACAATGATTAACTGATTAAAATAGCTTAATGAATTACTATAGTTATTACTATTATAAAACAAGTGGAGTCTGGTCTGCTCCTGCTTGTATAAAATCATGCAGTCACAGGGAAATGCATGCGGTCATACCACTGAGCAATAAAGTGTGAAGCGGGTGCAATTGCAGTAAAGAAGGTTTTAATAAAAGTACAAACAGACAAATCTGTGACACAAATCAGGGTCATAAATAGTGAATAAGCAGAGTTATCAACCTATAATACAAACCACATAGCAAAGATAATCCAAAAGACAGAATCAGACACAGACACATTTCACACACCAACAGGACATCAGCAGCAGAGCAAAATATCAAGGTCAGTGTAACAAACTGAATTATACAGCAAGACACCACACCAAGGACAACAACTGGCAGAGAGACCCAGAAAAATACTTCACATAGGCCATCTTCAGACAGTCTTTATATAGGGGGTTTGTGATTAGGTGGAAGTGCAGACAGGCGGGCTGTGAGCATGTGACAGGAGTCATGTGACACAGATGGGTGCAAGGTTTGCTGGGAAGTGTAGTGAGTCCAGAAAGCTGCAGAAACAGGCTGAGGCTGTTACAAATGCCCCCCTTTACAGCCTTAGTAAACTTCTTAGAAGCAGGCTCATACGGGGACTCTCATAAGTAACTGAGCACTGGCGTGGGAACAGGCCCTTGTGTCTGAGGCTCAGGCAGGTCCCTGCACATTAACACTGGTAGAGATTATACATCACACACACACACACACACACACACACACACACACACACACACACACAAACAAACACAGATGGGAGTTTAGATAATGCTACCGGTTTGATAACTATACAGGCTCTGATAAATATAAACATACACATAAACATACCAAAGGTCTAGGTGGCCTGTGGCAGGTGAGATGTGCCCCCAGGTAATTTGATGATCTTTACAAACCTGGAAGTACATGTCTTATACTTAAACATTTATATATCTCAGTAGATGTAGCTGAATGATCCACTATTAAATTCAGCGACGTCTACCGAGACCCGAGATGTATAAATGTTTAAGTATATTGCCACCTTTACCTAAAAATGACTGTCTGATATGGTTTGCTATACGATGAATAAATTCAACAATGTTAATGGCATTTTTGTTAAAAAAAAACAAACAAACAAACAAACAAAAAAACCCTTCTACCTGGAAATCTTTCATTCCAAGTTTCTTTACTGATATTTTTCTTCACAGTATGTCAGGGTTTGGTATTTTAAAGACTTAACATTGTAGTTGGCCTGATTCATTTTGATAAATTCCCTTTTGTAAATAGTGAGGGACATAAACTGCATGTTGGACATAAACTGCATGTTTTATACAAAAAATAGAAAATCAGTCTAAATTCTCATTTAAAAGCTCATTGAGTGACTGTATCTATTTTCTTTTGAAAAGGGTTGTCTTTTTGCGCCAGATACATCAGTACAAAAAGGGTTTTGTGGTTAAGTTTTATTTGACTGTTTAGGATTTTGCCTATGTAAGTGTCAGGCCGTAACCACACATGACCATTCATTGGTTAGACCAATGTGAAAAATTCTGACACTATCAGCAAAAAAACGTAGCTTGGTGACATCTTAAAATAACACCTTTATAATTGTGTAGTGTAGTTTATACTTTCTGACTACATGCAATGCTCATACAACCAAAATAATTATTGCCTTGTTTCAAGCTGTATATCACATGACACAGAACATGTTGTACTACAGTAAAAATAAACATGTTTGGCACAACATTTCAGTCTTAAAATGTTACCACTTTTTTAAATGGGTAAGGAAGCCTAACCAACCTTAAATCTTTAAACATAAACTAAGAAAGCACTGTTTTATGGGGGTGGCACGGTGGCGCAGTGGTAAGCACGTCTGCCTCACAGCAAGAAGGCCCAGGTTTGATTCCTGGGTTGGGACATTTCTGTGTGGAGTTTGCATGTTCTCCCCATGCTTTTGTGGGTTTCCTCCGGATTCTCCAGTTTCCTCCCACAGCCCAACGACATGCACAGTAGGCTAATTGGCTGTTCCAAACCGCCCCAGGTGTGAGTGTGACTGTGATTGGCCCTACAATGGCCTGGCGAACCTCGCCCAGAGTCGGCTGAGATGGGCACCAGCCTCCCTGTTACCCTAATTAGGATTAAGTGGGTTTAAGTTTAATAAGAATAGGGAAATAGAGAGGCTTACCACGAGAGAATTACACACATAAGGATAATGAGAACAGACTGCAGTAACACAAGACGGACACAAGATGGCAATGGTAAGGTAATTTAAAATGGTGCTTTTACAAGCACCACATTCAAAAGGAATATGTACTACATATGGTTAGTATGTTAACTTATCACTGTAATATTTGCTTTTTATCCAGTACGCTTATGTGTATACTCAAATAAAAGAATAAATGAAGTAATAATCATAATATAATTTTAAAACATTTGTAAAGCATATAACATAGTGCCAAGAGAGGAGTGATGGTAGAGTATAAGGAAGTCTCAGGTGGCACAGAAGAATGTGAGCGTGGAACAGGATATGTATGAGGACGGTGTGACAGCAGTGGGGTGTGCGGTAGCAGTAAGGGACAAGTTTATGGTGGAGGTAAGATTACATCAAGGATCAGCTCTGAGCCCTTTCTTGGATGCAGTGGTCAGGTTGACCAATGAGGTCAGAGAAGACTCTCCATTGCCTATAATAATTTAATAATATAATATTAATAATTATTGATGTCATTGTGATTTATAGTGGGAGCAGGGGACAAGTGTAGGGGGTCTAAAACGGTGGAGGTACACACTGGACAGAAGAAGAATCAAAGTCCACAGGAATATGTCAGAGCACATATGTGTGAATGAGAGGAAGGGTGCAGGTGCAGGTGCAAGGAGTAGAAGTGATGAAGTAGCTGAATTTATATACTTGGAGTCAACTATCCAATGTAATGGAGAGTGTGGTAGAGAAATGAACAGAGAGGGTGGAATAGGTGGAGCAGAGTGGCTGGAGTGATTTATTTATTGATTTATTTATTTTGATTTTGCTTTACTGCATTAATCCAGCAAGGGAAATTATTGCCTCTGCATTTAACCCATCCAAAGTGAGCACACACACACACACACACACATAAAAAGTGAGCACACACACGCGGAGCAGTGGGCGGCCACACACCTTGGGGTCGTCTGGAGAGCAGTTGGGGGTTAGGTGCTTTGCTCAAGGGCACTTCAGCCATGAAGGTGGAGGAAGGTCCAGCTCACTCCCCCACAACCACACATTTTTCCTGCTGGTTCAGGAATCGAACCAGCGACCTTTGGGTCCAAAACCCGCTTTTATAACCATTTGGCTATGGCTGCACCCAATGTATTAATTCATTTATTTATTTTCATTCCCCCCTCCCCCCCCATTTTCTCCTCTAATTCAGTCGTATCCAATTCCCACCCATCAAGTGCTGCCTTCCTTATCACAAGACCACCACCAACCAGGGAGGGGCGTAAGCATGAACATGCCCCCTCCAAGACATGTGATGCTGCCAGCCCACTTGGAGGGAAAGCATTATCTGCCCCCTCGTACAAATAAGCTCACAGACACCCATGATTGGCTGGTGAGCACTTTGAGTGACAGAAAAGTGAATGTATGTCATCCCTTTGGTTGTTCTGAACAACCAAAGCCCCTTTTTTATTGATTATTTTTGTTTGTTTTCTTAGTTTGTTTGTTTGTTGTATACTGAACACATACAACCTGTATATACTATTACAGACAAATACATCTGGTGGTTAACATGTTTCTCATGAAACATCCCATGACTCCTTCCTGTATTAAAGAAATGATTAATAAATAAATTCTAGATTAGATTCTGTTTAAATCAGATAAAAAATTTGATTCTGTAGAATGAGTGATCGGATGAGGTGATCATGCACCAGTAACAGTCCTCATGAATACAGTAAACAGAGTTGAGCAATGCCTGGCATGCAACACAGAAAGAACACAGTGCTCAACAAACAGATTAGAGGCAGCTGCAAGGAGCGCACGTCTTCCCCCTCTTTTCTTTCCACTGCACACTCCACTGTTTATGGTGATACGTTGTTCTTTTCCCCTGAAGATTTCTTGGAACTGGCTGAGTGTAGCAGTTCTGTTCTGTACTTTCACAACTCTGTTATTTTCACATTGTCCTGCTTTGGAAGGATAGAGAGCATACAGAGGCCCTCTACTGGAAACAATGTATCTGCAGAGCTGCACATTTCTTCTGATATTTGACTTATGCCATTTCTTTGTGTTCATTAACAAATACATATTCACTAGTCACAAAGAAATGAAAAGAAAAGAAAAGGAAAGGTAATATATTATTCTGGTTTACGTTCCAGGTTCTTAGGTATTACACGTGTGCTGTGTACTTTAAATTGAACAGAGCAGCATTCTTGTAAGATACTTAGAAAGGAAAGAGGCTAAAGAGGCTCTCGTGTATACTTTTCTTTTAAGCCCCTGTCACGTAAGCTGCCCAATAGGTATACAAACAAAAAATTGCATGTTCTGTGTGGAAAATGCTATCGTAGACCTTTATTGTGGACTTTTTGAACATGTACAAATCATTTTTCCATCTCTTAGGTAGTTTTCGATTTCAGATCAATTTCCCAGATCAGTTGTGTAATGCCCTACGACATTCTACAGCTGTGTTACCATAGAGATAAGAATTTTATACGTATTTTGCGTCTGAATACGTTTTCTTAAAATAGTGCTAGATTTCCCTACATTAAACTCACGGGATTTTCTTCTATACCCATGGGTAACTTACAACATTTTTTTATAACAGTGTTAAGTATGTCATGTAGCGTATGTACCATTATTTTACTTTTTTACATGATACCTATCACAGGAATATGGTGAAAGGAATTTTTGTCTTGCAACATCATATTACCTTTACAAGAGGTAAATTTCTCTTGTGGGATTGATGTAGTATAATAAAATCAAAAGAAAAATTGTAAGAAAAAAAAACAATGCCTGACTTGACTTAAAGACCTGGCCTATTTTCCGCTTGACAGATGAACTACTCAGGTTTAATGTGTGAATGCAGCTATGCATTTTTCATATCCACCTCAATCATATCTACGTCAGTTCTTTCTGTCATAGCTTCGCTAAATTTGCATGACAAAATAAATTCAATAAAAATTTCAGATTGTTCGAGAAAGGGCTTTTAGACAGAAATGACATTGCAAATTACCACCGAGTTATTCTAAGTGATCATATTTATCTGGTGATGAAACATTTCTATCCTGATGCTCTGTCTATTTATCCCAGGGTGAGTGTTCCCATCCACAGAGAACGAGGGATTTACTGAATGGTTTCACTTCTATACAGAGTGACTTACATTTTTTTTTTTGTTTGATCTGAGCAGCTGAGGGTTAAGGTCCATCAGTGGAAGCTGATACTGGGAACTGAACCTTGACCTTCAGATCAATAACCCTGAGCCGTAACCACAGAGCCACCACTACACCTGTATGAAAATGATATAAATTACACATGGCCTTTGCAATTTCTGCTACCTATCAATGATCTCAACTCAATTTAACACTTGTATGCAACAAATGATGTCCATTCAGTACATTTTCAGAGATTTTCTCAGCTTTTAAGAATCACATCAACAGGACATATTCTACTTATTTTGATAAATATATAGAGAAACGTATAGAGAACTTTACAAAATGTAAAGTATGATTTGTGTATGTAAATGTATGATTTGAAGAAAAAGTCTTATTTTTGCATCAAAGGTGTATTTATGTAAGATGATTTCTGTTTATAGATATGATATCTCGCTCATCGGCATCACAGCAAGAAGGTCCTGAATCCAGGGGGCAGCCGTCGCCTAATGGTTAGAGAAGTGGCTTTGGGACCGAAAGGTCACTGGTGGTGGCTGGGAGGGGGGTGGGGGTGGGGTGGGGTGGGGTTGAGCCTCACCTTCCCTACCTCCACCTTCAAGGCTGATGTGCATATTCTCGCTCTGCTGGCATGGGTTTCCTCTGGGTATTCCGGTTTCTTCCAGGTACTCCAGTTTCCTCCCAGTTTGAAAATATGCACATTAGACTAATTGGCTGTTCCAAATTGCCCCTAGATGTGTGTGTGTGTGTGTGTGTGTTAGAGGGTAAATGCTTGTGTGTTAGCCCTGCAATGGTCTGGCGAGTTGTTCGGAGTGTACCCTGCATTCGCTCAGTGTGGGCTGAGATAGGCTCCAGCCTCCCCGTGACCCTAAAAGGATTAAGTTGTTCAGCAAATGAATGAATGAGTGAGTGATTATCATATCCTATTCATTTTATGTGACCTGTCTTATAAACACATTACATGTTTAAAACGAAATTCTCCGAAATCATTCAGAGGAACAGTTTCTAAGTCTATAACACCAAGAATTTAAACCACAATGATAAAAAAAGATCAAACATACAAAAACAAACTGTTATTGGAGTATTTATCAACCTATGATGAGCTTTCTTGATTCATTCAGCCAACTTCACTTTCATTCAAATAAAAAAATACTTAACCCTCTTGTAACCCATTTACACCCATTAGAGGCATTAAAATATTTTCCATTCAGTCACCTCAGGTTAAGAGTTAAGCATGTGCTCAAGCTGCATGCTGTAACCTTCCACAGAAAGTTGTTTACTGCACAAGTCTATAACCTTTGGCTGAGTGGGCAAATGGCCAGCATGTGACGTCTTAACACACAGTTGCTATTATAATTTTTTTTTGTTTGTTTTTGTTTTTCTTTTAAGAGAACTGCTTGCATAGCATAAGGCACCAGCATATCTAGTAGCCAACTGTCACCATGCTGAATAGAATATAGGATGGTATGACTTGTGATGAAACAAATGATTTCAAGATAGCGGGATGTGTGATGAAATGTCATGTTTATTTCCATTATATTTACATTTACTATGAATACAATGGAAAATAGTTTGTATCAAAAAATATATGAGGAAAGTAAAAGGTTCATATAAAAATATATGTAGGCATGATATACATAACCAAGAGTAATTAACAGGTGCATGGTTCAAGTTCAAAACAGCTGGTTTGTTTATTACAATAAATGCATTTTCAAAATTGGAGGCACATGTTTAGAATTAGATTATCATCTTTAACTGGCCTTAGACAACATTTTCAACCCCTTTCACAAACAATCCTTTTGCTTTCGTATTATGAATTTAGCGCAGCTCTGACAGAAGGGACAGACATAGGTTTGGACGAGGTGGATTTGAAACCTGCATAGTTGCATTCACATAAATATGATATACATTTGTCATGGGTAAAATAGGTTGGGTCTGTAATGTGATTGTTCCAAGACAGAAAGAAAAAAATACTCATGATATTCCTGTAATACTCTGAGATATGACATGTACGCTGAACCTCACACTGTCGTAAAAACGTTGAGTTTTAACGTAGGACGATCATAGGATCATTCTAAGAAAATCGTTCACTTCTGATGTCAACAATAAAGCGTACGAAATTCGTATGTCTATAACTCATCAGTTATAACTCTCATGTACTCTTTTACAAACCATGTTATTATTCGACTTTCAATATCAACTCATTGTGGCCCTTTCAATCATGGCGCTCATGCTCAGGCCTTGCACTACACACTGACTCCACCATCTGCCCTGGAAGATCCTGCTGCCCACCACCTACACACTAACAAAGTTAGTGCGAGAGCTCTGTAATCTTTGTTTGGCTTTTTATACACTTTCACACGTGCATGCTTGGTCTACAAGTAACACTGTGGGAAAACAAAGACTTTTGCAAACCACAAAAAACTAGTCATGGGCGGATTATGTTGCAGATGTAAAGCCATTACATGCATTAACCGGTGATATGAGAGACACCGTAAGGCTTCATGTTGAGTGTCTGGCTTCAGGCAGACACCATATTGCTCTCTCTGGTCCCCATGTGAGATACATAATGCTAGCACTGTCTTTATTTTAAGCCAAGAGACTCCAGACAAGCGGAAGGTCTTCACTTGGCCAGACGGAACACTGCCAGGTCGAGAGGCTCTCTGCTTGGCACACACCAGTCATCTGCTCCCTGGCTCACTTTGTAGTTCCGCAGAGCTGTCTTGTTATACACTGGAAGCCTTTCCACAGAGTCAGTGGATAAAGCCTAAAGTAAAAAAAAGGGGGGGAAAGAAAAACATTATTTATATATTCTGGTTTTGGCTGGGCTGCACAATAGCGTAGTAATTAGCACGTCCACATCACAGCAAGAAGGTCCTGAGTCTCAGGCTCGGGCATTTCTGTACGGAGTTTGCATGTTCCCCACTTGTGCCTTCAAGGGTTTCCTCCGGGTAGTCCGGTTTCCTCCCACAGTCCAAAAACATGCACATTAGTGTGTGTGTGTGTGTGTGTGTGTGTGTGTGTGTGTGTGAATGATTGTGTGTGTATTGGCCCTGCAATGGTCCATTGAGCTCTTCAGGGAGTCAGCTGAGATCGGCTCCAGTCTTCCTCTGACCATAACCGGATAAAGCAGATCAGCAAATGAGTGATTGTGTGAGTGTGTCTGCTATATGTTAATAAATATTATAAAAATAATAATAAATAAATAAAAAGATTTTATTGAGGCATGATGTGTATTCTTTAGTGAGTTGATGTCACCTAAAGTTAAATCAAGTACTTTGAAACCTATTTAAATGTAGTAGGACCTTTATGTGGAAAGGAAAATGATATGAAGGAGACCAAAAAGGAAAAGATGACAACCTCAAGAAAGAAGGTGATGACAACTGAGAAGAAAAAGAAGAAAAAGAGCACAAAGAAGATGACCACGAAGAAAAAGGAGATCATAAGGGACATAAAAAACAAGAAGAAGCAGCCAAACAACATGAAGAAGAAGAACAAGATGTCAATCTAGGTTGCCTCTTCCTCCAAGTGAAGACTGGAGACTCAGTGCTATAACAAAAAAGCTGCACACTTCAAGCAGTCCCACTTGCACACTGGTGCTATTATGAAAAAAGCTCGGGGGGAGGGGGGGGTTGATCTGCACACATCTGGAGGTGTGTAATAAGTGGAGACAGATGCAGGAATGGCATCCAGGCAGGACAGATATCTAAACCAAAAAACAAGAGACGGACATGGACGACAAACCCGACACCTCACACTCAATACAATGAAACACACTGGGATTCCACAGCGAACAGAAGACCACAGCTCTCCACACAGGGCTCTCGCTCAAGCTACACTGACTCCGAGCTTCCTGCTGCTGCCATGGCTGCACAGCTATTATGTCACATGAGGACTCAGGCATGCATCTGTATCCTTTGAAGGAAGGGGGTGGTCTCGTAGTCAAAGGAGGTGGCTGCTTTTATAAAGGGTTTGAAGAGCAAACATTATCTGCTCAGGCCTGGGGTGTAAGGGCAAACATTCTCAGCAGACCCATAAAACAAAGGATTTATTTTGAGGTACTGACGCACAGCTATTCACTAGACAACTCCCGGGAAATGAAAGAGGTTTAAATTAAGATCAGTATCAGTGAATCCTGCATTCCTTCCGGAAGAGATTCACAATAAGGACCAGGATGCTGACAAAACCAAACAAAGCCAAAATGAAAACTATCTAAGCACACGTTCATATGCTTCAACTGTTTGTTTTTACTGGAGCAACACCAATGTACATCCTCTTGCAGTAGTGCATCAATGTCTGGTGACAAACGTAAAAACAGCACCACTGTTAAACTTTCCTTTCCCTCATTCTGCTGTAATTTTATCATGATGTCATTCATCTGATAGAGAAGTAAAAGCTGGAGTGGGAGAGGTTGAGGATGTGTGGAACGTGAGGAGGATGTGCTGCGAGCTGAAATGGGGAGGGGGGATTCAAAGCAGTGCAGTGAACTGGGCCTCAGTGCTGGAATGTGCTGGGTGTGTGGGGATTAAAACATATGAGGAGGGGGGGGGGGCGCGCTCAGGGGCAGCTGGATGGAGCTTTTAGAAACAGGACTGATTACACTACAGCTCATTAATCATTACCAGAAAACCTTCAGCTCTTTTTTTTGCAAGACATCCATTCCATATCCCTTCCCCAACATTTCCCTCCTGATCCACTCAGACGATGAAATTTTTTTTTCTGGCAACCAGATAAAAAAAAAAAAAAAAAAAAAATGAAGTACTTCACAGGATGCTGCAACTCGATTTGCCTGAGACAGAACCAGAGATATATGACTTTCTGACCCGAGCAGAAGGAACATTCCAGCACACTTTGTCAAACTATGGTGTGAGGACAGCAAGAGGTCTTGGTCAAGCAGCGTCTTGCAGTCTTTACTCCCTATGCTGGAGGTCTGCGCTTTACTGCTCATGAGGACCACCCCACGGACGAAGCTCGGCTCACACCTGACCTCAGCACTGGGTTCCATTAGGAGCCACAAGACAAGACACAGATCTCAAATTCCCCCAGCCAGAAGAGATAATGTGTAAAAGGATCAGACAATCTGCTTTCCCCCTGATAAATCAGCAAAGCACATCTATTAAAATCTAAGCTCTTGGGTACAGCATGTTCAGATCAAAATCTGAAAGGTAAACAATTTCAAACTTGGCTGTGGTTGGTAACTATGAGAGACCATGGCTTAATAAACCTTGAAAAAGCAAATGTACTATTAGACACCCAGAAAAATTCTCCTATATGGGTATTTTCTCCTTCCACATTAGACTGGGTACTCAGGCTTCCTTCCATGGTCCAAAAACATGCACATTAGGCTAACTGGCCACTCCAAATTGCCCCTAGGTGTGAGTGTGAATGGATGTGTGTCTGTTTATTGACCCTGCAATGGAGAGGCGAGCTGTTCAGGGTGCACCCTGCCTTCGCCCACAGTCGGCTGAGATATCCTCCAGCCTTCCCACGACCCTAGCCCTAGCAGGATAAAGCAATTTGGCAAATGAATAAATAAGTAACCACCTGCTGCAGATTTTACAACTGAACACATTTGTATAATTCTTTTAATAATGGAAAAATTTGTTCTTGAAGTTCTCCCCAACACTACTGCAGAAGTTCCACTAATGCAAAGGTGTTGCACTTGTTGGTTGCTTTTCTTTCACCCTTCATTCCACCTAATCCCAAACCAGCTTAATGGGGTTTAAGTCTGAAGACAGTGCTGGGACCATTCCATGATTTGAAGCCTACCATCTTGTTCTTTTCCTCTAAGGTAGTTCTGACACACCACTTACATTTTTTCCTTTTTTTTAAGAAAAGGGTGTTCTAAAACTTTTGATCAGTAGTGTAGATCAGCAATAAACACAACAGCTTTTATGGGTATTTAAAAAGGTCTCTGTCAAACAAATACTTTTTTTTAACGTGGAGAAAACGTCTCTACCTGCTACAATACTAGCAAAAAATATGAACGTCAGTACCATTATATTATACTAAAATAGTAAGGTATAGGGAAGTCTGTTGGGCTTTTACACCCAAGTCTAATGGCTCACCAGGCCGGTGCTTATCCTGGCTTCCGTAGCGTGAAGCGACTAGGAGTTCAACTCCTCCTGGGTGTGACGCTAGTTCATCGCAGGTTTCCTTCCCAGTATTTTTTACTGGTACCCATTTATACTGCTGGGTGGACAAACACACACTTGTGGTTAAGACCTTGCCCAGGGATCTTAGCACGGTGGGGGTCTAACGGGTATCACTACGCCACTGGCCCCACCATACTAAAATAGTATGTCAGTAATAATGTCAGTACACAGGTGCACATTTGATATGTAACAACTTCTTTGCAATTAAGTAATAAACATTGATCTAATGTATGTAACCAAACATTACATCAGTAAGGCCTTTAACCATACAGTATACTCCCTCTAAAATAGAAAAAGATGGTCAATTACCAACAGACTGTGCATCTCCTAAAATACCCAAAACATTTCCAAGAAGCTGCATATCTTCTAAAATACTGAAACCTAAACAAATATTGAGTTTCATTTTACCCTATACGCAAACCCCAATTCATTTAAATGATTAATGATATAATTACACTATAAAAGTTATATAATCTAACTGCCTGATCTGGGCTGCTCTTCATTTTTAGTTTCAGTGTGGAGCAGTGCCCCGGGCCCCTTGCTGCTCGGGCTGATAACCAAATACACAGAATAGGGCCCAAAGGCCAAAGTATCTATCCTGTCTCCCAAACCCTAAACAATGTTGGGCAATTACCCACTGAAGCGCTCACAGCAAACCTAGCAAGAGAGAATGCAATTTCACGGTCTGAATAGTGACAGGCAGCAAGCTTTGTGTCCAAGCTCTACTTCAATTATCCAGTGTTGCCATGTCTCTTCAATATAGCACAACCTCAGTAATTAGTCAGTGTACCAGGGCTGCATAATTAAAGAAACCTAAAACTGGGGTGATGATTGAAATATGATAAAAAATAAAAAAAATACTTGAAAATAAGAGCACAAAACTCACAATACATGCAGTTTCTTCTCTTTACAGGGGTTTCACTTTTTGAAATAAATTAAAACCACATTACATGGGCTTAGGGCTGGCCGTTATGACCGTGAAAACATAATCACAATATTTTTTGACAGACATTTTAATGATTACGATGTATATTACACACTACAAAACAACATTCAGAGACAAAAAACAGGACCTTGCATACACACTGTACACGTCTATAGATGCCATGGACCCAGGGGGCACTCACACCTCTTATACATAAACACATGCTGCTACCAATACAGCACACTCAAAGATCTCCACTGCTGCACAATACTCTATAACACTTATGATAATACCTGTTGCTGTGTTTTCCTTTTTTTTCCCCTGATGTATACCCCAGCAATTGTATGCATCATATACAGACTAAACAAAATTTGTTTTAATAACGATTTATTTTCAAGTGTAGGTAACCAAAACAGACTGACCTTTTGTCGAGTTACATTTGAATGTTTTTTCCACCAGGGCTTTTTTTTTGGTAGATTAATACTAAAGTGTTAAATAGCAGGTAGAGAGCTATTAACAAATAAGTCTTAAAAACTTCATATTTTATACAATTGTTTATTCCTGAGTATTACATTACGTTATCAAACTTATCATTAGATACGTTGGCATTTGTCAATTTGTATCATTTGGCTTTACTGAACAACCATGGTGCAATTTCCCACTTTCTGATTCCAAGACAGGGCAGCGTCTGTCTGCCAGCAAGAAGGTCCTGGGTTGAAGTCCCAGGCTCAGCGAGGGTGTTTCTGTGTGGAGTTTGCATGCTTGTGTGGGTTTCCTCCAAGTACTCTGTATTCCACCTAGGCTAACTGGATATTCTTGACTTCTCCTAGGCGTGAGTGTAAATGGTCGTGTTTGTTTGCCCTGCAATAGACTGGTGAGCTGATCAGGGTGTACCCTGCCATCGCCTACAATCAGCTGAAATAGGGGCTTCAGCCTGCCAGCAAGTAGGATTAGGCAGTTTGGCAAATAAATAAATGAATTATTTCAAGATAAGCTGAGATTGTTCACAAAGGCTACACCGCCAATCTAAGGTCATCAGATAGAGTACACTAAACTTGAAGTAAACTTTCATAAATTAGAGTAAATCACAAGAAAAGTTTGTTCATGAAAAACTGCTGAATAATGATCTTCCATTTGCACCGTGTTTGTTGATTCCTATTCTGTATCAAAAGTAGAACAAGAGCACTCCAAAAGCACAAAGCTTAGCCAAGCCCAGCAATCCCCCATGCGAAAAACGTTTTTTTTATTTTATTTTATTTTATTTTTTTTTTCCCCCTCACACAATCACACAATGTTAAATAATCCTTAAAAATTTTTATCTGGATTATCTCTAAAATTTAATTAGAGAAAAAGTCTTCCTTGTTCGAAGTCCCACCACCGGTAGAAATTTTGGAAAAATGTACATAATATTCTGTGTAATCCTGTTAACAAGCACAAAAGCTGAGGTAAAACTCCTTGGCAGAGTAATAATAACTTCAGGCAAAATAAGTGAATTTTGAGTTATTGGTACCATTTTGTAGCCAATTTAAAATTTTTAATTATTAAGCTTTAAAATTATAAATTTTCTAACATATTTGTCTAGTTTTGGGGTAACTAACCAAAACCTAATTTTGGAATTATGAAAATTAATAATGAAAAGGACTTTTCAGCCTTTTAAGCATGCAGCTTTAGATCATGTTTAAAGTTCAACCAAGTATTTCATAATTTCTGACTTAATACCCACTTTGTTGTGATGGGTCACATATTTTTAATAGATAAGAACAGTTAAAAGTGTTAAATGTTTGCAGGAACTGAGGTCTTCGATCCTTTACTGTATAAACAACTAAAAATAAATAAATAAAAATCACCCACGAATCCCACTATCCCCTCTGCCCCACCATCTGATACTGAACTTTACCTCAGAAACGATCTCTCAGTCAGCAGTTTCAGTTAGAGACCAAACAAAAAGCACATATCAGTTACCCCGGAGCATGAACTGGCAATTTGCTCATGCCACAACTCAATTATGCATTCACATCTTCAGTTTCATTATTTTTAGGTCTAAACTAATCATGAAGAACAGCTTCATAATGAAAGATTTACAAGCTTCAAAAAGCCCTCTTTCTAGTTATTGTGATTCACAGTCACACAAAGCCTCTTTAAACTAAAAGATGTGGCACCGATGAGCATTAAAGAAAATTCAGACTGTCTGACTGTGCTGGTGCTCCTAAGGTTTCCAAAGGCCAACAAAGTGCATTTAAAAACCTGAAGTGTCCTCACAGGCTGATAAGTACACTACAGGAGGGGGAGGAGGCGACAGATTTTAAGCCCTCTCTGTGTGTCCATGATGCCTGCATCAGAATACTAATGCTTACAGACTGATGCTTGGCAGAGAATGAATGAGAGAAGAACAGACAAATGAAATGAAAGAATGAAATACAAGGATAAGAATGCATGAGGAAGAAGGCGGTTATGCAAGACAGGTCAAAGTTCGTGAAAATGTAAAGGAACTCCCAAGATATAAGCACTGCATAGCCGGCACAATGGATAAAAATGAGAAGTAAGCAAAAGCAGGCCAGAGGGAGGAGTGGGGATATAATGAGAAAATCTGCTAGGCTGTTTCCTCAGCTGCATTCAATCAGACGTGAGCAGAGCACAACGTGAGAACAGCGTTACCCATGAAACACGAGACTCGGCCCTTCAAGAAACGCCTGACTGAGCTGAACTGGAAGATCTTTTCAGTCCAGACAATTGTTTGCAACTTTGCTGTTGCACCCTTTAACACATGGAACTACACAGGCACTGCATTGCTGTGCTGTGGTGTTGAGGGTGAACAGTGGAAGAGATTTCCAGAAGTGTATTGAAAAACAGCATTAGGAAGGCCATTTCCCCATATTCCCTTGCTTTGCTTACAGCTGTGACAGTGCTGCTGATTCCTCAAGCAGCTGAACCCCTCATGGGAATTCATGCAGCTAACACAATTCTGACAATATAACCCACATCTTAAAGCAGGACTTTTCACATGCATAAGAATATTTTTCACGCGCGTAAGATATTTTAGTGCTAAAATGCAATGCAATGGATATTCAAGCATTTTCTACTCAAAGCAAGCTCAGAACCACAAGCTGTACTGACAAAACAAATAAATCTCTTATACCTTCAAAATAGTCCCAAGCACTCTTAGGTCACTAACTATTACAATCTCAAGTTCATGCTTTTGCCACATGTTCACAACCAAAACAAAAAGGTATTCAATACTCATCAGGTAGAATGGTTCTGATAACACTTCATTTCTTAGCCAGAAAAAGGTGGGCACTTATGCATGCATGCATACATACATACATGCACACACACACACCTTAAATATAAAAAATAAAATCAACAACACTACATGGGAACCTACTAAATAAATAAATGTCCTGCTCAAGAGCCCATAATAAACTGTGAGTCACCATTGCTTTGATTCAAGCATTAATCACTCAGAATAATTTTTAATCCTGAGATAGCAGACCAATCAGATTGTGCCATTCCATTGTAGTGTTTATACCAAAATTATAGTCCACCTCAACTACAGTCTGACAGCCAGGATTTAACTTGTGTAATGATGAACAGGGCAGACTTTTTAAATACTGTATAGTACAGTATATAACCCTGCAGCTACATCATAGCAATCATTCCCTCAACAGCCCCCCACCCCCGCTTACCAATTAACTACAAAGTGCAGTCCTCGCTCCTGAAGGCCTGCTGACTCGACAAATATTGAACAAACATCTCTTTACAAAAAGCTTTATTTAAATGACTATCAATCTGTAATTTGTATTATTGTGTTTGCAACTGTCAGAGCTAGGCTTTAATAGAAATGTTATCTGAGCAATTCTACCTGAGAATTAAACGACTGTGTTATGACAATCGTTTATTAGCTAGACAATTTTATTAGCTAGTATATTATCCAAAACAGGCAAAGTTAACTTTACAAAGTTGCCTAAGATTATATATATATATATATATACATACACACACATACACACACACACACACACACACACAGACACATCTGTCAATATCACAATGGGTTAACTACTGCTACTTTAAGATTTCTTCTGATTCTTTAGTAAAAGTTGATCTTTAAAATTGTGCATTTTAAACAAACTCGTGAGCTAGGACCATTTACTGCAACAAGTACTCTTACTACAAATTATTAGCTGCAGAAAATCACAAGTCCAAAAAAAAAAAAAAATTAGGAAATAAAGCAAAAACTTCTCATTAAGGTCCTTTAGGATCCTCTCTCAATATACAAGATATGAGGAGGTGGACAGACATTCTGGAGACTGAGACAGAGATGTGCAAACATGCTCCTTGGAAAGAGTTTGCTCTTTTCTTGTGTGTGTTTAAACAAAAAACAGGGTTGCAGGGTTCACAGTAAACTGTTAAAGTCAACCACAATGACATCAACTTAAATTGACAACCCAAATCTGATAGAAACAGAACTGATGAAGCTGTGTGCAACGAGATGAATTTTTGCTTTGGCTCCATCATCTCCCAAAGCACACAAAGCACCGTTCTGACAGTTAAACAACAGAAATGGCAGAGCGACACACAGAACTGGAAGGCAGCAGTGCATCCCAATTATCTGAGCTCTAGAGCGATTTCCTTGGAAACCGTTTCAAAAGGCGCCTTCAGCGAGGCCAGGCCTGGGGCAAAGCCTCAGAAGAATCTCCTCTTACTGCTGAGGGTGAACTCTGGGCAAGTCAGCATACATTCTTTACGGGTGAACCCGGCTCCTCCAACAACCCCGTTCCAGACATCTCATTACGTTCCATTCTCCCTCACTCCCCTACACACACACACACACACACACACAGTCCCCCTACCCTGTGCCTCAATGTGCGGTTGGAGCAAAAGCATGTTTATGAAGAGCAAAGCTTGTATTTCATAGTGTTTGCACAAATCCAACCGAGCAACAAGGACACAAACATCTCACTCAGACATTGGTCCAGAGGCTGAGATGATTCTTCTTCAGAGGGGCGTTCTTTATACATGGCTAGTGATATATATATATATATATATATATATATATAGATGCTTCTCAGCATGTTTGTTTACATTTGTGTGCATTTGCCATGCATGCAATTTTCCAATCAAGGTCATCAATGGTGGTACATTGCTCTTGGGAGTTCCCGTATTCAATATTATAAACAGCAACTGGCTGCAAAGAAAGGAAACAAGGACATGAGGAATCAAGCCCAATTAAGACTTCCTTGCTCAGTGAACCATCATCTAAAATGGCTTACATAATTACTGACATGTTGCCCAGTTGCATTAACTATATATCAGATCGACTTCACGTTTGTGTTATGTTGTGTCATTTATGATATACTGAAATCACATTACACTAATTGATTTCTTGTGTGCACTGAACCTAAGCTAGTTCAACTGAAATTATTCTGCACATACCAAATGTACCATTTATGACGACATCTTGGATTTATTAAGCAACGTATAAAGAATAGAACTCTTTTACATTTACAGATCATTCTTAGCTTAGCTGGGCCTTGTTAATCAATCTTTTAGTAACGCTGTGCGGAAATATCTTCAAGAGCAAAACTCTACTAAAATTTCTCTCCTGATTTACAAAAGTTTCTGAAACACTGTTTTTCTTTATACTTGAATGTCTGCCAATCACCCATAAAGTACAGAACCCATTCCTGAGACCAGCTCATTTGAATGTAATAACACCCATGAAACTCCATATAAGGTCAGAGGCAAAGCTGTGAGCATGGACTGATCAATCAGGGTGAAGGAAGAAAGACAAAAGTGCAAGCGTTTTTGATTCCGTTCTATGCCATAAACAAATGAATGAGACAATAATGAGTTTACACTCAGTTTTCCACAGCCATTAGTTTATGGTTTAAGGCTATGTGCATACAGACCAGCCTGTCTTCCACTGTGTTCCTTTTTTATATTCTATAATTATTTCCAATAATATAAAATAACTTGTAAGGTAGCATGAGGAATTTAGTTTTAATATGGTAGTGTTTTCTATAAAGCACTTCTACAAGTCACTCTGGATAACAGTAGTCTGCTTATTAAAAACAGGCAAAATAAACCTGACCGTATAATCCAGGTTCAAGTTATTTTGTGTTACTGCACTAAATATGACTTGAAATTAATATGTCCTCTCATGTGTAAATTTATACACACTCAAATTAATACATTTAACAACTATATTTTGCAACACAAAAAAAGAAAAACATTTTCTTACTATACCATCTTTATCCATCAGCAGCTGAAAACAAAGCCAGATAAAGCGATGTTTATTTAAGGTTCAGGGGTGATGGGAAGATGGTGATGGAAGGAATTTATGGGCTCCTGCTGTCTAACCAATTCAGTATGGACTCGAGAGAAACTGTGCAGAACAACTTGACTTGATAATGTTAAAAGCACCACACGTCAATGTCAAAAGCAGGCTACAGTTCTATTAATAAATGCAGAACAGAACAATGTCACTCACCTTAGGGTCCAAATGTAAACAAGGCAACAAGAGAACGTTGCACAGCCAAATTCTTTTCTTTCTGAAACCTATTCAGAAGCATAATTTTTTAAAAGCACTGATTTCCCAAGATGTTAAACACAGTGTCTTTTCAAGGGCAAACTTTCAGGGCTTGACCATGCTGCTTACATGTATGACAAACACCCTACTTACAATCCCTGTTTGCTAATACTATAAGCTAGGGTCCAGCCAATAACGTGCCATGCCAAAATTATCAGTCGATATGAGCAGTTTGCCAATAAACCATTATCAGCTTTTATGATGGGCAATAAATGTTTAAAAAAAAGGAATAGAGTGAGGGAAGATGGATTCTTCCCTCCATGTTTAACCATGTTAGAAGTGTTATTGTTGGATAGTTTGTCCACCAGAGGGAGCAACTCCACTACTGGCAATACGTCTTCAGTATGCCACATATCACAATAATCAGCTGATCCAAGTAGAGTCCAGGAGAGCAGTGGGCGCTCGTCAAACAGATGACGGCATCAGTGATGTAAAATTCTTTTTAGTTTATGCAGGGAAATATGTAAACATATTTTTTTGTACAGATTCTAAATAAATTAAGTAACATTACTATAAAATTATCTATGCTAACACTGTATATCTGCTACTGATAATTATGAATGATTAAAACTGGGGATTTATCAACTTTGGACACGTGTAAAAGACTAGATCAGCTTTCTGACTCGTGCTGATAAGGGAAAATCCCGTATTATATCAGAGGAGAGATTAGGCGGGAAATCCAAGTTGAATTAATGATTCTAGCAAAAGGTGAATTTAAAAAAAAAAAAAAAAAAAAAAAAAAAAAAAAAAAAAAAAAAAAAAAAAAAGACAACAGTTCACTGAGAAAATTCAATAGATTACTGCATAGCCCTTTAATACATCCCAAAGAATCGGACAGAGGTTGGCAAAATGGTGTAGCTCTCTCTAATGCCAGTATAATGGTCTGAGATGCGTATTTGCTCTATCTGTTATGAAAAGCAGCTTGAGCAGTAAGCACACTGACAACAGAATGACCATTTATATTTAGAAATATGTTTTTATAATATGGCTCCCAAGCATTGACGAGGTATGTGACTATCAACACTATCCCTCAGAGTGTGTTAGGACACTCCCAAATACGAATATGCAGCAGTTCATAAAGATGCATCATTGCACGTCATGAAGGAGGCATGTGCAGGCTTACGCCCCTCCCTGGGTGGTGGTGGTGGTGGTCGTGTGATAGGGGCGGCAATAGAATACAATTAAAAAATTAGGTGAGAAAAGGGGGGGGGGTTATAATGTAATACATGTGTGAGACGGCAAGAGGCACGTTGCATGTAGGAAATATACAGATTTTTTTACTTTTGACAACGAAAGTGAAAACAGAGGCGCATAGAACTCCAGTAGCTGGAAATACTGCCGGCCGGCAGTTTAATTTGAATGCCCTGTAAACAGGTTTGTTTTGATCATTAAATGTAATAATGGAAAGTTAACCATGTCCATGCTGATTCTGGCATGTGCGTTAGGCGCAATATCCCGGCAATTTTGACTCGCGTTTGGCGAATTTCACTTGCATTGCGCAATCGCTTATGAAGGAATTCATAAAGGCGTATTTTCTTAACTTGAAGTTTTGGTAAACTCACTAAACTAAAAACTTGCTCTTTATCACCATGTTTTTAAACCCATTCAGTATACATCACACTGAAACATAAAACCAATCTAAAATTTTATTATGGTTTATTGATTGATTTAGATATACTATATTAATCCTGAAAGGGAAATTTCACTCTGCATTTAACCCATCCAAAGAGAGTGCACACACAATCACACTCAGAGCAGTGGGCAGCCACACTGTGGTGCCCTTAGAGCAGTTGGGGGTTAGGTGCCTTGCTCAAGGGCACTTCAGCCATGAAGGTGGAGAAAGGGGAAGGAGCTTCTCATTCTCCCCATCACTACACATTTTTCATACTGGTTCAACAATTGAACCAGCGACCTTTCTGTCGCAAACCACTCTCTAACCATTAGGTCACTGCTGCCCCTTTTTTCATTTTAAAGCATGACACTGATGACACCACATGCTCCAAGTGACCATGACAAACTCAAGTTATTTTGCTACAAGCACTTTTGACTCAGAATAACCTTTATCAATCCCAAGATACCAGATCAATCAGACTGCACCGTTCCTGTTTATTATCGGCTACAAAAAAAAAAAAAAAAAAAAAAAAAAAAAAATCACATTTTTATTGCTATTAGTACCAATCTCTTATTGGCTGGGTCCTACCACACAAACATGTGTATCCAACCTAGACAGATGAAATGCTCCTGAAACAAAATCACTGATAAATTAATTCAGAAAAACCTCTTCCTTTCCCACCCGTCAAGCTCGTCACCCTCATTAAGAGACAGTTAGATTGTGTTCTGAATAGTTGAAAGGCACACACAGAGGCGAGCAGAGTTAAGAGTGAGTCAGGAATTCAGAGTTAGCCTCTTGGCTCGGCTGTGCCTGATAGTACCAGCCTCCTTTAACCACTCCTCAGTGCAACTCAAAGATCTGCAGTGTGCATGATGCCCACCACTATAACGGCTCAGAGCATACCCAGACAGAAGCGCACACATTCTGTATCCTCACCTCATGCAGCCCATGTGAAAGCAGGAAGAATTTGACTTAAAAAATAAATTGTGAGAGGACGTCCCCATGTTTCCTTCTCTGCCTTTTAACCCAATCACACCAGCCAGATAAATCACAGGCTGCTAGAAGAGTCTCCAACACCACAGTCTGATAGTAGTAATTACGCCCTCCTAAACATTCCTTTACCCCAGAGCATGTCCATGTCCAAAATAATCAACACTAAAGAATTCAAACCAGAAAAAAAAGGGGAGGGGGGAAAAAAAAAAAAAAAAAAAAAAACAACACACACAATTAACTATGGGAATACTGCTAACCGCTTTTCAATGCTTTGGGCACAATATGAACCACTGTTTCAACACAAAACACAATAGGAGCAGACAGAGAGAGAGGGAAAGAGAGAGATACGTCAGTCTTGTTTCCTAAATGCCAAAATTATGAAAACTAAAAAAGTTTCACACAAAAAATCTCTGTGGTATACAGACATTAAACCTTTTAATATACATATCACTGTCCCAGTTAAAGGACACCGTCACCTTAAAGGAAAAGACAGCACTTGTTTATAATCATAAGATTTTAATCTAAACACAAATCGGTCAATATTGATTATATATCGGCCTCAGATTTTGCACACGGAAAGAAATTAATCTTGACATTCGAGTCAAGTGCTGTCTTCTCCTTTAGAAGATATCAAGCATTGGTATACTGAATTATTTGCCATGTGATTAACAATTCTGGTGATTTTTTTTTTTCACTTCTGGTTGTATTTTCGTAACAGCTGTGTTCCCATCAGAGAAGGACTTTCATGTGTACAGTAAAAATGGTGTATATTAGGAGATATAAACATGAGGAATAACAGTCAGGTTTAAATGTTCTCTCATAAAAACTAAACAGCAAGATTGTGTTTTACTCACTCATTGTATTCCAGAAATTATTTATCTATATATATATATATATATATATATATATATATA
>JAQMYF010000021.1:29230926-29252365 GCA_030014195.1 Neosilurus mollespiculum
AGCAATGGTTCTTTTACATGCTTCTCACCACAGACAGTGAGAGACATGGCCGGCATTTGATAACCCAGTTAGCTGCATTGGGGGGACAGCAGTGACAACCCGTTGATAGTGTTGGCTTGAACCCCCAACCTTACGATCAGTAATCCAGCACCCTACCACCAGGCAAACCACTGCCCCTGTGGCATTGAACATTTTATATTTAAAACTGCTTATTATGTAGGCAGCTAATGGGCCTGTTTCACCTGATGATTTTAACTGTGTCGGGCTCGGGTCGGGCTCGGACATAAATGTCTTAATGCCTGTCGGGCTCAGTTACTGCTCTCTTGGACGGGGGTCGGGCTTGGACAGAAAAATGCGGGCCGATCCGCACTCGAGTGTGTGTGTGTGTGTGTGTGTGTGTATAAATCATAGTGTAGTGGACAGATTTCCAGTGAAAGCGGCCATAAGGGCGATCATATAGGAGAAAGAACAACTTGTGCCCTCAGATATAACAAAAAAAGCACAAGCAAGTATAAGTGTGGGAGTGTATGGGCGGTCATGCATGTGTACTTATGTGCAATCTCTCACAATGATAGAAAAACATGAAATGTCTAAAACTGTTAACTTTTACCAGAAGAACAAACATAACCTATACTGTACACTATATGATGGATCCTGTGATTTAGGAAGAAGTTAAGTTTAATACTATGACTAGCATTAAGATGAATGGATAGTATGAATAATGAAGGTGATTAAAGACTGAATGATTAAAGCCTGGTTTATGGCCTTTCTTTGTCCTTTGAGTTTCATATACAATGATCTATTGCTGCTAGAGGTTCCTGGGTTCGAGTCACGGTATTGAGGCTGTTTCTTTGTGGAGTTTGTTTCTTTGAACATGTTCTCCCAGTGCTTGCGTGGGTGTCCTACAAGTACTCCGGGTTTCCTCCCACATTAGACTAATTGACTGTTTCAAATTGCCCCAGGTGTGAATGTGAGTGTGAATGGCTGTGTGTTGGCCCTTTGATGGACTGACAAGCTTTTCAGGGTTTACCCTGCCTTCGCCCAGAATTGGCTGAGATAGGCTCCAGCCTTCCCATGACGCCAATAGTATTAAACGGTTTGGCAAATGAATGAATGAATGATCTGCTGCCAAACTGAGAGTAATAAATTCCTGCTTCTTCAGTATTTCTTTTGGGTCTCATAAGATACACACCACTAACAGATATAAAATCAACTATTAGCTTGCTATCTGCCTAACAACAAGCTGCTTGGTTTTCACAATAGCCTTCCACACTTTAATTCTCTTTGGTAAAAAGAACGACATGAATACAACAATAGCTTTTATATCCAAGAATAGCTTCCATTATGATGGTGAATCATTAATACTTTGAGGCTGTTTTGTAATGATTTACTGCATCACTAATTGAGCTAAGTACCAGAAGTCCAAGACTTGGTAGCCTCTGCCAGGAGGTTACACTTGACCATGTTTAAAAAGCATAATGAGTCCTAACATAAATTTATACAGAATTGGAACAAAATATATGTACAGTGTTTGGCAAATTAATTATATCAACTCTTACAATTGAGATTGTTATCTTGTGTACATTATATACATTCATCTAAATTGTGTAGAGATTATTTGAACAACAAACAACAGTCTAAAGCATTAAAAAAATAGACTGGACAAGCCAGAGTCCAGATTTAAATCAACATGAACAAATATCTGATTGAATTGATTTACAACTTGATCATACAAAGGTTTCCTCCGAAGACTTTTTGTCTTTGGGAAAAGTTACAAACAATTTGGAGCATAGTACCCGCAGAAACTGTGGGAAATATGGAAAAAGAATGCCAGCACTGCAATAAAGGTTAAAGGAGGCCATAAGAAATAATTTTTTGTTGAATTTCGCACTTTTCATCTGTTTGCACAAACTGTTATATTGGTTAAAATGGTATTTACACTCCGACAACAATCAATAACTTATGAGAGCAATAAAAAGTCTGAAAAAAACCCATCAGTTGTGGCCACTGCAATCTTGTAAAAACGCTGGTGAATCACTGCCTTGAGGTCCGCTGATAAATATCCGAACAAATGCTTCTGATTCTCCCGGCTCACATGTGATCCTACTGTGTACAAGCCAGTAGTGTGTGTAGGGGTTTTTGGAAGGACCAACAAGGGCAGGGGAGAATTTAGCTGGAGCCCTGAAGAGAGGTGCTACTTTCAAATTTTGCTAGCTTTCCAAAAAAGAAAATTAAAAACATGAAATAAAAAGAGGGCAGTGGTGGCCTAATGGTTGGAGAAGTGTTAAATGCAGAAGTCAAAATTTCCCTTGTGGAATTAATACAGTATAAAAAAATTTAAATAACAACAATAATATTAATGATAATAACAACAACAACAATAACAACAAAACAACAACAACAACAAAAACAACAACAGCAGCAGCAGCAGCAACAACAACAACAACAGTAATAATAATAATAATAATAATAATAATGATAATAATAATAATAATAATAATAATAATAATAATAATAATAATAACTTATTCCATCTTTAAGTAATGTGTTCATTTTTATTTCTTCAGCTAGGGTGGCACAGTGGCATAGTCATTTACTTCTACCTCACAAAAAGATGGTCCTGGGATCAAGCAACCTGTGCTTATGTGGGTTTCCTCCTACAGTCCAAAGACTAATTGGACACTCTCGATTGTCTCTAGGTGTGAATGTGAATGTGAATGGTTGTGTGTCTGTTGGCCATTTGATGGTCTGGTGAGCTCTGCGACCCTAATAAAGGATAAAGCAGTTCAGAAAATAAAATAAATAAAATTTCTTCTTCTAATCAACAGAAAATGCAAAAAGTGTGAATTATAATAAACATTTAAAAATATTTGTATATTTGGTCTAATAAGCTCAGTCTGGTTTGCAATGGAATTTCGGTCTGTAACTTTAAACCCTTTTAAAAGTCTGTAGTCGGAATTAGAAGTTATAAAATGGAGGTTTCATGGTCATTTTCCCAACTCTAAACAGTCTTTATCCAACTAATGAGCTAATTTTCAAACCGTGTTTCACTTAAGAGTTGGCTTCACAGACAGCCAGCACTAATTAATTAAAATGCAGACTTAGTATTTATGATATTATATGACAGGTATGGGGGACACAGTGACTCAGTGGTTAGCATTGTCACCTCAAAGCAAGAAGGTTTGGGGTTCGAATCTTTACCAATGGCCTTTCTGTGTGGCGTTTTCATGCTCTTCCTGCGCTTATATGGGTTTCCTTCAGGTTTGTCAGTTTCCACTCACAGTCCAAATACATGCACGTTCACCTGGTTGCTCTGAATTCCCCATAGGTGTGAGTGCTTGTTTGTGTCTGTTTTTGCCCTGCAATAGAATAGTGACCTATTTAGGGTGTTCACACACACACACACACACACACACACACACACACACACACACACACACACACACACACACACACACACACACACTCTCTCACTATACCCACTCTTTCTCTTATACCTGAATTTTAAAGAAGTGAAGGTTTATGTGATAGAAATGACTAGTGTGCACATAAGTTGCAAACACAGATTTTTCTATTCAAATTATGACAGGATAGTATTATATAGGACACTCTTTCTTTCTTTCTTTCTTTTACTTTTAATGGCACTCTTTAGGTTGGCGTGACAGGAGTTCTGTTTGGCAGTTCTTAATGTCCTTGCCAAGGACGCTTCAGTTCTTTCATTTTAGTAATGGAGTGATGCATCAAAACACACATAAAAGTCTCTCTCTCTCTCTCTCTCTCTCTCTCTCTCTCTCTCTCTCACACTCTCTCACATACACTCTCACTTGCATGCATACACACAGAAGAGACACTCAGGCTAGCATTTCCTTCAAAACTGTTTTCCTTCATGAATCATCCACATGTGACAATAATAAATTAGCACATCCTTTGAATTTTGGTTAGAAAGCCAACCTAAAAACGATCTCATATCCTCAATTTTGTGGTTGAATGTGAATGGACCTTAATATAATGATAGCCTTTATAAAGAGTTCTTCATATGTGTATACTGTCATTGAAGTATTAAGCGTGCAATCCACAATAGAGTACTATGTTTAATACTTCATCCTAAACTTGACACTTTCTTGGAGGCATCAGAAGTGAGCTCGACTGAATTTATGAGGACTCGATTAGCGCGCGGGGGTACAAGTGTGAGTGTCTGTGGTTGGATGTGTGACTTTTGGCATTCAATGCGATTACATAAGTTGGCTGACATTGAAAGTTTGCCTTTTCTTTCTTTTTTCCTTTTTCGTACTTACACTGAATAGGTCAAAGCCAAATGTACGTGTAATTAGGATTACATATTGTGTCGATGTAAACAATTTCATAATTACAATAATAATAATGCACTTAAATAATAACATGTTGGCAACATATCAAGGAGTTTGTTTTCCATAAGTGGGGGTAAAGTGGGGGCGTATTCATATCAGTACTAGTAGAGGGTAATGGTCCTCATTCATTTGCTGAACCTCTTAATACTTACTCGGGGGGGAGGGTACTTGGCAAAGGAGGGGTACACCCTGAACAGCTTGCCAGTCCATTTCAGGGATTTTATTTACACATACTTGTATATGAGCCACGTGAGGGCATTTCTGTGTGGAGTTTGCATATTCCCACAGTCTAAAGACATGTACATAGGCTAACTGGATATTCTCAATTGCCTCTAGGGGTGAAAGCCAGTGTGAATGGTGTGTGTGTGTGTGTGTGTGTGTGTGTGTGTGTGTGTGTGTGTGTGTGTGTGTTGGCTCAGCAACGGTCAGTTGAGTTGTTCAGGGTGTACTCTACCTTCACCCAGATATGGCTGGGTTGGGCCCAGATATAGCTGGGATGCAACCCTGATAAAGGAACCAGTTTAGAAAAGGACATGATATGAAATACTTGTTAAAAAATGATCTGATACAAACATCCAAAACCATGTGACACTGTATGATGGTGTATGTTGTCAAGCAAATGAAAGCAGATCGAAAACTAAGCTGTGTACATATATCAAGAGGCACTACTACCGCCATCTTTCACAAACATTTTACTCTGATAAAACATCTCATTTCATTTCAACGGTATCCGAGGTGACGGCAGTTGATCTGAGCTGTATCAGTGAGCAGTCTTCCAGATGCATTTCTGACATTTTTTCCCACAACTTTTAGAAAAATGGAATTAAGCTTTATCAAGCCAAGTGTAAGGTTGCTACATAGTTGGTGCTTTTTGAGCAGATTGGATGGCAGGAATACAGTGGGTGAGATCTGATTCAAATTTCATTACGTTAGTAAACTTGTTAGCAACAGAGCCATACTATTAGTTGCGCTCTAATAATGTGATAGGTTCAGGGCAACATTTAGATAGAATAAAATAACTTATTCCTTTTGGAGAAGTTGATGGAGTAGGAGGAAGAATTAGGGAGGGATGACGAATTAGAAACAAGAAAGAAAGAAAGAAAGAAACTAAAAGAAATAAAGAAAGAAAAAGAAAAAAGTTCCTAACAAAGAAAAGAAAGAAAAAAGGAAACTAACAAAGAAAATAAATAAATAAATAAATAAAGAACAAGAAACTAAAAAAGGAAAGAAAGAAACAAACAAAGAAAAACAAACAAATAAAGAAAGATGTTCAATAAATATTTCAAGATATCTTCATAATACATAGGACTTCAAGGCAGTGGATCAAAAATGAAGAGTTTAACAAGGCCAAGAAGAGAAAATAAAAAATTTGCATGTCATTGCAGTTAAAACAAGGAGGTCGCTGACAGTGGGTGAATGCAGGCTACGCCTTTAACAACTCAAAGGCCATTTCAAAGCGACACACACACACACACAACCATACACACTCACATCCACACCTCCAGGCAATTTGGAACAGCCAATTATCCTAAAGTACATGTCTTTGGACTGTGGGAGGAAACCAGAATACCTGGAGAAAACCCATGCAAGCACAGAGAGAACATGCAAAGTCCACAAAGAAACAACTGAGCCCAGGACTCAAACCCAGGACCTCATGACACTGACCAGGAAAAAGTGACTACTAAAGAGAAACGAATATTACAGTGGGCAACTAGTGACATGCATAACGTCGAGTGTTTTTAATGGTGTTAATATTCAGCCAGGTTAATAAAGCACTTGATGTTGTGAAAGGCAGCCAGTGGGGCCGGTGGAGTAGTGGTTAGGGTGCTGAATTCCAGTTAGACCCCCACTGTGCTAAGGTCCCTGGGCAAGGCCTTAACCACGAGTGTACCTCTGTGTACCCAGCAGTATAAACGGGTACCAGTAAAAATACTGGGAAGATATCCTGTGATGGATTAGCGTTCCACCCAGGAGTAGGTGATCTCCTAGTTGCTTCATGCTAAGGAAACCGGGGATAAGCACCGGCTCTGATGAATCTAATGATTAATGGTGATAATATATTGCAATGTCATATCTTTGTGTTGTTCAGTTCTGAAGTCTTCATTTAGCAATGCAGGGGAGAGAGACTGTAGAAAACTGTAGAAATTTGGGCTGCATTCCAAGACAGAATGTGTTCTAAGGCAGGTGCAGCCCCTGCATTGGAGAAATGTGGGTGTAGGTATCACTGACATGTAGGGAAGAAATGACGAGGTGGTGGGTGCAAAAACTTGCAAATAAAGTATGAAAGGAGAAATGATAATATCTAGAATGTTAACTAGGAGAAAGTGGTGTTTGAGGCCATTATTTCAAGCCTCCTTTCCCATCCAAATAAGTTTGACGTCTAACCAGTTGTTTGATCCTGGTTGAAAGACATCATGCTTTTCAATATAGATTTTTATTTCAATTACAAATGCACATTTCCACTGTTGATCACTGATGCTCTGACCGCATGAGAGCGTGAGCTCTGAAGCGCTGATGGTAGGAGCAGGTAGCTGTAGTATCAGTGCCTGCGTGACACCCACTCGGTGGTAAAAATACTCAAACCTGCCCACCAGACTCAGCTCTCTTTCTCACTCACTGTTCCGTGCAGTGTGTTTCTGCTTGGCCAGCCTATGCAGGACCATCCTCCTACACAATACACCAAACACGGTAGAAAACACAGAAGGAATGGATCTGTCAAGGTCAAAACAAACGCCTAATGCACAGGGGGGTTTCATTTGAATATTGGCTGTGATATGCGATATTCCCCATCCTATCTTACAATGAGTCAGATGAATGAATTTAAGCTGATCACCAATCATGATTACCTGTAATACTTTGCAACTTACATGAGCACAATCAATTTATTTGTAAACACACTCAATGCTCTGACATTTTATTGAGCTGAATAAAGCCATTCGGAAGAGTGGTGCACTGGGTAACAATGCAAGGTATTCAGTTCGTTCCTGGGGGTTCCTGAGAGCTGTCTGGGCTGAGTTTCTGAGTAGGTTTCTTTAGTTTCCACCCACCTGCAAAAAACATGCTGATAGGTTAAACTTAATGAACTAAATTACCTAGGTGTGAAGATCCCATCCAGAGTGTTTTCTAACCTCCTGTCTAGTGCTTTGAGACTGGTGTGGATCCATTTCAGCATTAATCAGGATAAAGCATATTAGTAGCGGAAAGCATCATCGCTTCCCAGCAAGACGGTCCTAGGTTCGAGTCCCGGGCTCGGGCATTTCTGTGTGGAATTTGCATGTTCTCCCGTGCTTGTGTGTTTTCTCCAGGTAGTCCAAAGACATGCGCATTAGGCTAATTGTCTGTTCCAAATTGATCCTAGGTGTTAGTGTGAATGTTTTTTGTGTGTGTGTGTGTGTGTGTGTGTGTGTGTGTGTTTGCCTTGGGATGATCTGGCAAGTTGTGCGGGGTATACCCCGCCTTCGCAGAGTGTTGGCTGAGATAGGCTCCAGCCTCCCCATGACCCTAGGGTTAAGTAGTTCAGCAAATGAGTGAGAGACTGAGTGAGGAAACTTAAAAAACATTTAAAATAAAATAGTTTAAAATTGAAGCATGTACAGCGATTTCATTCCAATTCCACTGAAAAACATGGCACTTGCTTTTTTTACATTTGTACCCTAATCTATTTCTCATTTAATCTCATTATCTAATACGCTTCATAGTTTATTAGGGTTGGCTGAAGGCAGTGTACACCCTGAACAGCTTGCCAGACCTATGCAGGGCAACACAAACACACAACCAATCACACTGACATTCACACCTAGGGACGATCAGAAAATCCAAATAACCTAATATGCATGTGTTTGGACTGTGGGAAGAAACTGGAGCACCCGGAGGAAGCCCACACAAGCATGGGGAGAACATGCAAACTTCATAAAGAAATGCCCTTGCTGGCACAGGGCTTAAACCCAGGACCTTCGTGCTGTGCAAATAAGAGTTTAATGATGCAAACCCGGCAGAGAATATCAAAACACAGTTCATAAACATGGAGCAGGCCGAGGTCGAACATTCAGACAAACAGCACAGCAGGGTAGATGAGGTAGGTAGAGGTCATACACATCACAGGCAAGGCAGGAAATCAGCAACCATAAAACAAACTGGGTGATGCACAGAAAAAATAATCAGAAGAACTAAGGTTCAGTTTAACTGGCAAGAAGTGACACCATCCAATACTTAGCCAAGGGCATGCAATTACTGAGTCCTTATGTAGGGTTGATAATCAGTGTGAATCAGAAACAGGTGTGATGTGAGCATGAATCATGAGTGACATGAGTGTCCAAAGTCATGTGACTGCCATTACTGCAAGGGTTGCTGGGAAGTGTACTAAGTCCTGAACATAGACATCTAAATAAGTAGACCAACCAATAAGCGCATAGTATACTGTACAAAAACGAAGCTCGGTTGGCGCCATCTTGGGACCTTACAAAATGTAAACAAACCTACATACAAAGCATAGGTTCCTTAAAACGATTGGGGAGGATTGCAATTTCCTCCTTGATTTATTATGAAAACTGTAAAAAAAAACAACGGGGTGTATTTGGGTTGTTGCTTTATTGCTTTAGAACAGTGTCTTATTTGTATATTATATCTTATTGTGTATAACTAATACACAGTGGGTTTTTAGCCTGTAGTGCTGAAGCTACACCATAATTATAACTATATACATACAATTTTTAATTTTTTTGAAATAATCAGTAGTAATATCACAATTAAGCAGAACATACCTGTGCATATCATTGTTTAATAAGGCAATTAGTAAATTTACAAGTTAATAACTCATAATTCAGTAAAAGTTCTCACATGTGTAAAACAATACTGAATACAGCCAGTATTTCAGGATACTATAATTATAGTATTATAATTTTTAATTTCAGTAAATTATAATTTAGGATTAAATGAATAAAAACGATTTAATGTTCATTATCATTTCATATCTGTATTAAAATTCACAACAGGCATAAATTAAATCTTATTGGAACTAATATACATGTGTATATATATATATATATATATATATATATATATATATATATATATAAATATATAAATCATTATTCTATAATGATTACAAAGGAATATAATTTTATACGCTTTGTTTCGTTCTCTTTGTCAGTAGATCCTTTGTTGTTTTATAAATTATTTTATGTACACTGTTTAACAATAAACAAAACAGCTTTAAATTGAATTCATCTTTAATTGTGTTCCAATTTTAAATATTAATAAACGTACATATTATATAAATACATATTTTTAATTAAATTGAAAGGTAATTGTTTTGAACAAACTAGTAGTTCTCGTACTTCCACAATTAATTGTATAAAGTTATAGACTATATGCTTACATTTGACTCACAGCATTAATATGTATTCCTATAGGTTTTTCTGATTCTTAAGTTGCTTAGACCTGCCTTCGTACAAGAAATGGGTCAAAATATTCTTTGAAAGCGTGAAAAAAACAAAAACAAAAAAAACAAAACAAAAAAAAAAAAACAAGGGCAGGTTGACACCGTTTGTATGTTTACTATTTGCCTGCACTCAACTTGATCATGTCGCAAGATGGCACCTGCTGAGCTTCGCCGAAATTCACTTGTTGCGTGGTCTACCTTATAAATGGTCTCTGGTTCTGAGTGCTGCAGAAACAGACAGGATGGGACATTGCATTTCCTGTTGTCTTATTTAAACTTGTTTCTCATGTGTTTTTGCATCAAGAAAGCAAAATAAAAGTAAGAAAGCAATCTTAATAAAAGTCCTTTTTGTCAAATATGTTTATGTTTTCGTAAGTTAGATACATAAAAATACACTATCAAATTTGTCTATATTCATACTTTTGGGATTTTCCAGTATTCAGCCAAAATGCCTTTTGGGAAGCATAAAGTCATTTATGAGAAGTGGATTTGAACGACTATACAGTATGTAATTTTATACGATCCTCTTTGGCTAGAATTATAACTCTGCAGTTGACTGTAAATAAAGTTGTTTGTAAGTCCAATATGGGGTAGTGGTGGCCTGTTGGTAGGGTGCTGGATTACTGAATCGAAGGGAGGGGGTTCAAGCCCTACTATCACTGCTGTCCCCCCAGTGCAGCTAACTGGGTTATAAAAGGCCAGTCATGTCTCTCACTGTCTGTGGTGAGAGGCATTAAAAGAACCTTTGCTGACTTTTGTAGGCTACAGTACCGTCATCGTGTTTCTGCCCTGTGAAGCTGTCCAGGGTGTAGTCTGCCCTCCCCAGCCTCCCCGTGACTCTAATTAGGATTAAGCTGTTCAGAAAACGAATGAATGAATGAATGTAAGTCCAGTATAGTTCTGATGTGGGATGCTTTGCTGGCTACACATCAAAAAATTGAGATGTTGCTGTGGATTAAGCCTACTTTATTATAAAGGTCCACAGAGTCTCTCCAGTTGGTCACAATTATTAAATGACGAAGTGCAAAACTTTGATGCTATTTTTGTGCAGACTGAAAAGTCTTTTCTCACTAGTGTGGAGGTTTTCTGTGTCGCAGGTCTAATATGAAACTTCTGGAACATTGTGTTCTGTTTTATAATGTTTTGGGAATTAATGTGTTATTACTGTTTCAATTAACTTACACCCATTTCATAAACAAGTTCTGGGCTCAGTGTGTCTGTTCTGGCAAAATCAAACTCTCTCTCTCTCTCTCTCTGTGTGTGTGTGTGTGTATGTGTGTGTGCGTGTGTGTGTGTGTTAAAGAAAGAAATGGGAGAAGAGAGACAGTAAGAAATGGAGTGTGTGAATCTATGTACTTGTAGCTTGGACACTTTATCACTACCTGTGAAGTCACACTTTATCTACAGGGCTGTTAATGGGCATCTCAACATCTACTATCACTTTTGTGTGTGTGTGTGTGTGTGTGTGTGTGTGTGTGTGTGTGTATGTGTGTGTGTGTGTGTGTGTGACTGTGATGATGATAATGATGATGATAATGGTGCACTATATACCATCAGTGTGTACATTTTCTAAATTGGTAAAATGCACATAATGAGTTGCAGAAGAAAATCCATTATTGCAGTAGTGTAGATGAATGAGCTAGCACAGCCAAGGCTTCATCACAAAGATTATACACCAATCAGCCATAACATTAAAATCACCTGAAAAATTTCTGCACAGATCCTGCCTGTGTCGCCAAAAACTGCTCTTACCCATCAATGCATAAACTCCACAAGACTCTGAGAGTGTATTGTTTTATTTGGAACCAAGAAGTTTGCAGCCCATCCTTTAATTCTGTAACCTAAAAGTTGCAAGGTCAGGCCTTCATGGTTTGGACTTGTTTGTCCAGCACATCCCACATATGGGGAATTTATAGGCCAATTGTCCTCAAACCATTCCTGAACAGTTGTTGCAGTATGGCAGGGTGCATTATCCTGCTGAAAGAGGCTGCTACTGTTATGGAACACAATTTACATAGATAGTACTTGTCAAAGTAATATCCACATGAATTCTAGGACCCGACAGAACATCGCCCAGAACGTCACACTGCTTTTGTTGGCTTGTCTTCTTTGCATAATCCATCTTGTTGCCATGTCTTCCTGTCTTCTGGGAAGACTTTCCACTAGATTTCAGAACATGGCAGTGGGTGGACCAATTCATCCCAAATATGTTTAGCAGGGTTGAGGTCATGACTTGTATGATAACATTATACAGAATTCTCACACAGTGTTTTGTAGCAGCCAATCTCTTTAAATGTTCAGTTCTGAAATTACATTTCTCTAGCAATGATTGCTGTTAGCAGCAGCAGAGGGGTGTATAAACTCTGTTGTCCAGTGATACTGCATTATTTAATGGGTGAGGCATCTGAACTTACAGTTCCACAGTCATTGAAACAGTCCTGCAATCTTAGGATTTTTCATGATTTACTTTCAGTGACTTAGCAGTCCTCTGAGGTTTTTGCATTTTTAGGAGCTACTATTAGTGCTAGAATTGTTTGTTCCCTATGCATATACAGAAAAAATAAGTCTGTGTGTGTGTGTGTACGTGTGTGTGTGTGTGTGTGTGTGTACTTCCACCACATGAAATAGATTACACAGAATGTAAATTTGCATCTCTGTGCTCATACAAACATTTCAGTAATCAGATATCAGTGTACAGTTTAATCAATCCACAAACCCACAATCCAAGATAAATATGCAGCACCAGATCACAATCCTAAGACAAAAATCTGAATATCCCATCCAAAAGGACAAGATATTAAAAATAACCACAGGTGACGGTACATAATGTATGTGACACGACACAAATAGAAGAACATGTGCTCCAGGTGGGCAGAAGGCTACAGAAGCCATGTTTGTGTAGTTGTTTCTGGTGGAGGGGCAACATATATAGTTTAGTTGGAGGCCCAGATTGTACAGACACTTGCTCATTTCATTTCTAACACATTGTAGACAATCATTACACTAACTGTGATTTATTTTTTCTTTGTTTTCTTTAGTCAACTGTTCCAAGCCAAGCACATATAGATTCAGTTAAGAGTGCACTTACCCACACACACAATCTGCTGCCTTTAACATATGCATCACACAGTTCTAACCCAAAACCCAGAACATATTATCACAGCTTAAAAAAAAAAAGAAAGAAAAGAAAATCGCCAATATCTGCCTGTGAGGCAGAAGTGTGTAATATAACAGGTTTAGAATGTGGCAGATATTTTCTGGTATACTGCTTCTCTCACTAATCATTTCTTATATTCTACAAAATATACTAAATGCTCAATATATATGTAAGAAATTGGCTCCCGTTGGGATATTGATCTTTCAAGGGACATAAGTAAGGATCACTACCCTGATCCTCAATGTGATGAGCATGGAGATTGTTCAGTGGTGTCTTTGTGTGTTTTCTGTACATTTGAGGAATGTACACTGATGAATAAATTTCGCACATGAGATTATAAGGTGTCATGATTTCTGATTGAGAATCGAGATATTTCTGACAAATGGCTTAATCTAAAGTGGAAAAAGTTGAGTAAAATGTCTCAAAGAATAAAACAAAAATCTTATGCTTCTTGTTGTGCATTTAATATTTAATTTCACAGAACCTTGATTGATGAAACTCTTTTGACCCGCCTTTGTTTCTGTTCAAGTCCAGTATTTTCTCATTGTGTACATTATAATGAAAGTTTTAATCATCTAATTCTGATAAATATGTTGACTTGAAGATCCATTATTAGCTAAAGACAAATTACCTGCACAGATTTGATTTAGCCAGTGCAACAGAGCACTGGTGTAGAACTTTTGATTTCGCACATGGTGTACTTCTCATTTTGTCAAACCCCTAAGACAGAAATTTGACATTAAAGTTTCAATTAATTTACTCAATTAAATTCTGGTGTGTGTGTGTGTGTGTGTGTGTGTGTGTGTGTGTGTGTGTGTGTGTGTGTGTGTGTCTGTCTGTCTGTCTGTCTGCATCCTTTCAATGTTTTTGTATCTGCTAGTATGAAATGAGATGATTTCATACCTGGATGGTTTAATGCCCACAGCACTGGTCACCAACCTTTTTCCTGGAGCCCAACCTTACTGCAGATTTTATCTCTAAGATCTAACACAGCTCTTTTAGCTGAACAAGAACTTCTTAAGTGATTAGATGGTCAGGTGGGCATGATTAAAGTTGGCGCCAAAGTCTTCAGGGAGGTAGATCTTGAGAAACAGGGTTGGTGACCTCTGGTCTATAGGTCATCTTGAGCCCAGTGCCTTTTAGCCTCCGCAGTCACTGAAGGGAAGTGGAGAGGGAGCTACAGAAATGGGTTTTGTCTATCTATCCACCCGTATGACTTGTCAGTGCAATAACTTTGAAAGATAATGACATAGGATCACCAAATTTGGTGTATGGGTCCCCTTCAGGTGTAAGTAAGGTTGAACTGCATATGGGTCTCCTTGACCTAGTGTAAAAATCACTTTTTTATATTTTATATCTCAAGGCTTGTTAGTCCAATAACTCTGGAAGGAAATGACATAGGGTCACCATCTTTGGTTGATGGGTTCTCCTCAGGAAGGTCTCAGTTAGGATTGTATATGGGTCACCTTGACCATGTTTCAAGGTCACAGCTGTCAACTTAGTGATTTTTTCTATACTGGCATATAATGAAGTGGTCCCTTTGGCATTTAAATCTATCAAAGAAAAAAGTAGAGTAAAGCTTCAATTTGGTGCATTTCTGTCCCGGACAATGCTCCTATCCACACAGCACAGATGGCAGTGGCAAAATCAGCCAAATGTGACTTTGATCTTTTGCCCCATGCACCTTACTGACACGACCTGGCACAGTCTGATGTCTATTTGTTCCCCAAACTGAAATCCCACTTGCATGGTCGTCATTTTGAGAGTGATGATGAAGTCATCCATATTGTCTAGAAGTATGTGGCAGCTCAACACGTGACCTTCTTTTATGCTGAGACAGTGTACGCTGACATAATGCTTGAACATCGGTGGACCAAGTGAATTGAAGTTAAAGCAAACCTTGTTATAAAATTATGCAAGAACAGTCTTCCTCCTGTGATGTTTTTGGGGTGAGGCTGAGAAGGATTTGAAATACTGTTTGATTTTCTTTTCACATCTCGCCAGCTGACAAATGAAGTTCCCTGCCAGTGTTTGTGGTGCCAGAGGAAGAACAACTGTGATGCAGAACAGAAAAATAAATGATATGGGAAAGATTCAAGCAGGGTACAACAGTGTCTGCACTTGCCTGTCAAAGTGTCCTGGGAAGTGATTGAGGGGACACCAGTCCACTTCATGGCGCCATGAGCACACACACACACACACACACACACACACACACACATGCACATTCACACCTAGGGACTATTTAGAGGAGTGAATCCACCTACTGGCATGTTTTTATGAGGTAGGAGAAAAGTGAAAACCCATAGAGACATATGGGAGAACATGCATAGACTGTGTGTGTGTGTGTGTGTGTGTCTGCTTTGGAAGCAAAAATATCTTCATATGGAAAGCCTGAGACCTCTCTAAATCAGGTACTACATTGTATGAAAGAGACATTTCTATAATGCTAGGTGCTCCCACTGACCTCATTAATGACCTTAATGTCCAAATGCCATCCCTTTTTATACTTGGATTTCATGCCTCAACCTGATGTCTATTTTTTTTTTCACTGTACTATTTCAAACATTACAGTTGAGTTGACATGGATGGAGAGTTGTGAATCATCCTCTTCCTGTCATTACTTAGACCATAAATAAAGATGATTTTTAAAAAGCAGGCAGAACGTCAGCCACACACCTGCCTATTACAGAAATAGAAGCTCAGGGCAGACTTCAGGATATGCCTAGGTCAGTATCAAGATTTCAAATGCCCGGAAATTACTTTGCTGTCTTCCACCAGCGCATATACCTTCTCATTAGAGCTGCAATCTCTCCCTTCCTCCCTCTGTGTACATGCTGCTAACCCATGCTTGAGCAAATGTATCCGTGTGTGTGTGGGTGTTCTTCTGGATTACCCCTGAAGGAGAGAGAAGAGAGGAAGAAAAATGGAGAGAATGGAGGAGCCTGGCCAAGATTTTTGCACATATACAGTATGTTATACACAAGTGAAAGAGAACAGTTCAATAATCATGAGGCGGCTGAACCTTTTGGTGTGCGCTGAATTCTTCTTGCATGTCTATACTTAATCAGGTTGGCAGCCATGTTTTGACATTAATGTATGCCTCATGGTGATTCTGCCCTGCCCAGGGCTCTGGCCTGTAAACAGTGCAGCACTGGTTCAATTCATCATCGGCTCAACACCATACACATTCAAGAGTACACATTCAAGAATTAGCAGACCAGAGCCCTGATATATTACAGCATTGTCTTTCAGGTTCGTGACATTGCAACCCACAACAACATATTCACTCAGAAACTGACTCTTCACTGTGGGTTGCCATTTTTAAGTCGGCATAACCCTATTCAGTAGTTGGGTCAGAACTGCAGCTTGGACTTTATACGGCTAGACCAATCTCACATAGCAGTCCATGTGTATTTTTGCCACGTAGAGGCAAGTTCTGGCAGTAGCAAATCTATTATAGTTCAAAACTGGTATTATTAGCCATATTTTAGGTCTAAAATTGGCCAAATGTTACCAGTGATGATGAGAGTTCATCACAGTCCTCATTAGGCTTGTGTAGCTGAATATAATACAGCCAAATTATGTTGTAAATAAAGATTTAGGTGTGCACAGATTTGTCTGAAGTTTTATTTCAGCATAGTGTATAGCTATTCCAATTACAAAGTGTACTTATCCAAAAATAGCAAAGACGGTGTCTTTGTTCTGCTGTTTGTTTATGCCACAGAGATAAAAAGGATTATAGTGCTAATAAAGCCAAGGATTTAATTATAACAACCAGGATTTGGCCAATCTGAGAGCAGAATTTGTAGCAGTTTTCCATAGCCTGAGTGACAGCCACTGAGGCCACCGATAATTAAAACACCAACTCCATTTCTCACTCACTCACTCACTCATTTGCTTAATCCCATTTTGAAGGCTGGAAGGCTGGAGCTCAGCCGGATACATCATGAACAGCTCTCCAGACCATCACAGGGCCAACACACACACACACACACACACACACACACACACACTCACACACACACACACTCACACTCACACACACACACACACACACACACACACACACGCACACCTAGGAGCATTTTGGAACAGCAAATTAGCCTAATGTGCATATCTTTGGACTGTGGGAGGAAACCAAAGTACCCGGAAGAAACCCACACAAGCGGGGGAGAACTGCAAACTCCATTTCTATTTGTAATAATATTAGAGATTATCTTATTTTGTGAATACATAAGTACAGCATGTATTCCCTTTGTGTGTATGTATATGGCTTTGGCAGTAATGCTGCGGTAACATTCATGTCAGTAAAGCTTTCTTCAATTGAAATCGTCATTATAAATATCCTGATTGTAAGATCCATTAGTATCAGAAATGTAGAAGCTGATGTCTACCATTGTGCCCTAGTGAGTGTTTTATGTAGTGAACAGTATATAGTGAATGAGTGGACAAATGGGCATTCTGAATACAGCTGTAGTTACCTGGGGTCGACAGTGTGCCATTAACCCATAGCTGTCAGGGTCTAATTTACCCCAGCAGTACACAAAAACCTGTATAGCAAAAATGACTATCTAGGCCTAATGAAGTTAACAGTGGCATGTAGGTGATGTTCATAGACTTGTGCTTTGTTTGAATAAATATCCTTCTGTTATTTAGTGCTTAACTTGTGTATCAACCAATTAGTGCTGTTTATAGTGCTGTGTTCTCAGTGGACAAATAATGTAACCTAGATAGTTTACTATTGTGATTTATAGTGTGGTTGTATGTGTTTTGCCCTGCAATGGCCTGGTGAGTTGTTCAGGGTGAATCCCACCCTCACCAGAGTCGGCTTAGATAGGCAACAGCCTCCCTGCGACCCTAATTAGGATTAAGTGGCTTAGAAAATGAATGAATGAATGAATGAATGTTTATAGTGCCCCAAATTCACACCTTAAGGGAGACCGAAACTACTGCTGATTAAGCAGCTAAATAATACTTCAGCACCAGCTAAGAATCCTGATACTTAAAAAAAATATTGGTGGTAACAACTAGGTCCGACTGAATCAAGTTTTCAGTATTACAAATCTCAGAATCCTACCTTACCAGTAGAGAAGAAATCTGGGATAGAACCTAACGTACACAGAATAACAGTGGCCAATTCCGAATATAACTGTTGGCAAATTATATATATTTTTTTGCCTGTGGAAGGGACTTTAATACATCATAAATCGAGAATTATTGTCTTCAGGTAACTAGCATACTATGAGCAAGCATGCATTCTGATTGGCTACTGATTTACTGTTCGTTGGTTAGCCACTGTGACACTCCGTTAAACAATACCCTACATAACATTAACAGAACAATACATTACATATAAGCTGATGTTAGTTAATCTTATAGCTTTTAAAAGAATGATGAACAAATTTTACAGTTACGCTTACATATGAAAAATCTTTCTGCAGCACTTTCTTGCAGTTCTGGAAAGGTGCAAGGTGACATTATCATCCATTTATTTTGCAAGATTATATTTTCTCATCAAATTCTGTTGGTAAGACACCTCCTCTTACTGAAAATCATTATTTTATATAACAATTATATTACAATATATAAATTATTTGAACCTTTTGGCAATTTGTACTTCACAAAATATTTAGCTTGATGTAATATGCTCTTTACATCTCACCTATTTGTTCTAAAGTTTTCAGTCTTATTGCTATGAGTAGACATATAAATAAGTCAGACATTATGTGAAATAAACCCCAACAAAGTAATTCAGAAGCTTGCTGTACATTATCCTGCTTATTTCATGACTACTTACTAAAGAAATCAATAATTTGTTACAAAATATTGATTTAAAATTATTTTATTGACTAAACCAGTGAAGGACGGCATGGTGGGGCAGTGGTTAGCATGTCCGCCTCACAGTAAGAATGTCCCGGGTTCGATTTCCGGGCTTGGGGTGTTTCTGTGTGGAGTTTGCATGTTCACCCTGTGCTTACGTGGGTTTCCTACTGGTACTCCAGTTTTCTCCCAGAGTGCAAAAACTAGCGCAGTAGACTAATTGGCGGTTCCAAATTGCTCATAGGTGTGAGAGTGTGTGTGAGTGTGTGGGCTGTGGTGGCTTTGTGGTTAAGGCGATGGGTTACTGATCCGAATGTCTGTGGTTAAATCCCCACTATCACTATTCCCACTGTTGGGCCCTTGAGCAAGGCCCTTAACCCTCAGTTGCTCAGTTGTATGAAAATGATAATTGTAAGTCACTCTGGATAAGAGCATCTGCCAAATGCTGTAAATGTAAATATGTGTTGGCCCTGCAATGGCCTAGCAAGCTGTTCAGGGTGTACTCCGCCCTTGCCCAGTTGGCTGAGATAGGCTTAATTAGCATTGAGCAGCTTAGAAAATTAATGAATGAATGTAAACCAATGACATGCCCAATAGTAAAGGTGTATTAATAACAGAAATAAAAGACTGCTGAATGCCATGACTGACCAATCAGATTGGATTATATGAGCCATGTAATAGTGCTGAATAAAGCAGCTTTTGAGTGGCCAAGGAATTCTTATTTTTAACTAGCCCTCTCTGTACTGAATATTTAATCATGTCCACACTACCTAGTATGTAACCCCATGCACTTTCTTGCAACATCTACACATGCTGAAGGGTCTACAGCTTTCCCTAGCTCCACAGAAAGTTATGTGTAACACTGGGGAGTGGGTTACGTGGACAGCACTCTAGCCACTGGTACTAATGAAGTGAGACCAATATGTGCGTGGTCAAGCCAAAACAAGCTACTTAGCAACAGAACTAAATTTCTTTCTCTCTTTCTTGCCTTAGGTTGAGGAAGAGGAGTAAGTAATGGAGTCTTTGTTTGGAGGAGAGCTGGGATTGCTGGGAGGAAGTGAGGGACTGAAGGAGGATGGCTGCTGGGCAGGATCGCACTTACCTGAGGATATGTACTCAGCCTCCCACTTCGCCCTTATCAGTGCTTACCAGGACATCAAGACCCGACTGGCCGGCCTGGAGAGGGAGAACACTGATATCAAAAGGAAGCTGAAGCTTTATGAGATAAAGGTAATGTAGTCTTGGAGGAAAACCTGCCACAAGAGATGAGGCATCAAATTGAAAGATTATCAGATGTCAGCTCCTATGTGAAGCATCACGCGGTGGAGCAGCTGTGATCAGTGAGCACTTTGATTGGCTGACTAAATGAACAGGCCTATTGTTACTGAGCAGTAGAGCTCTGTGGGAGATATTAATAATCACACTTGGGACCAAGCTATGCTTCAAAGAGCTATGCTTAGTCCAAGACGGGCTGTATAAAAGAGCTTTATTTATAACACAGCTGGACTGTGAGCTTTATAGTGTATAAACAACTCTTTTTTTTTGTTTGTTTTCTATCGGTGTGGGTGTGAGGATGGAATAGAAATATGGCAAATATGGCATAAAATATTAAAGTTTATGGAAGACAGTGACAACATCGCATCAATTTGTGCAGTTTACCGCACACATCTCTGGCATGGTGTTTTTAATAAAGATCACACCATCACAGTAGTTATTCATGATCCTCTCATCTGCCCAGCAATGTGGCTGAATCAACAAGATCACATGACCGGTGATGTCACTCACACAAGCTCTATTCCCTAGGGCAGGGGTCTCAAACTTACGGCCCGCGGGCCAGTTTCGGCCCGCAGGATGATAGTTTGTGGCCCCTGCCTTAATATGAAAGTTAATGCGGCCAGAGAGTTTGATATGTATGGCACTTTACAGTGTTGTGGGTGGAGCTGAACGAACCTACCAATCACGGTGGGGTATATGGCACTCGGGGGCGGGACATCGGCCAGGTTTGATGCAAGCAGAGAAACATTTCTCAATGAGTGAAAGTTACTGCAGAGTTGCCATGGAGAGGTTTGTTCCGTGCCTGGCTGGCTGCCTTGTTTCTATTGGGCACAAGCGTACATTCGGCCCAGCGCGCTGCGTTCACAACACTTCAAAAAAAGTGTTTTTAAGTTGCTGCCCAGCGGGACATTATACATATATATACACGTATATAAATGTATATATATATATATATATATATATATATATATATATATATATATACACACACACACGTCAATGGCACTTAGAGAGTTAATATGAGGTCTCTCTCTCTCTGACAAAATAAATCAAAGTCACATAGCGACACCTGTCCATTGGCAATAACAGTCCCCGGAAACCCGGACCAATTATAGAGTCGCCTTTTCCTGTAACAACAGTCCGTGAGCAGTCGCCTTTTTTGCGCTCGCTATCCCGGTACTTTCTACCACCTACAAATGCCATGGTGTTCATGTTATCATGAAAGACATCAACATCAAGCGTAAAAACAAAGGAGACTGTTCCCGGGCTTTTATCCGCTGACCGCCGTGCTGCGATTACGAGAAAAAGGAAGCAGAAATGACGTTCTCCGTGCGTCGGCTAAACACTTGATTGAAACTTCAATGCAAGAGAAGCCAT
>JAQMYF010000021.1:29260704-29283617 GCA_030014195.1 Neosilurus mollespiculum
TATATATAAGTGTTCTTTTTAAGAATTAGGGTATATTTATATAAACACCTTACCATTACTGACATCTCTGCATTTCATATTTTGTAAAACCTCCTTTTACCAATTAATCAGCACAGAGTCTTCTTCAATAATATTTTATAAGGATTAATAATTTAGAACTGGGCATCTGAGACCATTTCTCTTAACAAGATTTCTCTTCAGCACATCCACAGGTTTTCAATGGGGCCTTGGTCAGAGGACTGAGATGGTCATAGCAGAAGTTTGATTCTGTCGTCAGATAAGCATTTTAGTGTTGATTTGGACCTGTGCTTCAGATCATTGTCCTGCTACATGGTCCAATGATGAGAAACCTTTAGTTTCGTGGCAGAAGCAGTCAGATTTTAATTTAAATTGCCCTGGTATTTCACAAAGACCATGATACCATGTACCTGAACAAGTGTTCTAGAGCTTTTCAAGAATATACAGCCCCACAACACCACAGAACCTCCACCTTGGTTGTTTATACCCACCATGAGTGTTTATTATCAATAGGCTCTACTTTCTATCACACCATAGAAAACACTTTCTAAGTTGTGAGTGCTGGGGGATGACTCAGCAAATTTGACCTCATATTTGTTCCCCGGTTAATCAGGAAGTCATGGTTTAAAAGCTCTCAATCAACTGAAAATGAAAAGTTTAAAGGGAAAACTAATTTATTTCAATTAAAGGTCGGATTCTTGTTGTGTTTAGTTTGAGATGAAGCTACTTCACTAAAAGGATTATTATTTAAAACTAATCTTTTTTTTTCAGCTATAAACAGTCATCCCGTCATAAGCCTCTCCTCTATTCCTCTTCACATCCCTAGCTTTCTTACATTAAATGAATGTTTTGTGTTTTTCTACACCAGGGCTAGATTGCCCAGCTTTGACCCTCCAGAGCTCTCGCAGTCTAGATACTCTCTCCGACCTGAAACTGCAAAGACTGGAAGCGGAACTAGAAGGGGCACGGCATGAGGCCCAAGGGGCATGTCAAAGGGAGGAAGAGCTAAAAGCTGAATGTGACAGACTGCAAGAAGAGCTAAGAGATCTTCAGAACAAGAGACAGCAGGTTAGTATGCTACTGATAGAATTTAGAGACATTAAAGTGTATACACTCACTCACTCACTCACTCACTCATTTGCAGAACTGCTTAATTCTACTAGGGTCATGGGAAGGATGAAGCCTATCCCATCCAACACTGGTTGAAGACTTTGTACACCCTGAACAGCTCACCACACCATTGCATGGCAACAAACTCACAGCCCACTCTCTATCTCACACCTGGGGCAATCTAGAACAGCCAATTTACTTAATGTCCCAGCCACTGGACTGTGGGAGGAATTTAAGTAGGAGCAGCTGCTTATGAAATAAAAGTCCAAATACAAAACTCTAAAACATACTAAGCTTATGTAGTTTATACAAGAGAATAAACTTTTATTCTTTCACAAGTGAAAGGAAAGTGTTGGTTGCTCAGTGGTGAAAGCTGTAGGTTCGAGACCTGGCACCACGGTGCTACCACTCTTGGACCCTTGGGCAAGGGCCTTCACTCTACTTGCTCAGTCCTACCCACACTGACCCCACAGAGAGATTGGGAATGATGTAAACAATTAACACAATGAACAAAAGCATGTAATTATATGTAGAAAATATATTATAAATCTCCCTTAACTTATCTGATTAAATTATTGTATGTATCATAAATATAAGCACAAGGCTAGTATCATTTGTTCCATTTAAAGCGTGATGATACATAGAATATTGCACATTTTTTTAGCTCCCATTGTTTCAAATTGTCCATAGGTATGAATGTGAGTGTGAAAGGTTGTGTGTGTGTTGGCCCGTGATGGACTGTCCAGCAGTCCAGGGTGTACAGAATTTGCTGAGATAGACCCCAGCCTCCCTGTGACCATAAAAAAGATAAAGTGGTTCAGTAAATGAATGAATGAATGAAGAAAACTTAGCTTTAACATTGAAAATCAGGAAGTTTTGGTGTGCATTTTCCATGTTGATTCTTTCTACCTTCAAACTGTATTCTACCAGGATATATTCAGTACATTCACATAGGCATAATAAAAAGAAATGGCCACCAACCTCCCCTTTTCAAATTTTTAAACTCCTCTTTAAGCATCATTCCTTAGCGATGCCAATAGCAATAGCATATTATCTGTCTTATTATTCACCCTTTTCATATAGACACAAAAAAGAGAAAATATGATAATTTTAGACATTAATTAATTACACTTTGCAGCCTGTTACATTACCGAAATGTCACAAAGCACAAATGTCTCCTTCCTGAAGATTTTCTCCATGCTTACAGTAGCATCAATACAATGATTTTGCAGAAATATAATAATATATTTTCACATTACAGTTGTATTAGTTCAGTTAATATTTTTAACTGAAAAAAATATTCACCTCCACCTCAAGGACTATTCAGCGCCAACGTTCTGTCTCACGAACTACTCAGTGATATGCATCTTTGTTATTTATACCACAGCGGCAACTATCAGGCTTTCAATGGAGCATCTTAAAATATTCACATCCTTCCCCATGTTTTACATACACGCTAAAATCAGACAAGACTTCTGCTTTTGAGATTTTCTTCTGTTTTCAGAGTTGTTTCCCCTTCAGTCCTATTAATAGTTGAATTATACTATACTATAACTAACTAAGTTGAAAAGTTTTCAAAATAGTTTATACCACAGCATGGTTGAATTCTTGAATGTCACTGAGTGCAAGACACAATGTTGATTAATTTTGTAACAGCACATTTTTCTCAGCACTCCATTTAAATTAAGACTAATAAAAAGTGTACAAAACATCTGGCAGTAATTATTGATATTTTTGCAGTCTCCAAAGAGATGTTTATTAAACATTCATGGAAGAAGTCATTATGCTGTGTCAGGCTTTGCAGTTAGATTGGAGCCATTGGAGACTCTATAGGACTAAAGAGTTTGCACTTTTGGTTTTCTTACAAACATCACAAGATATTTTTTGGTCCTAATCTGCAAATGTTAGACAGAGAGGGAAAGGAAGCTGATGTGGGAACGAGTTTATTAAGTTATAATGGGGAAATAACTTTTCTCATGGACATTCCACAGTATTATATGTCACTAAAAACCTTTTTCAAAGCATGATGACTTTATAACTTCAAAGTTATCATTGACAAAACACTTCTGAACACTGTTCTTGCTGAAAGATAATCAACTTCAGGTCAGAATAGTAAGAGCATCTCCACTTTGCATCAGGCTGCAACACACCACCCCAATGGTGATTATTTTTCTATAACAGCATGTCCTGTCATAGTTTATTTCTTAACACTGTCACTGAGAAAAGTTTGTAAAAGGGCTGTGAAGCTTCTGAGAGCTTCTTTACGATATTCTCTCAGGATCTTTACCCTTGCATTATATTATGTATTCACATGTACAGACTGTAATATGTGTTTCTTGTGTTTTTGTTTTTGTTTTTTTGTTTCTTTTAAATATATATATCTTATAGGATGTGAGCTCTACTTGTGCACAGTGTGACATGGAATGGATAAAGAAGGTGGGAGATGAACAGTAAGTAATTACACAATCCTAATTTCAAAGCATTTACTGTGACACAAACTGCAGCTAATAAGCTTTAGCACATTATCTCTGCAGACTTTGGCTTTCAGTGTTGATTTGCAGGCTCATTAGCTGTTCATAGCATTCAGAGTTGTGGACAGCATTCACAGAGATTCAGAGTCTCTGCATCACCCAGTGAATGCTACTTTAAGCAGTAGAGGGCACTATGGCTTCTGACAAAGATTAAAAAAAGTTTTACAGTGGTTTAAACCATTTATATCTTTCCTCAATTTACACACACACACACACACACACACACACACACACACACACACACACACACACACACACGCGCAAAAAGCAAGTCTTGATTTCCTTTGTTAGAGTTGTTTTCTGAGCTCCTCCGCTCTCCATTTTCTTCTACCTCACAGACTGGCATTTGCTGGCTGATGGAGAAAATTTCAGAAAATTGAAAGTACGCACTTGACAAAGATGTGTAGTTAGAAACCCACTCCTTTTCCACCTCACTCACCTCAAATTTTTGAAGCGGCTTCCCCTTTCTCTACGTCTTCTCTGTCTGAATCGCTGAGCCAGTTCTTGTAAGTGCTGGCATTTAATGTAAATGGTCAAAGCTAGTTGCAAAAATGTGTACCTAATTTTCCTTGAAATATATATATTTTTTTGTGGTTGGTAATTTGCTAATCTTTTTCAAGACATTCTTCATTGAAATTATCAGTTTCCTGTAAATCTGCTGTATTTTTGTGAACTTTTATCAGACCACAAAGCAAACAGAATAAATCACTGCCAGATCATTTGAATTTATATATTTTTGAAACCCTATTTATATGACTATTTTATCAAAAGGAAAAAATTGTACTGTACTATACTAAATAAGCAACACAATTTGCCTGTTATCGACTTTATAGTATCTCATCCCAATTTTTAGGAGTTATCATTTTCTGTGTCTTTACTGTAATTTGCTACAAAAAATGTATCCTACAGTCAAACAATTCTAAAGTATTTGAATCTTGAACTTTAAAAAAACCTGTGAAAAATAAAAGAAGAATATAAGCAGCATATTTTGTTTACTTCCTGACCATGCAATCAGACCACTTTTTAATGAGAGGAAACTTTGTGTTTGTTTGTTTGTGTCTTTATTCAAAAGATAAAATACACATCTTAAGTTACTGTCACACTAACCATTTTATACTAAGAAAAGGAAAAGCATGCATATGTTGTACAAATCAAAAACTCTTTCTGTATTTGTTTCAGAACTAATAAAAGGTTGTTTTCTATGATTGTAAGTTGTGACCTTAGACATGAGGATGAGAGTATGAATAAGCATGTATGAAGGAGGCATTTGCATGTAAATGCCAATAACATGTCATTTCAGCAGCGGATCAAAGCATGTCATTAAGTTTCTTATGACATTGAATTAGACTCGACTCACACGTACGCGATCTTGTCCAAAAATACAAAGGAATTTTATTTAGAAGGGAACTGTATAAATCCATTCATTCATTCATTCATTCATTCATTTTCTGAACCGTTTAATCCTAATTAGAGTTGCGGGGAGGCTGGTGCCCATCTCAGCCGACTCTGGGTGAGGGCAGAGTACACCCTGGACAGCTCGCCAGGCCATCGCAGGGCAGGAATTGAATAAATTCAAACTGGAATTCCCATATTTTCAGAAGTAGTCAGTCGAATTCGAGGTAAATGATTCATACTCATGGTCCTGGTGAAAAATTGTGGACCTGTGCAAAATTTTGGTGTGAAGTTAGAAATAATAGATATTATTATTAGATATTCAAAGATATTGGAAGGTTTTCGAAGATACCTTCACTGAAACCAACCGAAGACGACGTTGCACTATTATATCGCTTACGTGTGAGTCAGCTTCTAGTTGTTATATACAGAAAACTGTAGCAGCAGCACATGTTAAGTGTTCTCATGCATATAAAATGGCTATTAATACCAAAAAAAATACTATTAAGGAGGGATTAAAAAGACAGTAGACTCTCATTTTAATATTTTATTCACACACTGTTTGGTTATTGTTTTCTATCAGCCAAATGTTCTGTTCTTGCTGTATTTGTTCTTTCTCCAGTATGTGATAATAACAGCTAGGCTGTTAAAAGTGCCTGGTTTTGGTGTGTGAGGTGATTGTAGACTACAAAGTGTGGGCTGTGCTAACTGAAATTGTTGGAACAATTTGATATTCATGTTTTATTCACTAATGCAAGAGATGCAGCCTGTGAGGCAACATCTGTCAGTGTCAAGTAAACAAAATTTCTAACTTCTAGATTGAGAGCAAAGGTCATATACAGCTCATACGGCCCTCTCGAATCAGCTTCCCACACACATACATACTTAGATTTATCCATATTGTTTCAAAGGTTCCACAACGCACAAGAATGCATGCCCACACAAAGCAGGACACGCACACACACACACACACACACACACACACACAAACACACACACACACGCACACACACACCCACACACAAACACACACACGCATCAAGAGTCACGTTTCTGTGATGATTCACGCTGTAGATCATCCATTGATAACTTATGGATTCATACCCATACTCACTGGAAGCTGACAATCTTATACTATACTAGCTTCCTCTGCAGTGCACCATTTTACACATTTATCAGAAGGAGTTCACACTTTCAAAGGCTTCCAGGTGACTGTCAGTAACTGTGTGTGTGTGTGTGTGTGTGTGTGTGTGTGTGTGTGTGTGTGTGTGTGTGTGTGTGTAAGTGTGAAAAGTCACACTTTGCCTAAAACATTAAGCAATAAACCCCACAGATCCTTTGAGTGTCTCACTGTAGACAGTATGATGACAGAATGAGTTTCTGGGTAGTCACCTGTAGCGACAGTAGTGAGTTAGAGCGTCTGACCATTCCCGCTTAGCTATGCATGTGTCGACTGTTATGAGTTCCCCAGATGGCCAGGGCAGCAGTGCTGGGACGCGATGAATACTACGGTAAGAGTAAAACTCAAATGCTGCAGCTTAGAGAACAACAGCCGAGGAAGTTTCATGTTGCATCATTTGCATGTAGGACTAGTACCAGGAACTAGAATTCATTTTATGTCATTCACTGATTATAATGTGACTATTTTTGAAGCACTAAAGTGTATACAACGGATGGCTTGTTGTAATAGCTGAAGTTTGACTCTGTGCTGCTCTGCACTTCCTTTTGATGTTTAGCTTTAGCTAGAAAGTTTGTGACACATTTGCATAAGTAAAGTGGGACTTTCTATCTCATTTTTGCAAAAAACAAGCAAACAAACAAACAAAAAAAAAAACCGCCGTCCTATTTTCGACTTTTGCTTATTACTGGAAGTGAAAACATTCATGAATATTTGCTGTGCTTAGTTAGTTAGAAAGCATAGCATCCGTAATAATAGAGTTAAATGCTCTTTAGGAGAATGTTGGCAGCTGGTTACACTGCCATAATGAATAGTTTCTCAACTACTCTAATTAACCTCCTGTGAAAATACTAGGTTGGAAAGGGGGGTGGAAAAGCATGCTGTTTTGCTTACTTGCACTTGTGTACGTGCCAACTCAGTTTAAATTCTCCCCATTGCCTCTTATCTGCCACCATCAGAGGAGCTATGAGTAGAGAACTGCCTTTTATTGCAAAGCCCTGGTGGTTTGTGTGAAATTGGTTTGGAAGTGATCAGATAAAAGGCGATCTGATGACAGGTGGAATTTCAGGCTGCTGCAGTCGTTCGTACTCATGCCCCTGTCTTATTTTTATTTTTGTTTAATGACAAGTCATCTCAACCCTAATCTGTAATACATCTTTGGTTAAGACCAAAAATGAGATAATGAATCATTTCAACACACACTGTATGGAGTGGTTAACTGGTAGCAAATATCTTTTTTGTATAGTTTTTGTTTTCCAACAGGTGTAGCAAGGTTTAAACAAGGTATGAAAAGAAAATTGCAATAAATTAAACTATTTGGTTGAAGATGTTACAAAAAAGCAATTAAGGTATCGGGCTCTAACTAAAACAGCACAGAGCAGCAGAGCGCAAATGGAAAAGAGGTTTGAATTCTGAATAATATTTTAGCACAAAGTTTGCTCTGCTGCTGTATTGATAATGACAGCAACGTTAAGTAAACTGACAATGGCTGTGCTGCTGCTTTGTTGCCATGGTGAAGTACTCAGTTGGCTTAATATTGATTTCTAAAAGTGTGTGTGCGTGCGTGCGTGCGTGAGTGTGTGTGTGTGCACGCGCGCGTTTGCATGCTAACAACAGTTCTATTGCTATTCTTACTAGATTCCTGTAATCAGTCACACTAGCTATGTACAAATAAACTTGTGTGATTTTTCTCTGTGTGTAAGCACTTCAACTCTGTATCACACTGACAGTGAAATATGGTGCGTTAAAGGCAATCATGATGAGCTCCCAGTAATTGTGTGGAATGCAGTGTAGTTAATTTGATCTCGAACAGTCACGAAGACACAAAGATCAACCATGTACTGCCTCCATTTCTTTCTTTTAGAGTGAATCTGGCTCTGGCCTACACTGAGCTGACTGAGGAGCTTAGCAAGTTACAGGCACTGAGCAACAAACAGACAGAGATCCTGAGGAAAGCATCACAGGATAACACTAGCCCAGGTATCAAACACTCATCCAGTCTCATTAGTATTCTAGCTGTAATGTTCATTGTAACCGGTGAGACCGTGAAAGAATGGATGATGCTTACGGTGACTCATTAGAATGGCTCATGGTATGCGATGCACTTTCCTCATCAGGGTGTTCATAATGAGCATCTTAAACAGAGAATAATGTAAACATTGAAATCCACATCCAGAATTCTGTAAAGCTGCTTTTTAATCACACAATGTCTGTTGTTAAAAGCACTAATTGAAATTGAAATGAATGATACCGATGCTCACAACGGTGTGAAACATACTAAGGCCATTCTGTTATATTCAGTTTAAAACTGTATATTTTGGCATTAAAGCCTCCTGCTGTAAGCATAAACAACTACCTCCTTATCTGTTTAAACTTCTGCACCCAACCGCACAACCAAAAATGCTGTTTCCCCTTTGATAAAGGAAACCAGACCAAAAGCAGAAGCAGAGATAGAAAAAAAAACTGCTACTGATTCAAAGTTAGTGGTGATGCTCGTTCTCTCAATAGCTGATTGCTATCTCTCTCTCTTACAGGAAGCCCCATATATGTTATTGCTAGTCTCAGGTTCAATTGTCACTTTTCAGGCTGATCAAAATGAACATTTTTGACAATATATCTTCCATGTTAGTGAATGTAATGCAGCCAAATGTGCAAGGGTTCTTTTGAAACAAAGAAGTGGTTGGCTGAGATGAAGTTCACCCACACATGATTTGGAAAAATGATGAAGGCTAAAAAAAGAAACACAGGAGAAAGGGGAAGTCATTAAAGACATCAGTGTAACTTTAGAGTGCTGCATGTGTCCTATGAGTCATTCTAATGATGCGTTACACATTTGCAAATGTGCAGGTTTTTATTAAGTTTCAGTCTTGACATTTGCACCGTTCACTGCTTTGGTTAGTAAAATAATGAGCATATTAAGTGCCAGGAGTTGGTTCTTAACTACTATACTCTATTTTGGAGTAGGAATGTAACCAAATAGAGATAGATCTTTAAGATTGAACATATCATGTGTTCTACATATTAATCATAGGTACTCAGTCTTGTTTTGCCAGAATGAATGTTACTTTCATACTTCATTCTCACTAAGCGTGTCAGCGTGAAGCTCATGGGACAAAAACATTCATTCATTCATTTATTCATTTATTCGCTTAACCTCTTAATCCTACTTGGGTTGAAGGAAGGTTAAAGCCTATCTCAGCTGGCTCTGGGTGAAGGTGGGGGACATCCACAAAAGCTTGCCTGTCCATCACAGGGACAACACACATAGAACAATTCACATTCACTCTCACACCTTGGAGCAGCTTATTTACCTAATGTGTATGTCTTTATACTGTAGAAGAAAACCCATGCAATCCAAACTTCACTCAGAAACGCCCTGGCTTACCCCTGGACTCGAACCTAGGACGTTGTTGCTGTGAGGCAGACATGTTAGTCACTATGCCACTGTGCTGCCCGAATAGAAACAGTGTGCATTTTTGTCTATATCAGTGCTTTGGTTCTGTAGCACACTTAAACCATTGTATTACTTACCTTGTGCACAAAGTCATGTTTCTACAGTGTTTCTATCAAAACAATCCAAAAATGTGTAAAACAGACATATCTTTATTTAGTGAGTTGCCCCTTCATGTCTCATACTGACAACACAGTGTGCACAGGAGGGCATAGTTCTGCTAATGTCTTAAAAATATTTAATAAATTTGAAAAATATTAGGTTGTACTATAAAGATAAAATATTGATATTGATTAAAAAAACGGACTATGGAAAAACTTGCTGCTGAGCTAAGATATTTAACTAAATTCCTCAGTCACACTGTTTATTGTTTAGATACCCTACCCCACCAGGGTTTGCAGGGGTATAGTGCTATGATAAACATCAAAAATAACCTTTCTAATGTGGACCACTTCGGGTTTAATTCCAAATACATATTAAAATATAAATATTTATTAACACTAAACATAGAGGGATACAGATTGTGGCATAGTGTATACCTCTATGTGGGAATACTATGACATGAAAGGTCTAAGAGATAAAGGTAAAAGTTGTGTTGACATTTTTACCTTTTTTTCTGCTGTTTAGTTCAACGCCATTCTCCTGTGCCTCACCAGAGGCACTCACCCGTTCCACAACGCCACTCCCCCATCCAGCAACGCCATTCCCCTACCCAACAGCGTCATTCCCCTATTCAACAGCACCATTCCCCTATTCAGCAGCGTCGCTCTCCGGTCCCACAGCGTCTCTCCCCGGACATGCACCGCCGCTCGCCCCTGGCTGAACTTAATGATGGCCCAGCGTCCTACACCTGCAGACCCCCAACTCAACACCTAAGAGCAAGTTTCCAAGGGCGCCGCAGTTACTCAGAGGTTGCAGACCCTTCAGCCTATCAGCGTCCACCACGGTTCACCCTTGACCCCGTCTCCACCTTACCTAAGCCACGTCCTTACATTGAGAGCTACCACAAACAGCAGCAACAACAGCAACAGCAGCATGGCCATATCCTGGCCCAAAGGCGAGGCTCCCAGCCTGGAATTCAGGCCATAGGAGGAGAAGGAAGTATGGCTGAATCACCTAGACACACCAGAGAGCTCTCTTTTCAGCATGCAGAATTGTCACATCTACATTATGAGCCTCAGCCTACTCCAGCAACACTACGTACCTCTCCCCAGCCACCGCACTCTTCAGAGGATGAGGAAGAATGGACCTGCCCTCACCCAATCAGTCCCCCGCGGACATTGGGGACTTCTGGCCCCACCTCCAGCATGAGAGGCCCTGCATCCTGTTCAGCCTTCCCCATCCCATCTCGCCCCAACACCTTGAGCTGCCACTCACCAGGATACTTGCATGCAGAACATGCCCAGTCCTGGCCTTCCATTAATGTAAGTAGGCGGCCAGTATCAGTTTGATACCTTGAAAAAAATTCTGGTTAGGTATATAGCCATTAAAACGGTCGAACTGGACACCACAAATGGTCCGTTAAAAACGTACCAGTCTATACACAGCAAAATCCCCAGTGTTGACTTAACACCCTACAGTGTTTAATGTCCAACTGAACTCAAATGAACACTCACTCACCTATTCACTATTTTGCCAAGCTGCTAAATCCTACTTGGGTCGAGTGGAGGCTGGAGACTATCTCAACCGACACTGGGTGAAGGAGCGGTACACCCTGAGCAGCTCGCCAGACCATCGCAGTTCCAACACACACACAACCATTCACACCCACACTCACACCTATGGGCAGTTGGGAACAGCCAATTAGCCTACTGTGCATATCTTTAGACTGTGGGAGGAAACCAGAGTACCTGGAGGATGCCCACTCAAGCACGGGAATTCCACACAGAAACACCCGAGCCGGACTTGAATTCAGGACCCTTTTGCTATGAGGCGGACATGCTAACCACTACACCACCATGCCACCCACTCCAGTGAACACTCTGTGTGTTCATTTACCACTATGGATTTTACTGTGTATAAAGGCCAAAAGGTGCATGTATACATACTTGATTGTTGTGCACTGATAGTTACAGTGCAGTTAGTCACGATGTATGATTTTACAGATACCTTCCTTTTACAAAATAATTATTAAAATTAATTTCTGCCTATTACTGCTAGTTACACCTGAATGCTGAATATTACAGTTATCTTTTACTCAATCAAGTTCCCTATGCCAGGGTTTTACAGGTCTTTTTATGCTTGGCAGGGCATCCCTCTCCTTCTGGGCTTCCCCTAATTTATAATACAGTATCCTCTGTGTCTCTGCATTTAAAATTAATTGGTTTTATAATCTGCTGTTCTTGTATACACATTACATGGCTACATGGCTAAACAAATATTTAGATCAGAGGTTCCCAACCCTGGTCCTGGAGGACCCCTGTTCTGCACATTCTAGTGCTTTCCCTGTTCTATCATACCTGTTTCAAGTCCTGAAGAGATGTTAGTAAGTTAATTAGTTAAATCAGGTGTATTGGGAAGAAGGAAAACACTAAGGGATTTTTTCAATACCAAGTTCACTAAGTTCATATTGCTGTATGAACTTATCAAGTTTGCCTCAGGAGGACAAACCCCAAGGACGCATTATGAACATTTGGTAATTGGAACTTTAGTATATTTAATCCATTCTATTTGTCTTCCGATACCTTTACAGTAAAGTATATTTACAATAAAATAAAATATTTTCATTTATAAAAATTTATATTAATAATATTAATTAACTTACAACATTTGGCAGATGCTCTTATCCAGAGCAACTTACAATTATCATTTTTATACAACTGAGTAATTGAGGGTTAAGGGCCTTGCTCAAGGGCCCAACAGTGGTGACAGTGGCGATTAAACCGCTGACCTTCGGATCAGTCACCCATCGCCTTAACCACTCAGCCACCACTGCCACTGCCGCATTAATAAATAAGAATTAATAAAGCCCAAGGTCTTTGGGGTATATATAAAAAGCCAGTGGTGGGAAAAAAAGTTGTTGGATATTGTTATTGTGAATGATAGCATTTGTGTTTGACAGAAGACATGAAACAAAACTAAAATTATTGAATGAAAAATACAATTGGACATAAAGTACGGCATAAGTATTTGTCTCTGGTTGGCGCAAAATGCATTCTGGGATGCTAGGTGGTCCTAAGTCCACAAAAGTCACAACACAATGCATCCCCAGTCAAATAGGAGGATCAAGAACACATCCAGATATTTGGACTATATTTGGCTAGATGCGCAATTTGAACTGGATCAGTATTTGGTCAGTGACTGATGAGGTTTCACAAGTCTGCAAGAACAAAAGTACGGACAAGAAACGAAATTGAGAAATGGCCAATAATGTACAGGGCAAGGGGTCCTCCAGGACCAGGGTTGGGAACCTCTGGTCTACATGACTTGAAACATCTCTGAATAATTTTACACAAAATGGCATGTGACCACTTTTGATGTTATAGGTGCACATGATATACAACGTTCCACCTGGAAAGATCCCTGCCAAAATGAGGTTGATCCACAAATCCAACTGTCTCAAGATAAATGAAATGAGTTGTCCATGTTAATTTTTTTTTTCACTTTTTTAATGGTAAAATTAAAAAACAACAGGAAATATTGCCTTGGAGACAAGCACCAGCATAATTACACTAAAAGAAACATAACTATATTTATGTGGTGCACTGGTAGGAATTAGGTCACGTTTGTTTTTATTTTTGCTGTTCCAAACAACCACTTTTATATGAAATGCCAGATCATTTCTCATAGAAACTTATATAAGCAGTATTGTTGCTCTTTACTGTGTATTCTTTCTGTATTTTGCCCTCACACTCCCACACAAATAGACAGATAATATACTGGGTTCATGGATCCCAGGGGGGTGTCACACTATGTGATTCATTGCAGTGAAAGTCAGTATCAGTATCAGTATTGAATCTTCTTCAATAACTTGCAAAAGAGAAAACTGGACAACACAAATTTGTTGCACAAAACTGCTGGGACTGGGACTGTGGCTAAAACTGTGTAGCATGCGCTGTGCTTTGGCAGCCCTTCTGTGCAATTTATTTGTTTTTCTTTGATTCAGTGCTCCACCTTTCCTTGCTGCCACTCTCACCTGATAATATCAACATGCTAAATAGTGACAATCTAAAAAGTTTCATGGAAAAGTCATTGTCAGAAAAAAAAAACCCACCTCTAGTGTGATCACCACCTAACAGTCAATATTGGTTGTTACATACATAAGTAATAAACATGAATCATGTATTATGGTTCAAAGCTAACACAGACTACAGTCAGAGAAAATGATGTTCAGATAAATAGGGCCTATAACTGGACTCTCAGGGTTGTAACATATATAGGACTACACATTACATTTCTTTTACCATTTGGAGTTATTTAGGAAATGCCAATCACAGGCAGGTTTTTTGACTTAACATGTTACATGTTGACAAAGCATGTCAGTTCAAGGTGATCACTGCTTTGGTTGGACACTTTTCCTCCATTCATATTGGTTGAATTTAATCAGTATAGTGCCTGTTTCAACTAATCTGTTGAAATGATGAAATGAGAAAAGTGTATGTGGGCATGATATTTTTATTCAAGGCTAGATAATAATATCCCTTGTGTTTAAAAAAAATCTAAATTTCAAATATATTTTAGATTTTATAAAGTACAATAGAGGATCATAAATGCAGTATGTTATGATAATGTGTGCAGTACATTTATAATAGAGCGTATCTGTGCTTCATCTACAGCTGTGGATAGAGACAGAAGAGGAAAGTGAGGTGAGGAGCTGCCCGCTGTGCCAAGTCATCTTTCCTGTTGGTTACCCTGATGATGCCCTGATCAAGCACATTGACTCACACTTGGAAAACAGCAAGATCTGAGACCACTATCACTACACTGTCCCTTAAACCCACTTTAATACTTATCAACAGTTCTAACAGCTTTAGGGGTTGATTTTTCAATTAAGGGGAGCCAAGACCATCTGAGGCCAAATCCTCATAACCTGTGGATTAGCAGAGATTTACAGTATGTATATTGTGTCAAAGGTAATCAGAAACGACACTAAGAGAAAAAGGATGTACAACACCTTTTTAACATGACTTTGGCATAATTTAATTATTTCAGCTATTATCTTTGTCGATATCAAGTTAAAAACGTACAGCTGTTACAGACCAACACTTATTAGCAGACAATAAAACAGTCAAATACAAATACGCCACAATAACCACAGTGTTCATTTGGCTCCGGGTGGCCTTTTTTAAAAACAAACAAACAAAAAAAGAAAAAAAAACCCAACAACAAAAGCAAAAAACATGAGGCATGATTTCAAAATTTTTTTGGAAATTCTGGGCACATCTAAAAGCCACACAGTTAGTAAATTTTCTAATGAGTGATAGAAGACTGTAAATTTAGAGAATTATTGTGTAATGCAGGGGAGGGCATAACGTTCATTTCAAAAGTATCACTAATAACTACACTTTTAAGTGGGTTTAAATTTCAGCACTTTATACAAACCCTTAAGATCCTATTTATCTTTACAAATATTATTAACTCGAAGGCAAAAACATACAGTATAGATTTTATTTATTTTTAATATTGACAAATGTCTCTTTTAATTACTTAATTTTGAATCTTAGATTGCTAGTGTCCCTTTAACGTAACTATACATATGTCTCTATGACATACATAGTATTATACGTAATACAAACACATAATATCAACTTGCAACTGCATCTACTGTTGTCTTCCTATATCCAAAGTTTATTAACATCACAAGAACATAAAATCCATGATTTTAACAGCAAACTTCAGACACTGATACGTAACTAATGACCAGTGAAAATCACTCACACTGGCTCATTGTCATCAGATATGTGAGCATGAAGCCTCTGAAGGTTTTATGTTCCTGGATATAAAAAAAAAAAAAATATGATGTTGTTTTCTTCAATACAGCATAAAATGAAATTCAGTTACTCCAATTATTACACAAGCGTAACCTTTTTCCTAAAAAGGCAGCACTTTGAAAGTGACTCATTTTTACAGTCAACAAAACAGTTGAACGCATCTAAGATGTACTTGACCTGATAAGGATCATTTTTATGACCAAATTTCAAAGCTGTTGTATCAAATTGTTTTAATTGATGTACTATAAATGTACTTGATCTGTATTTAAACTATTTAAGTGTATTAAATTGTAAAAGCTACTGTACATAGATAGGCATTTTGGAAGCTCAGATGAGAGAAAATCATTTGCTGAAGAGTAAAGGAAAGTTAGTTAACTAAGAATTACATGTGTTGTTTTAATTCAACCCTGGAGGGAAAGACAAGAATACAGTAAGGTCTGCTAATGATCTACATTTCTGGTACTCTACTTAGAGTGTGTCCTGTATTGTGAACTCTTTTGCGATTTCTATTAACATTGTGAATAGCCAGTACTCTTAATATCCCAGTGACCCAATTATTGCGCTACTAAGAGAGAAAGTAGAACAGCATGATAACACCAGTAAAGCCTGAATTACATGCCCAAATATAGCTATGAGCAGACACTGGCTGTCACATAGCAAGGAAGGACCACCCAGCTAAGTGCACTGGCAAAATTATAAATAGGTACTGAAGCAAGACGGTTTGGTTTGTAAGCAATACACTTTAGATCATGCTGTATAAAGAAGACTACTTAATATGGCCATGTGAGTGACAAAGACTTTTATTAAAGGTAGATGATGATCATTACAGAGACATACTGGGGAAAAAACAGGTTTATATTATGATTGAAAATAATGACCAAGTACCAGTCATGCATATCATCTTCATATTGGTTAAAGTGCAAAGCCTAATGTTTTTATCTTGCAGCTAGGATGTGCAGACTGGTGCATGCGCAGAGTGTCTGCTACAAAAAAGTACACAACCGCACATACAACTCGCACGCATTTCAAGTCAGTCTTACAACTTTATCTACGATCCTACAGTGTAGAAACAAAGCAAAACTTAAGCCATTATTCACAAGAGTTCACTCAGGAGTTATTTAAAGAGCTATTGCTGATGTTTCTTATTCTTAGAACTGACTTTTCAGAAGAAAAAAAATAATAATAAATGCAAGCCCTCTCTGGATCTTCTCTTCTTCTAGCCCTGTAGTTTGGTGTGTGACTACTATGTGATATTCTTAAATAACTCAGGGGATAAGACTTTGTGAATATGGCTCCTCTTACCGTGAACTCCCAGATAACATTTACAGGAGCAGAGTGATCACTCGCCAAATCTGTGAGAACACAGAGAGCACTGAAGAGTTAGGTAATCATAGACATATTTTTGTGATAGCAAGGAGTGAACTAAAAAAAACTATAAAAGAAATATATAAAAAAAATTGCATAATGTGTCATATTTTAATGTTTCTGTAAATAAAATGGAACATGCACTCATTTTGCTTTTGATGGTCTTTTTTGTCACTATAATCTGTCTATACACAGTAGATATGCTATATGGTTCATGCATAAGTATGTGAACTTATGCCCACTGAAGCACCACAGCCTTGTATTGCTCTTCTTGACTCACAGGAGTCATGAAACCCAGTGTATTCTGCTGTTGTAATTCATCTGGTTTGCTGTCTTGTGCATTTTGAGATGCTTTTCTACTTCCCACAGTTGTAAAGAGTGGCTATTTGAATTACTATTGCCTTCCTGTCAACACATACCATCCGACCATTCTGCTCTAACCTCTTTAATGAACAAACCATTTCCACCCTCTTTAATGAACAAGCCATTTCCACCCAACTTCTACTTTTTTCCACAAAAAAACAACTCTATAGCTTAATATGTGAAAATCCCAAGAGAGCAGGCATGTTTGAAATACTCGAAACAGCCCATCCAGCACCAACCAGCATGTTAAAATCACTGCCAGTCACACATTGACTCATTCAGATGTTTTGATGTTTAGCTGAAGCTCTTATCCTTTGCATGATTGCATGCATTGTGTTGCTGCTACAAGAATTGCATGACAGATGTGCTTAATAAATTTGTTAGTGAATGTATGTAAATTTATGAACAATGTATGAAGTTGTATTTTATTGACAGTAGTGGATGTCATGAAGCTTTTCTAGAAAAATGATGAGCTGTGCAAGCAATGTGCTTGTGTACCTGTAGGAGGTGGAACCAGTTGATGTTTGTTGATTCTGTTCTCACATCTATACTTCCTTCAGAAGATCATACACACTTTACTCTCTGGTTCAATCACCTTTTCGGAGAAGACAAAACTGTGATCAGCGGTGAGTAATAAGTGGCCTCATGCTGCTCACCCAGTTCAGGGAAAAGATACTGGAATGTTTTTTTTTTTTAATACTTTTATAAAACTTTTTTTAATCTCTATTCATAGAGACATTTTCTTTTCCTGATCTCTAGCCCTATTTAATTATGAACTAGATGAAGTTCATTAATAAAAAATCCTGCACTGCTGAAATACTTTACTGTATCCTCAAGGCGAGTGCTAATTACAGTATTCATAATTTGGCACATGATAATATACATTGTTAATGTAACGATTAATATTTACTTTCCCATTGAAGTCATTGCCTTTTGTTTCCACCATACAGCCAACTCCTATTATTACTTTTTTCCTTCCCCCATTTCCACCCCAATGTCTTAAGGTTTGTCCTTTCTCTTTTCTATGTCAGGCAAGCACATACATGCTCAGGTTTATACACGCTTTGCAGGATGACCCGCCCATCCGCTAACCAAAACCACATTTTCTGAGAAGCAGTGAATATGCTTGCTCTCTCTCACCTTTTCTTCTTTTTCTCTCTGACATATATATACGCATCAAGTATTGATGCTTAGATGCTTAATTATAAAAGTGCACACACCCAAACCCAGTAGTGGGTCAAAAGGCAAAACATGAACTCATGAGCCCATAAATAAGATTAAAACTTTTGACTTTCAAAGAAAAGCGGAAATATGGCCTCCACTGAACCCCACCCTTTAACTCCATATCTACAGCATTAACAAAAACAATAAAAATTAAAAAATACAAATAAAAACATGCCCCCTAGGAAAGATATACTGTACTGTAAGTAAGGATGAAAAAATATAATTTTGATCTGAAGAAAAACAATGCCATAACACAATGATCATTTGTGTATAAAATTTGTATATAACAAAATTAAGTCTTCTTAGCTAGCATGTTTATAATTGAATTGCTGATATATAAACCGAGGAAGGTATTCCAGCTTAAAGATAAAGAAAAAGAGATCTTTATTGTCAACTGTTGCATGAACAATGAAAATCAGTTTAGCAGCTCTCTATTTAGCAGCAATTATAAAAAAAAAAAAAGTACAGAAAAGACAACTAAGGTAACTACACTAAGCTATATATGTGCATATACCTACATGCACATATACACATACCCATATGTACACATATAGACACATATACATATATCCTATATATGCAAACACATATACATATATCCACATATTCACACATTTAGAGACATACACGGAAGGGTGCATGATATGTCAAAGGTGTATGGTATACACAGGGTGAGAGGTAGAGCTTTTTAATCATAAGATGCATGATGCTAAAATGTTATATGATGTTCGAGACCTGCTCTAAACATGAGCATTGCACTTAAACATGAGTATTGCACATGAACATGAAAAAAAAAATATTATAGCTTATAACAGTTTATAACATCTTAAAATATCTTCTGTTTTTTTGTCTGTACTAAACTTTTAAAGAAAACCTGTTTTGTGGCATGCAGTATAGTAGTCCTACATGTCCAGTAGGATCACCTTTCTTAAATGAATGTACAATAAAACTCCTATAGCATCTGTGTTTCAGATGTTTCCATTATTGCAGTTTCATTTAACCCTAAAGTCATCAAAATATAACTTTACTTTCTTTGCTGGCCGGCTGGTTTTGAATAAGTAACAGGGAGGATTTTTTAAGCATAGGTTAAACAATATGCCAACATAGCATATGGGGTAACTGCACATGGATCATGATGCTGTTGCTGCTGCTGCTGCTGCTGATGATGATGATGATGATGATGATGATGATGATGATTAGTTTTTAAGTGACATCAATTAATTTCATTATTTTGATTTCAATCTATAACAGGGCAAAATAACTTCTTAAAATAACATAATCAGTCAAGATTTTAATATATTTAAAAATAAAAAAATCTCAGAACAGTATTTTTATGTATTTGAATGTCTTCAAGTGAATATTGTGGGGAACAAATTTTTCATAACCTACCATAGCCTACAATTATGAAAAATGATGTTAGGGCACGAGATGCTAAATAGATTTAAACACATTAATTAAAAAATAAGATTTTGTAACTATTCTAATGATGATATGTCAAGTTGCATTGTAGTTATGGTTAATATTTAGATAAAAACAGACAAAACATGCTTTGTATCCTGTAATAAGGGTTTAATCATGTTTGAAGTTTCTGTGAAGGACACTTCACCAATACTTGTAATGTATTTTACTTTTACTTTCTATGAGAGGGATTCAATGGACATGAGATATGTTAGTATTAGGGAAACAGACTGTGGTATTTTAGACAAATAAATAACTTAAATGATAAAAACAAATAAAAAAATCCCAAAAACATAAAACAAGGTGACACAATTGGTTAAAAGAAATTAAACAACCCAAACCAGTTTTTAATAAATATAAATAGATATAAATGGATTATTATTGTTTATATATTTCACTACCCAAATGAAGAGTATTACTCTAATATCCTGATATTGTATACCTGTGACTCATGGGTGCATTTTCTAGTAAATCGTAAATGAACATGACAAACATTTGCTTTATATATCAGGAATGAACAGTTGAAGAGTTTCCTTTTCAAATGAATAAAGAAATATTACAGGATCTTAAAACATTGAACACCTCACTCTTTCCTGTGTTGTGGTTTTCTTTACACATACATTCAGGGCCAAATTTCCCAAAAGCATTACAAAGTTAAGATCATTTTAACTGGTAGAGAAAGAAAAAGTAATGGTTTACATTTTATACAGAGATTTACACATTTACACATGATGTTTTTTGAGAACCTTAGCCAAGGTCATCTGAAACATACATTAAGTATGAGAGGCATTAAACATTTTTTTTGTGCGTGTGTGGATTATATTTGTATTATTTTATTATATATTTAGCAATGTGAGAACATGTTCTTAGACCATGGTAGTAAGTTAACAGTGTAAAGAGTAAAGAGTTAAATAAAAGTATCTTGTATATTTAAAGCACTCAAATATCACTGTTTAATCTTCTTACTTCTTCTTTTGAGTCCAGAAAAAGATAGAATGCTTGAATTAGGCCTCAGTGAAGGTCACAGCATGAGCTAGAGGGAGATTTTTATGATTCAGAATGATCCTGTACAACATCTCACCCCTGCAGTAAAATTATACATTAGTAGATGATCAAAAGTTTTTACAGTTTCCAGCTTATGGATGTTCTACCGACTGTTTGTGTATGTGAAGATATTAAATTATTACATTATACCTTCATTTCTTTGGGTTACTTAAATTAAAGGCTCTGCGATACAAGCTGTATGTTCTGCAAATGAATCTATTTTGTTCTATAGTTCAATTTAACGTGTATTTCCCAACCCATCAAGTCACACAACAAAGAAGCAAAAAAGCTAAAATGCATTTCATAAAAGTGGCCACAGTCTCCACCAGTGCCTTCCTTACTGTTACACTTTTACAGTGTTTATAATCAGTCCCCATGTGACTCTGTAGACCTGCTGTGAACTAAAACTTTCAATCAGACAGCTCAGTATAGCCCACATTGAGACATATCAACCTAACATAGTAACCAGCACAGATCTGAGAGCTGAAATCAACGGACAAGAGGATTCATGTGTGATTCACATAATACTTCATATTTCAACAAGCTACCTCACTTGTAAATAAGAGGCCATACCCCTTGACTTTGCAACATGAAAAGCAGTAACAGGCATGAAGAGAAACTTCTTCACACTAGAACGAGAAGCACATGCTGAACTGAGTGGATTACTTCAATCGATTATGAACTTCATATGATCTCAGAAAATATAAAAAATTACAAAATTGTGCTGCTGTCATCAACATTTCCATAAACAATGGAAATTCAGCTAATGTTTGGATATTTGATTTATATCCCACATCTGTGATATGTGTAGCTTATACACTGTAGTAATACGCATTTAGATAACTTGCCACTAAAAAGCAGCATGGAGTCAGCTTCACGGGCCAGGCAAGCACGTGATGACAGACAGACTGAGAGAAAATATATGCTATCTACCCTGGCACGCCACAACCATGGCTTGACAGATTAAAGTGAATTAATAGTCATTTGTCACTTAAGTCCTTATTTATTAGGCCTATTAATTTGTCACATAAAATTAATCTTACACCAAAAGTGTAAGATTATTGCATTTATGTTAGGGATATATGACACATAGTTGGTGTTATCCTTTATAAAATATAATGGTTTCCCATACGGTTACATATCTGCTGTGATGACTATATGGCTGTTCCCTGAATAAAATAAAATAATAAAACTTTGAAAACCCAGAAAAACAAAGCAAAACAAAAAAACCCTGAAGTAATCGATCACACAAAAAATTTAACATTGACTCAGAGTAAGTATTTTAGCTTACAGGTTAAATTAAATTAATTATTTATATTATTTACTGACCAGAGTTTAAATCTTTTCAGTGTATATGCTTAAATGCCAGTCTAACAATTCTCCATCTCAGGCAGATTTACTCTTCTACAGCACACACCTCCAAACTGACTAGAAATCATGTGAACATGAGGTAAGACTTGATTGTAGCCTCTGCTCACCTTCCACATTAATATTTGTCAAACAGCATTGAAATTACTGTACGCTCAGTTTTCTGTTGGTAAGTTCCATAAATGACAGCCATCGGTTCTTCATTGTTTGTTTCATACATGATCCCTGTATATCCCAAAAACTCCACTAGATGGCCAGACAGGCCACAAAAACATCCACTCACACCATCATTCCCACTATTATAACAGGACTCAGATCTCATATGCTGCACTCCCCATACACAGATTAACACAGCACACTCTAAGTAATACATTTTATTCTAACATTTACTGTAACATTATGTTTAAGATGGATTATCTGCCAAAAATTTAAACAAATTTATTTTCTTAAATTTTATTTATTTTATAAAAAAAAAATATATA
>JAQMYF010000021.1:29284014-29294520 GCA_030014195.1 Neosilurus mollespiculum
TTAACCATCAAAGTATTAATGTCTGGTCATCTGATAAGTGCAAGAAAAGATTAGCTACACCAAATATTTGTGACATATAGCCTACAAGACAAAGAATAGCAAAACAAAGCACCCCGATATAAACGAAAGTATCGAAGTATCAGTATCAAACTATCAGAGCAGCTAAAGGCATTGTGGTTGTTTTTCATATTCTGATTGATGTAAAACAAGAAAGAAAACATACAAATGTTCCACCAACTCATTATCTTAATCTTCAATACCTAATAATTTTTCATATGGTGGAATTAAGACATTTGTTCGGTCTTTTATGTGTGAGACCATTTTAAACAGATTTCATCAGAAACAGCAGTGTAAAGAAGTGAAACATCATTTGTAGCTGCATGGCAGGCACATTTATTACACACACACTCACACACACACGCACGTGTGCGCACACACACACACACACACACACACACACACACACACACACACACACATTATCCTTGCAGCAATGAAATGCTATATGGTTGCACAGATATTAACTGACTTGTTTAAATAATTTTCACATACAGCAGCAAAGTAATCATTCCATGAAAACTGCATCTGTCTGGTGGACCACAAAGCTCTGAAAATAGGATTCTGTCTGTTAGCATATAATCTCTGCACATATCATCATCATCATCATCATCATCATCATCATCATCACACATTTATATCATCATATCATCAGGCAGGATACAACCTGAACAGCTTGCCAGACCATCGCAGGGTAACACACACACACACACACACACACACACACACACACACACACACACACACACACACACACACACACACACACACAATCATTAACACTCACTCTCACACCTATAGGCAATTTGGAACAGCCATTTAGCCTAACGTGCATGTCTTTGGCCTGTGGGAGGAAACCAGAGTACCCTGTGAAAACCTACTCAAGCACGGGGAGAACATGCCAACTCCACATAGAAACTCCAAACCCAGCAAACCCAGGAGCTTTTTGCTGAGAGGTGGAGGTGCCACCCCCCATATTTTTTATTGCAAAGTAAATTTGCATCATGGTGTATATTTCAGATCAAATATGCAAAAAAAAAAGAAAAGAAAAGAAAAGAAAAGCTTTTAATTAGTGGATGTTTCACAAATCTATGCCAGCATAATCATCTTAGCTGTGGCAGTAGACAATATAGCAGTTGTATCATATTTCTCTTCTTAGACTGCTTTCACAATGATACTCCATATGAAAAAAATTGAAAATAAAAAATGTAAAAACCTGTGTCGCCCTTTCGTGTTAGTCTATTGGATTGGCCTTGTGCACCCCGCCTGCACTGACTACATGTTAAGCGTACAGAGTTAAGGATCATGGAGAAGGCCAATAACAGAGAGCACAGGGCTGTAGTCTGTATTTGAACTGCCAGCCTGTGTAACTCACCCCTGTTGATGGCAGGACGCATACTCACTCACTCACAGCAGAGCTCTTTACCAAGCACAGCATCGCCTCAGGCAAGAAAGCTGCAAGGGCAGAGAGGAGGAGGCAGCAGGCAGAACAGTGCCAGGCAGAAGGAGTAGAGTGCAGAGTAGTAGCAAAGTTTAAGGGTGGAAGAATAGGAGCAGATCATCAAAATAAAAAATATTAAATTAAATAACACAAAAAGACCAGGTTGTGCCTGTGGGCCAGCTTTAGTGAGTGTCAACTCAACAGGCTCAGAGTTTAAAACCTGCTCTAACCTGAAGCAACTGAGAAGTGCACACAGTTTTAAAATCTTGTTGGAACTTTTTTTTCCCTGAGCAGTAATATAGGCAAGTCATGCTGTAATATAAAGTAACCACATCTTAGCTATTTGAAACTCAATCACACAGCCCAAACGTAAGAGTAAGAAGAATGTCTGGTTTTCTCTACTTACTTACTGACAGCAAAATCAGTAGTGTCTTAGATGTAAACAACCAATGAGCATCTACAGTGCTGTTGACGCACAGAACTATACTTTGTAGCTTCTATGTTGTGGCTTTTTTTTTTCTTGTGGCCTGCAAGTCCTGCAGGATTTGCATGTAAACCTTAAATGACTCATTTTCTCTGCACTTGATAACATCAAAAAACTTCTGATATTATTTGGTCCAAAACTTACTAATGCATTCTTTTTTGTAATTGATTGAGATTTTTGGCATTTGATAACACACACACACACACACACACACACACACACACACACACACACACACACACACACACATATGTGTTATATTATATCACCCACTTCAAACTATTAATATTTTGTAGCTTTGCAGTCTGAAATGAAGAGACATACATAGTAGTATCTTTCCAGCTGTATTTACTCAGTGCAACTTTAAACAGCCCAGTAAAATATATAATAGCAACAATTCAGCAAAAAGCAGAATCATTAAGATGGTTAAAGTCTCAGCCCCTCCTAAAAATAAATGTAAACTCAATCAGGTGTAACTAATCACCTTTTCCACTGCATGCCAAGCTAATTGGCTTCCACCTGTGATCAACTGTAATCATTCTGAATAGTTTAGATTAAAAACAGCTATTCCTAGAGTATTCCATTGCTCAGACAATCAACTATGGGTGGCAAGGCACTGTCAAATTATCCCAGAGATTACATAGTGTACAAGTACAAGTCAGGAGATGGATACAACAGATTTCAAATGCTTTATTAACCCCTAGGAGCACAGTAAAGTCGATAATCAAAAAGCAGTAAGTATATGGTATTATTGTACTAGGACCCTTCCGAAATCAGGCTGTTCCTCCGAACTGGATTGAAGAGGAAAGAGAAAACTTGCTTTTTTTAACCTCTTGCTATTACATGCTTCAGTTGGCTGTTATAAGTTGCATTGAATAAATACAACTGGGAAAAAAATATTTCTTTGTGAGTGTCTACATCTCAGGCTGCAAACCACAGAGCAGTACTAAATAAATCATTGGTATTAAAAAGAAACAACTTGAGGAATATTTTTCCAACTAATTTGGTTAGTTAACTGGCAACAGGTCAGTAATACGAATGGCTATAAAAAGAGCATCTGGGCAGCAATCTACAAAAAACTGCATCTACAAATTCTGGAACAATTTCAGAATGTCCTTCAACATAAAATTGTGAGGTCTTTAGGTCTTTGTATATCTATATTCTGAGAATCTGGAGAAACCTCTGTGTGTAAAGAACAAGGACGAAAATCAACACTGGATGCCCCTGATCTTCAGACCCTCAGGTGGCGCTGCATTTAAAACAAGCATGATTCTGTCAATCACTGCAGGCTTTCCAGTCTTTTGTAGCCCCATTCTAACCTTTTTGAGAAATGTTGCTGTCATCAAATTCAAAATGAGCTAATTTTTTTATGATACTGTAAAATGTCTCACTTTCAACATTTGAACGTTTTCTATGTTCTATTGTAAATAAAATAGAAGTTTATGATATCTGCAAATTGCCCTGTGAACTGTCCAGAGTGTACTCTGTCAGCTGAGAGGGGCGCAAGCCTCCCCGTGACCCTAATTAGGATTAAGTGGTTCAGAAAATGAATGATTAATGATATCTGCAAATCACTGCATTCTGTTTTTATTTACATTTAACACAGTCCCAACATTTTGGAATTGGGGTATGGGCATATAGGCTATGAAACATTTCTTATATAGTTTTGTCCTTTCATAATTAAGAATTTTATTAGGAATCTCATGGTACCTTTTACAAAATCCTCTTTCACTCATACATCACTGCTATGGTTGCTGTGGCACAGCATAGTTTCATCATTATCCAAGACTACATGGCAAATAAGTGCCGCAGCCCATTTTTGCACACAGCAATATCACAGTTCCGATCTGTCACCCTTCACTTGCCGTAATGTGAGAAAGCAAGACGTGTTGAGCCTATTATCACTTCCTGGCAAGGCTGGCACGCTGATCCCCTTCCCCAGGGAGCCAAGCAATATGGTGGCGTACGCTCACAGCTTACCAGCTAGAGCACCCACTGTCACAACATATCAGTACTGTGTCCACCATCCGGTCAAACAGAGGCAAAACACACACCCACACACACACACACACACACACACACACACACACACACACACACAAATGCACATCGCAGATACTTAAAAGAACAAATATAAAAGATAGGTTAGAAAAATAGAAAAAATTACACAATTGAAAGAAATTTTCATTACAATATAGTATACCTTTCCAAATCCACTGAAAAAATTATGATGCTATACAGATATTTACAATTAATATTTGTGGTTTATGAGCAATATTTCCATGCTTATTTTCATGTTGAGAGTAAGTAGAATCTTTGATTCTCTGATCTTAATATTGTTGGGTACAAGAACTATTTATTACAATAGAGTAGTGGCCTCAACGTTTATAGAATCTAGTGGATAGAAGAAGTAGATAGAGACAGTTTGATGGCAAAATTACATTAAAGTTAATTTATACTGTTAATTTTTTTTATGATGTCATACTTTAAAGATACAATAAGAAATTCAGATGTACTCATATATTGGGGACATGGTGGCTTATTGGGTATCGCTGTCACCCCACAACGATTCAAGACTCAGCATTTCAATCTTGGCCAAGAGCTTTTTCTGAGTGAAGTTTGTATGTTCTCCTTGTCCTTGCCTGGGTTTCCTCCAAGTTACTCCAAGTGTCTTCTCTGTTTGTAACAGTGTCAAATACAATGTTTGAAAACCATCCACTTTGCACAAAATTAAGTAGCTGAAATAAATTATAAAATGCTGACAAATAAAAAGACACACTGTAATTGTCAGAGGTCTGTTGTGTTTGACTGAAACATGAATTAGAATAAAAAGATCACAGGCTCACCATTCATGCCTGCAGTATGCCAAAACATGACAGGATTAACTGTTCGAGCAGACACTGTCGACCTAATGTTAGCAGAATTCATCCAGCTTCAGTGGAAAGGTCAAGAGGGAAACGTGTCAGGTATAATCTTCTCCAAGGACTCGGTAAGCCCCTACACCAGGAGACACCTTTAAAAGGCTGTTTTTATTCATTGACAATAATGAATGCATTGTTTCCAGGTTTCCCTATCGATCACAAATAACACATTCTGATACCTTAAACACTGGTGAATCACAGTGAGTGTTGTGAGAATGTGATTCCACAGCAGTGAAACACACTGCTATTACTTTAACGGCACCTGAGAACCTGTTTTTGTCTACTGAAACTCCCATTAGCAGTGACAGAACAAAGGGATGACACGTCCTACCTTCAGGGCCAAGTGCAGATTCATGTACACATGAATGAACACCGTGCATTTACACACACAGGCAGATCTGGACAAACACCTGCCGAATAACATAACTATTTATTTGTGGAAAAAGGTGAAAAATGTATTTAAGAAGCTTAAACCAGATATGGCTATCCTCAGGTTTTGTTTGCTTGTTTGTTACAGCTTGCCACAGGATTTATTTATTAAATAAATAAGGCAGCAACAATTTGCAGCTGGTTGATTGCTGTCATTTCATACTTATTTTAACATTATTTAATAGTTTTTTTTTCATACTCCATCTTATTGTTATACTCTATAGCCAAGGGTTTGTCTACAACTCTTGAATGTTTAGCGAAAACCTAGTTAGTCACTCAAGTAGTGTTTTGAGAAAATGTTGAGAAACTAAATTAATTTCTCAGTAAACACACACTTTACAAACTAACCTGTTTCATGTCAATTTTCTTGTAAATCACGTATCTTTTCCAGCTGTGATATTGTTGACGAGTCCATTTTCTGTAATTAAAAACATAGGGATAGTCCATGACCAAGTGTAGGGGGTGATCACACACACACACACACACACACACACACGGGCATCATCATGATGCTGGCTGATAGATAGGTAGTGGCAGAAAGCAATGCCAGAGCATGACAAGATTGAACTTTGGGACATCTTCTTACCCGACAGCTTAAACAAGCCGAGGCTAAGGGGCGGTCACCAGGAGCATGATTGAGGTCAACCAGGGAGTGCACAGTATCAGAGGAAGCAGGCAAAAAAAGAGAGATGGGGGAGGGCGCCTATGGGGGTGTCACAGCATCACTGTAATGTCAGTCCATGTCATTTGTTATCAGCATTGGCTGTAAATTTTCTAAGCAATTAGAGCGCTTATATTGAAAGAGCTGGCTGACAAACAAGGCCCTCTTGCAACCATGCAGGCAGTCACACATCTACATGGCCAATCTGTCTTTCAGATACACACAACAGCCCCTGGTCTTGCCTGCTACAGCTCCATTTTTTCCCCTCAAATATATTTTTACATCCTTCTCCTCTTGATCTCCTGTCTGCTACATTCCACTTGTTCACTGTGCCACAAACCACACTGTCTTTAGCCAATATCCACCCTATTCCTACCTATGCATTTTTCTAGCTGCTACAATTTAATATAGTCACCATGTTTTCCTCATTTACAATTTTTTTATTTGATCTTTTTTCAAACATTTATGAATTAAAAAAATAAAGTTTGTTAATTTATTTCCTCATTGGTGGTCAGTACAGGATTATTTGTGCTTCATTAGCACACATGATGTCACACCAGTGTGTAGCACTGAATAAGAAGAATGCAATATGCAGATTAAACTGTTTTAATGATGAACATAAGGCAGTCAAATACAGAACACAGGTCAGGATCAGTACCGTGGGACAGACAGAGGTCAATCAAGAGACAAACTGTAATCCAACAGCCTGCGATGGCCTGGCGAGCTGCCCAGGATGTACTCTGCCCTCGCCCAGAGTCGGCTGACATGGGCGCCAGCATCCCCGCGACCCTAATTAGGATTAAGCAGTTCAGAAAATGAATGAATTAATTAATCCAACACCAGTGTAGATAAAGCAGGGAGAGATAATATATGTAAACAGAGCATTATGGGCTTGGTAATTGGTAACAGTAAGGCAAACTAGGTGATACACTGGAAAACCAGAGAGAATAACCATGACTTGGTAAGACTGGCAACGAGTGCCACAGAAAAAGACTTCATGATTTGTGTTTTAGAGTTCTTTTATAGTGAACAGATGATCAGCTGTGATTGTGAACAGGTGCATTGGTGGTTTTGTGGTGCGCGAGTCAGAAGTTTGGTTTGTCAGCTGTACAGTGGATGATGGAAAGTATAGTGCAAGTCCTATGAACATGTATAAGCCAAAAATCTGACACTTTATTCATTTGGCATATACAGTATATACAACCGGGCGGCACGGTGGCACAGTGGTTAGCATGTCCACCTCACAGCAACAAGCCACATGGGCCTGGGTTTGATTCCCGGGCTCAGTTTCTGCGTGGAGTTTGCATTTTCACCTAGTGCTCGCATGAAATTTCTACCAGAGGTGGGTTGATGGACAAAAAGGTTCCATTAGATTTTGAAGATGATCAGGATCAAAATATGGATCATTCTAACAAACAAGCAAACATTCTATCTGCTGATCTGATCTGAAGAATTTACAATAACGCTATATACCCCTAAGAAAGTACTAGGGTCCTACTAGGGTCATGGGGAGGCTGGAGCTATCATTTTATTCTTTATATGATCATACTATTCTCCTTGATAGATTAAATGATGAAAGATGAAATTTTGATAAGAGGAGTACTTGTGCTTGGACCACAGGCAGCTAGAAATAAGCTTTCTAATTATGTAGTTAATATGGATGGAGTTTCAGTTTCATCATGTGTAGCAGTAAAGGACTTTGGTGTGAATGTTACCCCAGTCTTTCATTTAAAGCTCATGTAGATAATATTACTCATGTCACCTTCTTTCCTCTCAGGAATCTTGTTGAAAGCACTGCATTATGCAGAAAAACTTGTTCATGCTTTTATTAACTCAAGATTAGACTGCTGTAATGCTTTACTGTCTGTATGTTCTAATAGGTGCATAAACAAGCTCCAGTTAGTACATAATGCAGTGGCAAGAGTCTTTACTCGAATCAGAAGATATGAGCTTATCACCCCTATCTTATCCACACTGCACTGGCTCCCAATTAAAATTTGCGTTGAATATAACATACTACTTTTAATATATAAATCACTTAATTGTCTTGCGCCACATTATCTTAATGAATTTATTGTCCTTTATGATCCACTACACCTAGTAAGATCAAAAGGTGGAGGCTACTTATTGATACCTTGAATAATGAAGACTACTGCAGAGGGCAGAACTTTCTCTTCCAAAGACCATTTATGGAACATCCTTCCAGTTAACTTTCGGGACTCAGACACAGTCTCAAGTGTTTAAGACTAGGCTGAAAACGTACTTGTTTAGTCAAATATTTTGTTAAATAGCCTTTCGGTAGGTAAATGAGCAGATATGGAGGTTCTCAGACATAGAGAGTTCTGGTAAAGCGGGATGTTTGGATGCTGTCACTTCCCCACTCTCACACGCTCACTCTAGTTTATTGACAGTGGAGTGGATAATTGTCTTATGTCAAAGGGTCTCATGTCTGTCTTCCTTCTGGTTTTTTCCTTTTAATGTTATGTTGTCGTAGTATGTCATGCCAGAGTCCCTGCATGCACTCAGCACTGATAAACTCTCTTCTTTAACAATTAACTTGTTAGGAGCATACCTAACAAACCCAAGTCTCTTTCCCTGATTATTTATTTACTTTTTTTAGGTACACATGCTACTTTTGAGATAACAGTGATCCCGATCCTTCGCTCTACAAACTTTGTAATCCATCCTGATGTGCTACTTGTTGGAGTTCTCATCTTAGAAGCAGCTCATTTCTGCTAATAATGACCCATATGGACCTAAATATATACTTACTTTGCCTTTCAAAAGTATTTACCCACCTTGGCATTTTTCATGTTTTGTTGCCTCACAACCTGGAATTAAAATGGATTGTTTGAAGGTTTGCATCATTTCATTTACAGAACATGCCTACAACTTTGAAGATGTGATATTTTTTTTTTTAATTGTGAAGCAAACAACCAACAGGACAAAATAACAGAAAACTTCAGCGTGCCTAACTGTTCAACCCCCTAAACTCAGTACTTTGTAGAGCCATCTTTTGTGGCAATTACAGCTGCAAGTTGCTTTGGTTAAGTCTCTATGAGCTTGCCACATCTTGGCACTGGGATTTTTGCCCATTCCTCAAGGCAAAACTGCTGCATGCTGGATGGTTTCCACTTGTTAACAGCAATCTTCAAGTCTGACCACAGATTCTCAGTTGGATTGAGGTCTGGGCCTTGACGAGGCCATTCCAACACATTTAAATGTTTCCCCTTAAACCACTCAAGTGTTGGTTTAGCAGTATGCTTTGGGTCAATGTCCTGCTGGAAGGTGAACCTCTGTCCCAGTCTCAAATCACAGGCAGACTGAAACAGGTTTTGCTCAAGAATATCCTTGTATTTAGCACCATCCATCTTTCCCATGACTCGGATCAGTTTCCCAGTCCCTGCTGCTGAAAAACATCCCCACAGCATGATGTTGCCACCAACATGTTTCGGAGGGGGGGGGGGTTGATCTTTATATTTTTTCCCATTGCACTTCACCAACTTAAGACTATTTTGTGCAGATCCATCACATGCAATTTATATTAAAAAAAACATTTGAATTACAAGTTGTAATGTAACAAAATAGGTAAAAAGCCAAGGGGGCTGAGTACTTTTGCAAGGCACTGTAAAAAATGTGAAGATGGCTTTCTATTGTTGGTGATATATCTTTTTAAATAAAATGATTTAGGAATAAAATTACTATTACAGTTGTAAGATAACCAACTTTACTTAGTGTTAATCTATAGTGAATTTCCTGCTATATGGTTTGTATTTTTATCTGGTTTCACCCAAATGAGGATGGGTTTCCTTTTTGAGTTAGCGTGCCATTGACTTATGCAGGCAAATCATAGCATTACACACTACACCTTTACAATAGTATAAACCCTATGCTCAACCCAGTTGTCCTTAAAGCCTTGTACATCATCTTTTTGAGAGGTCTGGCAAAAGGGCGTCAGAACAACTCTGCCACAATAACGTACCATGTGTTCATGTTAATGAGTAGACACTTGTCTTATGTATGTACATCTAATGTTGTATAATAGGCAGATGTGCCTAGCCTTATTTTATTCAGAAGTTCACTATTTTATGTGTGATTTGTTAGTTTAGCACCTGTATACTGTTTTTGTTGCGATTTAAAGTGCCTTACATTCCAGCATCGTGCCATCTTAGAACTTATGCATCTACATCATATTCTTGTAATTTTGCACCTATGCGAACTGTAGTTTGGATGGGTGTGAACTGAAGCAAACTACAAATGGCGGCCTTTAAAAACAGGCTAATGCGAATTAGCGAATGCAGATGTAAGATAAATGCAGATGTTTTTACTTTGCAGATGTAAGTAAAAACAACCTAATAATGAAAATTTTCATATTTTTAGTGTAACCAGAGAGAAGGCTTTACTTCCATCTTAATAATGAACTAATCTAACTAATACCGTAATGTATACTGATAATCTAGGCGTTATACAAAAATCTACACATAGACTTAACGCATTTGAAATCTTATATACT
>JAQMYF010000021.1:29337668-29354409 GCA_030014195.1 Neosilurus mollespiculum
TTGTTCCCCCCCCCCCCCCCCCCATAGGAAACAGGATGTATATGCATCCCGATTCTCCTAACACAGGGAATCACTGGATGAGGCAGGAGGTCTCATTTGGCAAGCTTAAACTGACCAACAACAAGGGCAGCTCGAACAACATGGCACAGGTATGAGTGAGAAAGAAGTTGGCTGGGGTTTATATGTTCACTTGTGGTCAGTGGTATCTGAATTTCCTCCTCTCAACCCATACCTAGTCATGTCTACACATACACTTATGTCATATCTCATGGGCCCCACACAGATGGTAGTGCTGCAGTCTCTCCACAAGTACCAGCCACGCTTGCATATCATGGAGGTGAAGGAGGATGGAACAGAAGATCCATTTCGCAGTTGTAAGGCGCAAACGTTCATCTTCCCCGAGACCCAGTTCATTGCAGTCACTGCCTACCAGAATGCAGACGTGAGTCACCCCTCATCCCACCCCCACACTCCTCCGCCATCAGTGGGGTTTATTCTCAGTTTTAATCAACTGATACCTACAACATAACCATCAATGAAACAAAACAGCTGTGAGGAAACTGACAAGCTGTGTTGTAATGAGACAGCATTCTCAGTACAAAGCTTCATATATCAGTTATTCTAAAACTGAAGAAGCACTTTGCAATTTGCAGTTTAATCACTTATTTTATTCTTATTTTTAAAAACATTAATTTCACTTATGACTATTAATTGTTAATTATCTGTGTGCCCTTTTCTTGCCTCATACTGTCCCCGCCTCCTCTCTTGACATCCTGACCATACCCACACATCTGTCATGGCTCCTGCTCCTGCCATTTCTTCCACAGATCACTCAGCTGAAAATAGACCACAACCCTTTTGCGAAAGGTTTCCGAGACAATTATGACACGTAAGTAATCTAAAACAGAATTGTTTTACTTATTTTAACTGGAAACCTGCTTTAAAATATATTTAAAGTATAATATTACTCAATCACTAAAAAAAAGTTAACCTAAATGCTATATTCAGATCTCTTTCAAGTGTTATGGCTAACATGGTACCACTGAGCTCTATAAGATTTGTATTTGTCATGCTGTAGTGGTTTTGACAGTTGAATTTGGCCTTCATGTTCCTATACAGACTGTATGCCCCGCCTGACTCAGATCGTATCACCCCCTCCCCCACCGAGGGCCAGCAGCTCATGGCAGCAAGTTGCTATCCTCGCCAGCCTTACCTGGCCGAGCAGTACATGAGTCCGCTGCAGCATAGCCGTTTCTACGGCTGTGAAGCCGTCAGCATGGCTCAGGGGTGCCCCAAAGATCCAAGTGGCAGTCACCATGGATGCTGGTACCTCCCTGGGCAGCAGGGCACACCTTCAAATCTACTGGACTTCAGCCCTTATGAGGGGGACTACACAGCCAATAGCTTATACAAGCCCTTTCCTTTACAGACATCGCCCCACCACCCACTGTCCTACTATCCTGAGAACCCCTTCACTTCTGGGCCAATATCAAGTGCTAGCCCTGCCACATGGAGTACGACAAGACCGCCTCCACAGTACCTCAGCCACTCCCACCCTGGGAAAGCCACCTCCAGCCTGAGCTGGTTCCGCCCCATGTCTTCTCCTGCCATATCCTCCTCTCCTCCAGCAGTAAATTCCCGCTTGCACCCTTCACCATCACTGCTTGAGTCCCTGAGGTTGCCTGTAGTACAGGATAAGCCAAAAGAGGTAGTGGAAGACACGTGGATGGAGACCCCCTCTGTCAAATCAGTAGACTCGGTCGACTCTGGTCTTTTCGAGGGTGCAGAGAGCAAGAAAAGACGAGTGTCGCCGTATACCTCTAGCACTGAGAACTCTCCTCCCATTCGTGGCAGCGAAGCCTGTGAGAAGGACAACAGCAGTGATGCAGGCTACTATGGCTTCTACAGTCACTGAGAGCCATCGTCTCTGGGCTAGTGTAGCACTCCTGCTGTGCCCCACCCACAGAGCGGCACTGTCTTCTGGGATAAAGCTCTGTGGGAGTCCAGAAGAGGAACAGCAGAGGCCAGTAACAGCTAACACAGAACTCTTATTCAATTCTCCTTCATAGCCCTGGTGCTATTTCTTTTCATCCCCAGTGTTATTGCTGGCCCTCTCATGATTGGTGTGCTGGGTCGCCATGGTAGTGCTGGATGGGGAAGGTCAGGTAGAGGCGTTCCAGTTATCCTGAAGGTCACTGTCATTGTGAGCACTGGCAAGTCAAGACGATGTGACTGGCCTGAAGTACTGGCCTGGAGATATATGCATGCATACACAGAGACCTGGATAAATTCAGAAACTGTTTAGCATTTAAAGAAGTCTGCGCACCTGCTGACACTCCCCTCAAGGACCTGTCCAGTCTCCCAGTTCTCACACACACACACACACACACACACACACAGGAAGGTTTTCTCAAGAATATAGAACATACTTATTCTTTAGGATTCCAGTTCATTCACATTTTTACTACCCCAGCTGAGCTTGAGTGTCTGGTGTAATCAGATGATTTAAATGACTGATAAGTGCTATTATAGAAAACAAAGTATATCTATCTGTTCAGAACGGGTCCCACTCATTCTATCTTTCTGTCCGAACCTCAGTTTCTCACCGCTAGATCATGTGCCAAACAGGGGCTGGCTCCAGTTTCATTTTGTTGGATATGCCTCAGTACCACTACGGTGTATCACATTTACTCCGTTAACATATTGTACATTAGTGGAGAAATCTAACGGTTAAACTTTAAGTTTTGCTGAACTTTCAGTTCCTAAAAGATGAATTGTAGTACACATCAGGCGTTACTGTATTTGTGCAGTCAACACAAACACCCCAATGTCAGTCTGATTAGTGTCGAAAGAACATTCATACCCCAACATCAGCAAGTCTTGCAAATAGGACCCGAAAGACAACATTCAGATAGACAGGGTGGGAAAATGAACACCTGGAAGGGGCATTGTGGTGACTGGACATCATAATCAAACAATAGCCTACACACCACAGACTTTGATGACATGAAGGAAGAACGAGACCTCAGTCTCACCTTTTCAGGGCCTGCAGACCTCCGAAGGTGAGAATGACCTTTGACAGCTTAGTTGGTGACAGCCATAAGAACGTTTACACACTGACTGTGAAGACACACGCACAACACAGGACATGGTTCATCTTGAATTTAGATGCATTTCTTTGGTCATCAGCTAATGTGATTTTCATCCATAAAATAATTCCCATAACATATTTTACTATAACACACAAAGGTTTAGCCCACACGTGTGTACGGTACATGCACATGCACACGAGGGATAACAAGCTTATTTTTTTTATTTATGTTTTGTTTCAGCAATCGAAGACTATAAACGATTCTCTAATAAGACTTAGTATGTACAGTAAATTGTTAAACATAGAAATGCTTAAGATATGAAGTTTAATGAAATTGTCGCTTTATTATGTACTGTCTGTATTTTATAGAGCTTTCCAAAAAAAAAAGTGTACAGTGTTATGTCAAAGCTTCAGGATGTTTTCAATGACTTTCAAAGTAAGGGACTGGGCGGGGGGTGTATTTATTTCAGTGCCGAACTAAATTACATATTAGCAATACAATGAAAAGGACAATCACAGTGAGTATTTCATATTGCTACTGCTTGGTTATAAACATATGGTTACATATTACTCAGGTCAAGCATGTGCCAATGAATATTTAGCTCCATTCATGTCATTAATGGAGGTTTGAAAGTCAATACTGATATAAAATTTTGTTTTCTTTATTGTTTCTTGGTTCAAATTAGTAAGGTGCAAACAGTTGTAAGATATGAGCTTAACTGGAAGTGATTTTGTGGTTAACTGGTTTATAATTTCAAGTGCAATTTAAAAGGTTCATTTTAATTTAAGAGAATTGTATTTTCCTTAATTTAATTCTTGAACAATTCTTGAATATGCATTCAGCTGTTGTTTGGACTTTTTATGAACACTGAGAATTTAAGTGTACAGTGTTGTTAGGACAATCATTAGGATATGTTTTAGGTGACCCCTAGTGGATCTCCCTATTCAAATAAAATAAATAAGAGTTAGAGTATATGTTTTAGTGTATACTACACAGAAACATAACAAAAGCAACCTAAAGCAAGATGTTTATGGTTTATTTTACATTTTAAAGTGAAACAGTGACCACGTGCTCTCTTTCTCACCGCATCTTTTGAAAGTAATTTCAAGTTTTAGTATATACTACACAGAAACACAAGAAAAGTGTGCTCCCGAACGGTGTCTTTTTAAACTCATTCAGAGTTTTAGTATATATTACACGGAAACATATGAAAAGCAAATTATAATGAAATATCTATGGTTTATTTTTTATTTTTAATGTGTGACACTGATGACACTGTCTTCTCCATCACAATTCTTACAAACAATTCATGATGGCATCTTATGAAACTAAAGTTTAAATAAAGTGCTTTTTCTACCTTGAGAAACATGAGGGCCATATTGTGTAGATTTCTTCATATTTTAATGGATTTCAGAATCAGTGCCCTGAACAATGTATCAGTCTTTGTCTTTTGATTCAATTTTTAACCACTTTGCAAACTCGGGATGAATAAGAATTATATGCCGAAAGTGAGTTGGATGCTTCGAGACATATGCTGTTATGAACTAATCAGATTGTGCTCTATCCATGTAGTATATACTGATTGCAATTATTTATTTAAGTTAATCATTAATTTATCTTTATCATTTATCATAATTTAAACTTACCAAAATGGGTGCACATTTCTGCACACAGAATTGGATGAAGGAATCTGCATCTGTTTCATAACAATGTGATAGCAAATTGTGTGAATTGACTTAAGGAATGAATCACTTTAAGCTGTGTGGACATAAGGTCCCATCTACTAGTCCCTTATTTACATGTTATACACATACATCTTACACAAGTTTACCCTCAAATACATATATGTACATCTTTGCTCAAATGTAACTTTGATGAACAATGCCATATGTGCAAAAGGGAATTTACCCTTAAATTCTTTTAACAGACTGTTAAGTTTAACAGTCTTCACTATCAATTAAAAACATACTCTGTATAAATTAACTTTCTCCAAGCTCATCTTAAAACCATCCATAAATAACAGGAAGCCTCCCTTAAATAATGCATAAGAACTGTATAGACTGAAATGATGTATTTGATTTGTTCTTATTGTAATAAACATAAATGTCGTTTCTCACTATGAGTCTTTCATTTGTTAGAATTGACTAATCTTTAATAATGGTAAAATGCAACAGTACACATTAAATAATGTTAATCGTTGTTTCACTGGACACACTGTTTACACAAAGCCTAACCAGACTTTGAGAAAGAGGAAGTCCTTTGTTTAATCCCACTTAGAAATTAATCCTATTATAGGAAGCCTCTGTGGAGTAATGACTTTGAAAAAGAAAATGGAAATAAATCCATACATATACAATATTATAAAAAAATAAAATAAAATAAAATCAAGTAGCAAGATCAATCCTTCAGTTAATTCATTTATTATCCCTTTATTGTAAATGAATTCACTCTATGTGTTATTATAAGAGAGATATGTGCATAAACTAAGAAGAAATCAGTCCCTTAAAAACAAATGTATGACCCTGTCACACAGTCCAGTCTCTTTCTTCATTCATTCTTATTCTTTATTGTACTACCAGAGTACTATAAAAAGCTGTGTGCGCCAAAATCTTTCTTCACTCAGGTAAATGATTTGTTACACAGGTCAGTGACTTTCTCCATTTATAAATGGTTACAAATGTGCCTAATATGCATCAGTTACGGCCATGATAAGGGTTGCTGATGTTTAAATCACACACTTGCTTAATAATATAGAAAATACAACAAACTCATTCATTAGAATGTCTCCCAGGCAGGTATAAACAAAAATAATAACTGATGAAGTGGATGATAGATGTTCAGAATTCCAATGAGAGTGGGTAGGAGTGAGATTAAAAAAAACAATTTAACACACCCTTCTGGCTACAACTCAGGATGTTAGTCTTCCCAAGTTTACAGGTTCTGCTTACCTAGCAGTCATTTTAAGGAACAAGATAAACACAAAGATGGAGTGACCCCTTAAATATATTGGTTTAATTGACCAGCTATTAAAGAAGTGAACGCCTAAATGGTTCAACATAGAGAAAAAGGAAAGTTTGGTCTTTGATTAAGAGCTTTATCCTTGCCAAGTTTGTCCTGGACAGTTCATATGTGTCAAACTCTACTGAGATTTCACCATAATTCCAAGTTTTTCATGTTTCTAAATCCAGGATTCTCTCTGAGCTTCCAGTAAGTTCCATTAGTGAGCCACACTTCTTTACCAGCTGCATCAACAGATTTCCTGCATAAGACAGAGGAGAAGACATGTGCTCAACAACCCAAGATCCCAAAATCATTTTGGATATTCTGATCACTCCACATACCTGAAGAAACGAGGGATATGCTGCTCTCCTTTCTTGGCCAAAGTCTTCCTCCTCTCTCTCTGTTTTTCCTCAACCTCATCTTTCTTTTTGTCTGCCTCCTCCACCCTGCCTTCCTCCAACAACCTGGCCACAGTGATAAGGTATAGTATATTTATATATAACCCACCTAAACAGACTCACTTTCTACTGTACAGAGGTAGAAAAGAAGAACTGAGCAATAAGTTAATATCACAATCAGTAAAACTGTATGCGAATACACTGGCCTTTGGTCTGGACGCAGACGTGTATCTGTTTGGGGAAGTAAAGGCTCAAGGTCAGGTGTCAGCTCATTCATTTCCAGAGCAAAGTTGGAGAACCCATAGTACAGGATGGAGTCCTTCGGTTGAGGGTCTGTAGGATATACAACAGTAGGGTGGTCCTTAAAAATTGAAAGTCAAAAAATCTCAGCTCCAAACCCTGAAATTTGTTGGAATAGTTGAGAAAACCCTCCTGTACATACCTCTCAAAGTTGCAATTCTCTTAATATTTGAGTACAGGGACTAGTTAGAAAACATTATTTTACAGTGGTACGTAACTTTGAGGGGTATGTACAGGGGTCAGCTTTGAGTAAATTTATAAATTTTGGCATTTTTTCACTAAGAGACCAGGTACATATTTTGAAATGGTTAAAATATATAATTACAATGATGACATCAAACCCTATTTCCAAGGACTGACTTTTGTTTGTTTTCAAGGATTGTTGTTTTAAAAGATTTGTATTTATTTTTAGAACAGAAAAGAACATAATAATATTTGTCATGAAATGCATAAAACTCTGGTACAAAGTAAAAGACAGTACATTACTAGACACATAAAAAATCTTTTCAAACATGTAAACATAAATATTAGTATGCCTGCGTGTAGTACGCAGCCCTAGTTGGCAACAACTGATATTATTCATATAACGGTTGTTTAGTATTGTTACAGTCACTTATGACTTTCTTTACCATTGACAAACCACCCTACTACAACAGATGTAGTAATAAATGCAGCCTGTGCACAGTAAAAGTTTCAAAATATTCAGTGCAAGGATTCACTCTCATTATCCGAGTCCCCATTTTATATCCCTGCTATCAGGGAAGGAAAAAGTCCATTGATGTGATAACCTGCTCATTCAGTACATTCAGGTCATCAGCTGACTTCATTTTATTGCCACATTAATGTTGCTGAGCCTCGACCTGACCAAATGGAGCAACAATGCCATGGAGATTACATGCTGTGATCAAGGCTAAATGCGTGTGTGACTTTTTTTTGTCCAGGAAATGTATTATGACTCTTGGCAGGTCAAGTGAATAACATTGATTATCTTGGAACATTGACACTTGCAAAGGAGTGGGGCATGAACAGTCAGTTCTCAAAGGTGATGTGTTGAAAAAGGAGAAATGAGCAAACATAAGACTTTGAAAAGGACTTTATTGTGGTGGTTAAACGACTGGGTCTATTCATCCTGGTATGCAGTGGAAAGTACCTACCAAAGGTGCTATAAGGAGGGACAACCAGTGAACTGACAACAGTGGCATGGGTACCCAAGGCTCAATGATGTGCATGTGGAGTGAAGGCTAGTATGTCTGCCCTGATCCCGCGGAAGAGCAACTGTCGCACAAACTGCCAAAAATGTTAATGCTAGCTAATTTGTTTACATTATAATTTGTTTACATTTTGAAAATATATTTTATTTTCATATATGTTTTATTAATGTTAGACAGTACAGTACATTATGCATTGTACAGACCTGTATTCTGTGATATATAGAGTGCAACATCTATAATTCATTTATTTATAAGTTATAGGGACGCAGTGGTTAGCACGTCTGCCTCATAGCAAGAATATCCTATGTTCGATTCCTAGGCTTGGGGCGTTTCTGTGTGGGGCTTGCATGTTCTCCCTGTGCTTGCATGGGTTTCCTCCGGGTATTCCGGTGTCCTCCCACAGTCCAAAAACATGCACAGCAGGCTGACTGTCGTTTACAAATTGCCCCTAGGTGTGAGAGTGAGTGTGAATGGTTGTATATGTGTTGGCCCTGCAATGGCCTGGTGAGCTGTTCAGGGTGTACCCTGCCCTTGCCCAAAGTCGGCAGAGATAGGTGCCACCCTCCCCGCAACCCAAATAAGGATTAACCGGCTTAGAAAATGAATGAATCAATAAATAAGTTATATTGTAGGAGTTATAAGAATTACGAGGGTGGACTGAAAAGTTCATAGGCTGACAAAAAAAAAGTAATACCAGAGCAGTAATACCTGAGAGCTTCTATACCAATGGGATCCAAGTGCTATAATACTAATAGAAGAAATGTGTACACTGCAGGGGAGAATATGTTAAGAAATATACCACATTTGGTCAAATTCGACCACTGCATCATGGTCAGCCAGTGAACTTTTCAGCTTACCTCCATAACATTTATTTAACTTAGAATTTAATTTTAACAGTTGAGTGTTCAGTAATGATACTTTGAAAAATTGTATAAATAAATAAATAATCAATCAATCAATCAATCAATCAATCAAATATTAGCAGGACTAACTTACATGGCTTCCAAATACATTGTGGATTGGGTAATGTGTCACAGAATATCCCTTCATGCCAGAATCCTCCGAATCGGTGCACTACATTACCACTCTGGTCAAGTACTTGGCCTTGAACCTCATTTTTATTTGAATCTGAGCCCCAGTAGCGACACTGACAGAGAAACAGAGAGAAGAAAGATTAATTTAATCAAATAAGTGTTTGTTCTTTCCAGGATATGCATTAAAAAGCAGGATTTGAAAACTCTCACCTTAACAAATGTGATTTTACAGGTACAGACCGAGCTATTCAGGTTGTGGATCGTTACCTCTCCATAGTGCTCGAGGTAGCGCTGCTGACTCAAAACATTGTGAATGCATGTCACCACTTTATTCCATTCATAGTGGTCTCCATATCTAAACACACATCAATGCTCAGACTCCATACACCTGTGCAAAATATTCACTTAATCAATATTAAAGGAAATAAGGATCACCTTGATAGAGTCACATTCACCATTCCAGCTGGCATTATCTCCAAAGACTTTCCCCAGAATTTATTCTTCCATCGCTGATCTGCACACAAACAAAATTAAATCCGACATCAACGTACTGTTAACTGCTGATCCAGGATGCATCCTATTTTATTGTAAATTGATAAGTTCTGTTATTAGGGCCCACCCTGCCAAAAGCAGAAGTTTTCAGAGACAGCATGGCAAGCAGAAATGGGTGGGTGATGACAGACCTGAGGACAGAAATGTAATAAGAAATGAGAAATGGCACTTTAAGAGGTTTTTTTTTTTTTTTTTTTTTTTTTTTTTTCCAACTTTAGGTCACCTTGAACTGTCACCTACCTGTTCACTAATATAGCGGAATCCTCTGTCCTTTTTCACACACTCAAATGTCTCCCCCAGGACTGGGTTGAATGGCTTATATCGATTGCGATACTGAGCTGTAGAATAGCCCGAGATAGCAAAGGCAGCAATGTACACCTAAACATAAACAAGACAACATTAGTAAACATTTCACCGAATGTGTTTTAACTGTATACATTATATTTTATAGATATTTTAATACACCAGTTAACACTGGTCCTCTATTTTGATTAGTCAAGTGGGGTTAAAGAGTGCTGATATTATTTCACATAATGCCACAGGGACGTTTCACTGTGTATCATTCCACTTGACTGTCTGCTGCCTGTAATATTCTTCCAAGTTTGAAAAAAATCTTTAAAATTTGAAAGTTACAGTAGTTGTAACATTATTATATACTATAGTTTACTAACTCATGAGAGTTTTTACTCGCTCCTGCTACATGCATATGATGCCTTGACTTCACTGTTTATTTGCTACAAGAACAATCTTGGGAACTTTATGATCACAACTTATTATAGCACCCATTCATTCTAAACAGTAATAGTAAAATAGTACCATTCTCTGGTAGGGGTCGTCAGTATGGTTGGCTGTATCCAGTAGCTCTGAATACTCCAGTTCCTCGCAGAGCCTCTGGAGTAGACTGACAGGTTCATTCAGGGCTGCTGGCATAGATACACGTGACAGGTCCTTCCCGATGTTGTTGTAAAGGATGGTCATAAGGCCTACGTGACTGTTGTCAGGGCAAACTGCAGGCAGTTTGGTGCGGTGACCAGTGCGCTGCACGATCCAGTTGGGTTTTGCTGATGCTTTAGAAAGACTGGCACGGTACTTCAGTGATGCTCTTACTGTAGGTTGTAAAGTAAAGGGAAAAATTATAGAATACAACAAGATGTTCCATATAATTATTCTGCTAAAGAAACTACTTGGCTTATAGTCTGATGATGATTCCATAAATCCAAAAATTATATGAATGTTGACACCAACCTTGGTCTTCCTCAGGCTCTGAATTAGTGGAGGCATCACTCAGACCTGACTCATCAGATGCTTCAGGGAAACTTCTACAAATATCATCATATGCATCATAATACTCCGCCACTGATTCCGCGATCGAGGAACGGCATACTGACTCAGACTAAAGAGCAGGGACAAGAAATGTACCGAATCAAGTGCATGTCATTCAAATGCTTTGAAAACAACTGGAAGCAGAGGTGTTCAAAGCTAAAAAGTGTTTAAATGATCAAGCCAATGAAACCCAGGAACATGAAAGGGGTAAGAAGAGTAGCATGGGGAAAAAGATACTGGAAAGCTTCAGCTTAGGGAGGGACACACCTTTCTCAGGGTCACAGTATGGTAGGAATCCTCAGAGGAGTCAGAGCACTCGGACCTTGTGTGGATTTGTGTTTGACGGGACTTCACATCTAACTGAACGTACACACATACGTATACTTCTACACAATAGTGAATGAATAAACTGCACACCGCTACATAAGCAGCATACACCACCCCCAACAGTATGTCTTCATATTAAAGCATAATTTATCAATGGTTTATTTTCAGCCAGTCTAAACAATTTTCACTGCACTATGAATTACTGATGACCTGCCTTACCTCAGTCAAGGTGCTGCATATTTCATTAATTTGACCAGAGGTTTTCTGGTGAAGCTCACTGCTGGACCAGGTTTCCTGTAGTCTCTGGTGCTCCTGAAACAGAGCCTCATGCACAGACCTCAGGGAGGCATGCACTTTGTAGCAAGAGGACAAACTATCAGTCTTGAGGTTGCACAGTTTTCTTCAAGTCAATATCATTTTTTTCCCATATCCATACAAGTTATTTCTGCTAAAGGAAAAATAAATGTCTCTTTTTGAGTTGAGTTGTACTATTCCTCACCTCTGTGGGACACCGTGCATATGTCCTGGTAAATCTTTTTGCTTTCAGGAGAGCTAGAGGGGGCTGTGGAAGAAAGCTGGCTGTAGACATAGTCAGGGATGCAGGGCACAGAGGCACCCAGGTGGGATGAGGAGAACTGAAGAAAATAAGAGCAAAACATTCATTCATTCATTCATTTATTTATTTATTCATTCTCTAAGCTGCTTAATCCTAATTAGGTTCACAGGGAGGCTGGCACCCATCTCAGCCGACTCTGGGTGAAGGTGGGGTACACCCTGAACAGCTCGCCAAGCCATCACAGGGCCAACACACATACAACCGTTCATGCTCACTCTCACACCTAGGGGCGATTTGGAACAGGCAGCCTGAGGAAACCCACGCAAGCACTGGGAGAACATGAAAACTCCAAACAGAAACGCCCGAGCCCAGGAATCGAACCCAGGACCTTCTTGCTATGAGGCGGACATGCTTACCACTGCGCCACCTTGCCGCCCAGCAAAACATATTTTAATTGAAAAGATGAATCTGAATTAGTCCACATGGAAAGATACATCTCATAAAGAATTATCTTTATTTCTAAGAATTACTTTTGCTTCTCAGTGTATCAAAGGACAATATGGCATGATATGTACAAGACTGACTCCATGCGAGAGTCAGGGACTTTTTATCCATACAACGGAGTAGAGTGTAGGAGGTGTTTTTATATAGCTTTGTGGAGGGTAAAAACTATTGATGATTTAAGCAAACCTTACTTTAAAAAAAAGTCCTGTTGACTCACCGATTTAGTAATCCTACGCAGTGGCTTAATAATGTAAAGGAAAAAAAATTATTAATGACTTACATTATTGACAGTTCTACATGAACCGACAACATAACTAAAAAAATTGCAGTGCAGTTATAAAGATTGAAACTAATCTGCGTTGGGACTGTCTATTTCATTACTGATCTATGTTTCTCTAAAACACCAAGTTAGCATAAGGGAGGAATTATTTGTGGTTCCTAAATTTTAAAATGATTCTTTGATTAGACAGCTTTTAAAACATCCGCCTCACCTTGCCAAGTGTATGAGAGTGTCCCCAGATTCTGCCAGATTTTTTCTTGGGCTTTTCAAGTGAAAGATTCTGTGTTTTAAACATAAAGCACTGATCAAACATCTGCTCTGTAACCTAATTTTATTGTGATTATAATTTCAAGGTTATATGTTGACTGTGGTTTGTGCCTCTCACCTGCATGCTGATGATCCTCTTTAGCTCTCCATTGCTAGCAGTCTTGTCTAACTCCAGAGTGTGCAGCTTCTGGACCAACCTGTTTAAATCGTTCAGCTCTGTTTGACAGCGGTTCAGTTCTGGACAGAGATACAGATGGTACATAGCTACAACCAAAGGCGGGCCATCTTATGGTAAGGGCTCATAATTCTTTAAATTCCACTAACATAGCAAAAACAGATTGGTTGAACCAGCAAATATATCAGTTAAATCCAACCAATATGAATTGTTGAAATGTGTCTAACCAAAACAGTGGTCACCTCTAACAACTGACATTAGTTGCTTTGTCAACATGTAACATGTTAAGTTATAAAACTTACCTATGAATGGTGTTTCTAATTAATTCTAGTTCTAATTATCCCCAAAGGCTAAAAGAAAGGGGATGTGTAGTCCTATATATGTTACAACCCTGAGAGTCCAGCTACAGGTCCTATGTATTGTCTGTACACAGTGACCCATGGATTAAAGACTAATCAAGCATTTATCTGAGCATTGTTATCTCTGAAGGTAGTCTGAGTTAGTTTTGAATCATAATACATGATCCACATGTATCACTTAAGAATATTATTACCAATCTAGTGACAACCAATATTGATAGTTAGCACCAACCAATTTATGTGTTACTTCGAGTTTCTGGCAACCAATAAATTTGTTATTACAATCATAATTCTGATAACCAGTTACACTGTTTGAATTTTAACTTTCAAATGTTATCTGTTTTTGTAATGTGCCACACCTCTACAGAAGCATCTTATCTGTACACTTATACAATATACTGTACATTTCTCATGATTTGATATTCTTGTGTTTAAAAAAAGGCAGATTACAGATTATAGATATTGAAATACCGTGAGTGCAGTTGTCTGGGTCTTGGGCCTGCTGCAGCCAGGCACATACTTTCCCATTAACAGCAGGGTCGGTAGTATGCAGGTCTTCTCTCTGAGCTGCTGTATCAGCCACGTAACAGTCAGACATGCCCTGGCACCGAAAAACAGCATAATTATGTTAAGGGATGTCTTATTACTTCTGTATTTATTAATATTTTTGTAAATAGCTTTTATGCATTCCGTTCATAATATATTCATAATAAGTCTGTGTTCTTAACTAGTGCATTTATAATATACCTGATCTAGATGTCTATATAACCTGTATTTCATTTTTGCAGAGGTGCAAAATACAAAATAAGAGCTTTTTCATTGTGCTTTTATTAACAAAGAAAAATATGTAACAGTTGACTTTTCATAAAATTTTTCTATTATCTAAATTATGTAACTGTGAGGTTTTCTGTAAGGCAACATTTACTGATCATTTATGGAGGCAGTCAGGCGGGATACACCCTGTGCTGTCGGTAAATTTCCATCATTCAGGATAGAAGAATTTCTGGTTTCTCAGTAACCTGACAAGCCATGGAAGTTTGTTCATTTTTTATCATTATTAACTTCAAGCGAGGGCGGCACAGTGGTGTAGTGGTTAGCACATCCATCTCACAGCAAGGTACTGGGTTTGAGTCCTTCTGTGCAGACTTTACAAGTTATCCTTGCATGTGAATGGCTATGTGTGTGTTGCCTTGCAATGGTCTGGCGAGATGTTCAGGATGTACCCCATGTTCGCTCAGTGTCCTGAGCCTCCCCATGACCCTTATAGGATTAGGTGGTTCAGCAAATGAATGAGTGAGTGATGAACTTCAAGAGAGAGAAAAAAGATAGGCTGGTTAAGGTTATAGACTGGTTATAATATCAATTACTCAAGCAATAACATTAATGTGTAAATATAAATAGCTAAAAGTAGGAGATGGTAATTAATACGTTAAAAGTATGTTTGTATGTATGTACGGTTTGTTACACTGGTGCAATACATGAGAAATAAAACATCACACCATCTAATCATTTATTATTTTCCTAAAAAACACCCTGTTATGTTTTATTCGTTCATTCATTGCTTAATTAGGGTCGCGGGAAGGCTAGCGCCCATCTCAGCCGACTGTGGGCAAGGGCAGAGTACACCCTGGACAGCTCCCAGGCTATCAAAGGGCAGAAACACGTTGACGGCAATGCAGCCTACTCTTGATGAAAATCAGCAATGGTTCTTTTACATGCCTCTCACCACAGACAGTGAGAGACATGGCCGGCATTTGATAACTCAGTTAGCTGCACTGTGGGGTTATGTTTTATTACTTATGTGAAATATCTATCAAATATAAATTCTAACCGAACTGATCATATAAATATGCACTGCATTTATTGAACATTTTATGTGTGTTTGCCTTTCAATACACACACATGCAAATCCAGTGTCTAACACCAAAAAAAAAAAAAGCAACAGTTAAAAAATATAAAGTTAGCGTGTATCAATAAAGATATCATCATTCTAGCTAATAAGATATTATGAGGAGTTAGGTAGTGCATTAATTTATTATTAATACACCGACCACCCATAACTTTAACACCACCTTTTTTTTTTAATTGAGCAGGTTCTACTTGTGTTGCCAAAACAGCATTTACCCCTTAAGGCATGGACTTCACAAGACGTCTAAGGGTGTGCTGTGGTAGCTGGTAGTTCACAGCACATCCTTTAATTTCTGTAAGTTGTAAGGTGGGCATTCCAAGGTCCCACAGAATTTGGAGGCCAATTTTCTTCAAAACATTCCTGAACAATGTTTGCAATATAACAGGGTGTATTAAACTTACATTGTATTAAACAGGCTTTAAGTAGATTATATGTGCCAAAGTAACAAGCACATGACTTCTAGAACCCAAGATGTCCCAGCAAAACATATAGTCCATTCGGTTGCCAATTCTTCCTCACAAAAGTGAGACACACACATCCAGCTGTCCATATGAAGTGATTCATCAGATCAGTCCACATTTCCTCCACTGGCCTAGTTGTGATGCTCATGTGCTCACTGCAGGCACTTTCTGTGATGGACAGGGGTCAAGCATATGCACTCTAACTTTTCTGCAGGCACGCCGCCTCATAAGTAACAATTTGCGGTGCACTGTGTGTTCTGAAATCTTTCTATCATAGCCAGCATTAACCTTTTTCAGAAAGTTGTTCTGTAGAATCAGACCACATGAGTTACCCTTCATTTTTTGAAGGTTCTGACCCAGTCAGCTAGCCATGATCATTTGTCAAATTCAGTAAGATCCTTACACTACCATTTTTCTGCTTCCAAAACATTTACTATTATAACTTAATTACTTCATTATCAGACTGTTTGCTTGCTGACTATTATGCTCTACCCTATGATAGATGCCAAGACAATTTCTGCTTTGTGGGTCACACACCTCATTCACCTTGTTGTAAATTAACTGCTTTGATGAAAAAATTCAGTGATAATAACTCTTGAAAATTTAACAATATACTGTATACATTCTTACTATCAAATACTTTTATTCCGAATTTTGTTCCTTTTATTTAGAATTTTTAGAGTTTGGTTTTCAAGTAGAGTAGGTTCGGCACCATTTCTCTCTACCATTTTTGTGTACTCATGGTACATGACCTGATATCAGAATGCATGGTAGCTCATATCCACACACACACACACACACACACACACACACACAGCATTTACCCCTTAAGGCATATATATATATATATACATATCGTTGTCGTTATCTTCCGCTTATCCGGGGCCGGGTCGCGAAAGCAGCAGTCTAAGCAGAGATGCCCAGACTTCCCTCACCCCAGACACTTCCTCCAGCTCTTCCGGGGGGACCCCAAGGCGTTCCCAGGCCAGCCGA
>JAQMYF010000021.1:29354509-29368491 GCA_030014195.1 Neosilurus mollespiculum
TCTCGATGCGGAGGAGCAGCGGCTCTACTCCGAGCTCCTCCCAAGTGACTGAGCTTCTCACCCTATCTCTAAGGGAGTGCCCAGCCAACCTATATATATATATATATATATATATATATAAGCTTACACATTAGTAACCTATACCACTGATTAAGGGAAACAGTGATTTTGCCTGTTATCATATGAGGGTTAAAGGAGTTAAGGGAATATTCATAGCTTACCACATTTTGCATGGCACCATTGACCTGAAGTACATCGTTGTCATGAGACAGGGCCCGCAGCAAGCTGCTATGAACACGTGCTGCCTCATTCCTCTTGTACATACGATGGGCAGTTAATTTGGTCACCCAGATGTAATACAGATCATGGTCCTTTGTCTTGATAAAAAACATGTGATTAACTTCTTTTAACTTAAAAATTGTTAAACAAATAAACATTTTATAAATAACTTGAAAGTTCACCTTGATGTGATAGAGACTGTCTCCAGTGTCCAAGTCAATCCGTCTTGCCTTTCTGTTTACTGACATCACTGCAAGACTGACATCCATTGACCCACATAATTTCCCTCTAGAGCACTGTTGATAGCAGAACATGAGCTGGACCTGAGTATGAAGTCTGAAGCTTAAAAATGTTTAAGGAGTAACATCTTACTTACATCATATTGGTTTTTTGAATATCGGAGAATCCCTTTTTTCAGCACGAAGTATCTCTGCAAAAAATGACATATTACTGTAATAATTCTAATACTTTGTAATACTGTTGGATACTTGATGGTTAGGGTAGTAATTAATACAAGTAAAGTAAATCATCAACACACACTAACTACTGTCTACACAACTACATAAACAAGCCTCTGCTGTCCTCAAATTAAAAAAAAAAGTAATTTTTCAAGACCTTGGAATTAGAAGTTATTTCTATTGCATTGGGTATTATGATCCTAGTCTTTAGGATTCCTAGGTATCAATTTATAATCAGTGGCTTTTTGGCCATAATAAAACAAACCTAATGGGATTTTATGGGCTTTACTAACCTTGTGCCAGCCTTTGAGGGGCCATTTTCTCCTCTTCATCAAGTAGCCTTCACAGATGCCAGGAGGACTCTTATCCTGGTTGGTCTCACCCCTGGCACCACAATCTTCCTGTAGGTCATCCATAATCTCCCAGTCTTTTATATTCTAAAGATGAAAGCATAACAAAGCCTTTATTTCAGGTAATGCATGAATAGAAATATCTCAATCTAAAATCCTGAATCTTCCCTACAGTCCACAGTAATGTAGAGCACATCCTTAGTAGGACTGGTTAAGACTTGTCTGGCATTTAATTTGAGATTTAGAGGTTGAACAACAGGTTTCCAGTGCAAAAGAGTGACTGTATTTTGTACTCATAAGGAATACAATGACATGGTGAAATGTTGGTGAGAAATCAGGGTGTTTGTGGGGGGATATACCTGTCGTGAGTAACGAGAGGATGCGGTGCTGCTGCTCCGGGAGTGAGTGGGTTTTTGAAGTCCAGCAGATGATCTATCCAGACCGGTTTGACTGTTGTCTGGCACTGATCCATAGGGCTCCATATTGAAAATATACTTTTACTTCTTGGTTGAATTTTTAAATGTACTCTGCTTAAATGTTCATTGTTGACTAGAGGATAATATATCTGAAAAGAAAAAATATGACAAGTTTCTTCACCTTAAAAAGTAAATATCTATAACTGTTTTCTTCTCCAACAAGGTTTTGATGCCAAAAATGTAGTAATTAGTTTCAGGACCAAAGAACTATTAAGTTTGCCACAACATTATTTTACACTTTATCAATACTAAGGAATGTCCTGTATGCATTAAAAAGAAAAAGAACCTTAGCATCAATGTAGAACCATAAACAGGAAAAACACAGAAGAATGTTTCCTCTGTTATGTTAAAGAATGTTGTTGGGTTTTTTTTAGCTCCAGCATCCAATCCACTGATTTCAAGTAGATTACTCAGATTGTTCATCACATGTTTAAAGAGCAAAGACAAGACAGCTAAATTAAAAAGACACATAGTACCGGTACTCACCTTTTCTAGCTGTTTGAAAGAACACCAATTAAAACACCAATTTTGTTAAAATGACCCTTTACAAGCTAAATTAAATGTGATAAATACCATAAAACTTCTTCGGGTTTAGCCTTACACCACAGAACCATGATGAAGCTGAAATCCAAAAGTACTGACTATAAGAAATATAAACAGGTGGGTGTGTTTTAAAACAAGTACAGTTGCTAAGAATACAGACATGCTCACACATGCCCATAAAGTAGACTTCAGCCACAGTTAGACAAATTATGCTTTAAGGCTTTACTACAAATGGAATGTTGAGGAACGTGATGAAGAAACTGTCTGGGAGTTCCTGTTAGATCAAGGATTAGAAAAAGTCCCAATGATAAGCAAGAAATATCAAGATAATAAATATAATTATTGCAATAACTATGTCTGACATACTGTATATCCTGACCACTGCAAACACTCACTCATATCTCAGTCAGCACTGGGTGAAGGCAGGGTACACCCTGAACAGCTCACCAGTCCATTCGAGGGAAAACATACACATAACCATTCACACTCATATTCACACTTAGGGGCAATTTGGAACAGCCAATTAGCCTACTGTGCATGTTTTCAGATTGTGAAAGGAAACCCAGAAGAAACCCACTCAAGCACAGGAAGAACATACAAACTCCACACAAAAATGCCCTGAACCTGGCACTCAAACCCAGGACTTTTTAGTGTGAAGCGGACATGCTACCCACTAAGCCACTGCGCAAACAATCTTTTTTAAAATGGGCTTACCATATAGTACACCAGTAGTGTAGGGTATACCTCAAGATACTAATCTAAAGTCTCTGTGTGAGAGGATTAGGGTAAGTGGCTGTAAGCAATGTTATTTTAGTGTTCTTCTTTTGCAAATGTTTGTTTGTTGTTAATCATCATCATCATTATTATCAAGACATGTAAAATTGCAGGTGTGAAATAAATATACGATACTGTGTAAATTATATGTGGCTGCATCCAAAAAAAAAATAAACCACACGCCCTACCTGTGAAAAACCTGTGAAACCTATATAAAGTCTCTAAAAACCACATGTGTGGATTTCGGTGAGCATCATGTGATTATTTAGATATGAACGTTTCAGTGTCTTTTCTGTAAAGGAACTTTTTTTTAGACTGTTCAGTATTGTTAACAAATAAAAGACAAAGAAATGAGAGATTTAGTGAAATGATAAACTAAATGCTTTAGCAATAACAAAGTGGGATTTTTTTTTTTTTTTTTTTTAGTCTGGATATTGACATTCACCTGATCAAGTGAGGGATCGTGAAAGATTTACCTCTGAGGCTGGATTGACCTCAGCTGCAGAAGTATGCAGGAAGAAAAAGGATAAAGAGATTTTACGCGGCACCATAGGCTTGCTTACTCAACATGGAAAAAAATACAAGAACAAAAACAACACTGGACCATGACTTGAGCACTGTCATGTTACACAATTTCGTTTATCATCATGGTTTTAAGATATTTGTTTTGTTAATGGTGTTAACTGGTTTTAAAACAGATAATGCATGGCACACATTAATAAGTGATGTGACCTCCTCTGCAGTTGTATTGTATCAAATAACATGCTTTCTATTCCTTTCAATATTCATTTCATATTCTAGTAAGGAAAAGGGGTCTTTTTTTATATTATTATTATTATCAACATCATTCTTATGGGGCTCTTGTAAAAAAAAAGAATCCTCTACACAGTGTGAAAAAGTAAAATCAAAAAGTAAAGAAATAGATATTTTATGTCAATAATAAATTTATCCATGTGTTTTTCCCTCTTACCTGAGTCTCTTATACAAAATCTACTTCAGAAATATCTCCAAATCCATCTCCACGCAAATCAGTTGTTTCTTCATTAATGCCTAATTTAGTATGCTCCAAAAAGAACATATGCTGTGAATTCCTGAACTACCTACTGAGTGTCTTAACATCTTCCAGAGATAAACCATTATCCGCATTAGTGACGAAGGAGTCAGAGGAATTAGAGGGACAGGGGAAATGGCTCTGAAGAGACACCCGACAGCAAATCTTCAGCTGCCATTTTAATGCAAGATGATCACTCGTCCTTCTGTGAAAGAGTAGCATCTCCCCCTAGTGATTCTTTAGGTAAGCAATATTTAATCAGCAGCTAAAATAAACACACATAGATTAATTCTGAATGTGGTAGGAAGATATAAATGTCACAGACCCTTCATAATTACTGAAACCCTTCATAAAATATAGGAAATAAACATATACATATACATACACAATAATTTGTTTCATTTAGCAAAATTTTCCTCATAAAATAACTGAAAGCAAGAACACTCAGTGCAAACCTGCCAGGCCAAAAAATAAAAAATAAAATAACAGAAGGTTCTGCTGTAATACCACACTCCCAAAAAAAAATTCCATTCTCACCAAGTTAAAGAATCCTTTAAAAATTCCTGGATCCAGAATTTAGCCCAGATCATCTCCAAAATCTGTAGGAGCCTTTCTTGTCCAAAGCCCCACTTCTGAAAGAAAGTTCCTAAAAAATCTGCACATTACTTTTTGTGTAATCCTGCTAGCAACACACTGTTCCTACACATAGTGAAGCAAACGGGGAAGGAGAGTGAAAGAATAACAATTGTCATGTCTGCAAGACACAAACCATTCCTAGTAGCATGCAACAATATACAGTGCCTGAATTTCACCATTATGTTGTAGCCGTTAGATTAAAAGCCAAAGGTTTTTGTCATTCACCGTCAACATATGACATGCATTTTTTTACATTTATTTTATATTGTATTAATTCCGCAAGGGAAACTTTGACTTCTGCATTTAACCCATCCAAAGTGAGCACCCACACTCGGAGCACTGGACAGCCACACATTGCAGCGCCTGGAAAGCAGTTCCTGCTCAAGGGCACTTCAGCAATGAATGTGGAGGATGGGAAGGTACAGCTCTCTTCCCGCTGCCACATTTTTCCTGCTGGTGCGGGAATCGAACCAGCGACCTTTCAGTCCCAAAGAAGAGATATTCTGTAAATGTCACTACAATCTATAAATATAACAGAAAGGGGCTCTGTAGGTTTTCTCACCAGGGCAGGCATCACAAACTAGTATTTATATATTATACTAGAAGATGATTTTAAATTCAGCTTTCCTTTATACATGAATATTAAACTATCAAGTTTTAAGTTTATTTGTCATATCAGGTAACAATGGTACATCATTACCCCCAATTAAATTCATGAACTGATTACATATGTTATTCCTCTAAAGTCAGAATATTTATTGTGCTCAACTTATTGTGTATAAGGGGTACCACTGATTCCGGCGTTCACGTTAACTGTTTAATAAGGTGGAAAACATAAAAGTAATAAGATAATTCAGAGACTGTTAACAGGATTCAAGAGACCAGGTGTATTACCTGTACTGAAACCAGTTTCTTCCTAATCTTCATAGCTGTATAACTGAAATATTATTCCATTAGGAAAACAATGTAAGAAACCCAAAGGAAAAAAAATACTTTACCGACATTTATTTCTACATCAAACAGTGCTGTGTGTGAGCAGACAAAGATATAATTTCATATTTAAAAAAAAAAAAAAAAAAAAAACTGGTGACTGAATCTGATATCTTAGAACATCTTCGGAATCATTTCATGTCGAGTATTCCACTGATCAGTCCATAAATAACCAACATATTTACGTCCACACCATATTAAATGTTCTTTATGTTTATGGACATGAAATAAATCAATTCAAGCTGTTGTTTCCTCAGTTTTAGGAGCTGCCTCGAGCTCGACGCTGGCTGCAGGCTGCTGTTGTTTAATATACTGCTGGAGGAGAGCAGAGAGGTACGCAGGGTGCCGATACAGCATTGAAACAGTGTGTGAAGTCATCAAAGTGAAGCTGCTAATCAGCTCACCATGGACAGTGCGCATGGTTGGCATCTTGGAGTAGTTAAGAATTCCTTCTTGGGAGAGTAGTGTGTTCTCAATACAGGCACCTGGAAAAACACTTCTTGTCACTTGGGGTACTAAGGTACATAGGGATAACAGTTAAAAACACTTGTGTAACCAGTTAATAATAATAAAAAGCTCACCCAAGAGTATCATCTGCGGACTACTCCTTAACACATGTAACATTTCCTTCGCTTTTGGCTCTTTGCTGACAAACAACACAGTTTGTCCAATGAACAGAGGCTGCATGTTGCTATATGAACTGCCGGTAAGAAAGGATCTCATGACCTTAAACAGAAAGAAACCCACAGAAAGCATATGTGAGAAATACTGAACAACTGAAAACATCTACATCTTCACTGAGAAGAGTTTACAACTCACTGAAACAAATGCATTACCTGGTTAGGGAAAAATCTAATGAAGATGTCATGTTTTCGAAGCCTGTGCTTCAGCAGCAGCATGTCCTCAGCAGTAGTGGCATTGTTTTGGAGCACAGCAATCATCTTACTCTCACTAAAGACTGTCTCCAGGTCTCTTTTCAATAACCTCATCAGGCCACTTTCCTAGTTAATAGACACCAGACAAATACATTTTACATTCACATTCGCTTTTGGATCAGTGCCTCATTTTACTCCAAATGTTGGTCATTATTTATATTTTTTTAAATAAATGGACTTCTAGGTACAATTGGTTAATTCACTAAACCTTTATTGCCTACCCCATTCCTCCTTGAGGTGTTATATGAGTGAGAGAGAGAGAGAGAGAGAGAAAGAGAGAGAGAGAGAGAGAGAGAGAGAGGTTGTGGGTTAAAACCGTGCCAAGACCCCTGGGCAGGGTCTTAACCACAAGTGTGCCATTGTCCACCCAGCACCCAGCAGTATAAATGGGTACCAGTAAAAATACTGGGAAGGTAACCTGCAAGTAGAGTTGAACTCCTAGTCGCTTTACACAACAGAAACCGAAATAAGCTCATGAGTAAAAAGCCCAACAGACTTACCTAGTTATATATAAATCAGTAGAGTTGATTTGGATGAGGGGTCTCTAATCCTGTTCCTAGAGAGTGTTCTTCCTGCAGGTTTTACCTCCAACCAGAATCTAACATACATCTTTTAGCTAATCAAGAACTTCTTATGGCAATGATCAGATGGACAGGTGTGCATGAATAAGGTTGGAGACAAAGTCTTCAAGGGGGTAGCTCTCCAGGAACAGGGTTGGACCCCTGATTTAGATCCACTTAAATCCATATGCTGCAACCAAGTGTTCATGTTTGCTTTGAAATTGAGATGCAGGCGAGTGCATCTGTATTGCAACTAAACTTGGAAAAAGAAACCCAGCACACATATTGAGAATTGTCTACACAAATGCATAAAAACAATATTTTCTTTTCTGTCGAAGTCTACCAATCCATCAATCAATTCATTTTCATCTGTCATTAGTAACACTGCATGCACTGCATGCACTGAGCCCACCAGTACTGCCACTAACACAAAAGAAAACAGCAAACACAAAAGACAAGTGACTGCAATTTTCCAGCCCTGAGGACTGCTTAAGTTTTTCTTCATTCTAAAACCTAATTTTATATACTTATGTATTCTTTTTAAATTCATTCAAATTTGGCTGGGTGAATAATAAACTCTTTTGTGATGTGAAAAACTATGTATTACCGGTTGACATGGACTTTGTTTTTTCCCAAAATTTCCCTTCGCTGTAGTTAAAAGGCCCAAACATGACAGCGCATGGGCAATGCTCCTGTGCACAAAACATGGCTGGCCAAGTTATGTCCTGCCCTGACCTCAACCCCAATCAACAGCTTTGGATTCCAGCATGACCTCCCTAATCTTTTTTTTTTTCTTCTTGTGGCTGAATATACAAATGCCCACAGCCCCTCTCCAACTTCTTGTTGCATTAAGAGAAACAGGGGACTAAACCTGGAGTAAGATGTTCAAATAAAGCATATATAGGTGGAAAGATCAGGTGTACAACATTTGTAAAATAACAATTGCAATTTCTAAATATATGAATATAATACTGGCCAATGATACCCTGTTACACCACTGAGCTCACTATTAACGGTTCCAGGGTAGCTTAGTGATCACCAACCTCCTGAGTCTTCTGTGCGTGCGCTGGGAAAGCTCCGGGAGGAGCAGCAGGTTTAGGGGGGACATATTCCGTAACAGCCATCAGCTTCTGCTTCAGAATGTGCATGGGTTTTCTGTGACGGGTTACTGCCTTGGAGCCATGACGCACACTCTGAACCACAGGCAGACATCCTGCAAAAATATAAAGGACAAGCCTACTGTTATTGATCGTGTTATAGTCTACTGAAAAAACTACAAGTAACACCCCCACACACCTCGACCACCACCCACACACACACACCTCCACCTCCATCACCCCCCCCCCACACACACACACACACGGTCCCTAATATAGTAAACACACTGCTGAAGAAATACGTTTACTCGGAAATTCGACTTTACCTCTTTTATACCCTTTAAAACTATTTTTAAACTATCATACAGTTAAAAAGTATTCGAAACTATTCAATAAATTAACAAAAATACCTGTTTTTGTGACAATTAAGCCACACAAGGTCGCCGCCATCTTGGACCGGATGTGACGTTGGGGGGCGGGTGCTGCGCTTCACGTATTTCCGCAGTGGACGACTCCTGACTTAACACTTGATATAATACACGTTTAAAACCTGTACGTTTTACTGTCGTTTTCTTTATAACTTGTTATTGCTACTAAATTAAACCCCACAGTGACTTTTGTCGTTTCTGATATTCACTGACGTGTTACGTAGAGATGATTGGACGTGATTACGTCACGGCCATAACAGCATGAGAATCTTGTTGCGCTTCAGGACGCCACTGAGGTTCATCAGGGAAAGCTGGCACATCATCTCGCCTGTAGATTCCCTGTCAGCTTCCCACCGAACCGTATTTTCTTCCTGTTTATGCAAGAAGTCGACGCATAACAACATAAAGATGGATCTGAGTGATATGAGAAAGAAATACAAAGGCGATGAGGAGGTAATGTTTATATTTTTAATCAGACCTTTGGACCTGAACCCGTCTCTGAGTGGCTGAGACCTAACACACGTCATGACCATGACACCTCTGATACCTTTTTTAACAGAAAATTGGTTTATTATTTATTTATGTCACAGTGTCACAGTACTCAGAGGTGTGATTATGTTATTATGGTAGATGTAGACATCATGATCCAGTGTATTCTGTGTTCATGGTCATTCATCAGATAATAATGCTAATGATCTGGGCTGGTTAAAGCTCTGAGTTAGTAACCACAAGCCCCAGCACCACAATGCTGCCATTCCCGGGCCCTTAAACCCTCAACGCCTCAGTTGTATAAATGATGAATGTAATTGCTCTGGATAAGGGCGTCTGCCGAATGCCATGAATGTAATCTGACAGAGGCTTTTTTTCTGTATAGACTCATGCATATTCAGGGCAGTTTTCATTTCACCCTGCAGTGTTTTGAAGAGGATCAGCTCAGTTCCCTCAACCCTATTAAACAGTTTGGCGAGTGGTTTGATCAAGCAGCAAAGTGCCCTGAAATTGGTGAGGCCAATGCCATGTGCCTTGCAACAGCAACAAAGTGAGAATGTTATGCATTGGATTATATTTTTAAGAGGAGACACACTACACTTTAAGGTCCTAAACAGTATGCTTCTATATCACTCGTGCTGTCGTTTATGTGTAAAGGGACGGGAGGCCCTCTGCTCGAATGGTGTTGCTGAAAGGTTACAGTGACGAGGGCTTTCGCTTCTTCACAAACTATGAAAGTCGTAAAGGAAAAGAGCTGGTGAGTCTTTCTAAACAGTCTGTCCCGCATCTTCATATAGTTTGGTTCAGAGTCCAGATCACCCGATATTTACATGGTCTATTTTGGTCTATTCTTGTAGGAGGTAAATCCTCATGCTTGCCTTGTCTTTTACTGGGAACCGCTAAATAGGCAGGTGAGTGAATACATTCTTAATTATTTAAGATACTGCACAATTACTAGCACAAACAAGAATGGGGAAAGTTATTGTATTTAATAAATATTACAGATAACTCAAAAGACATGATGTGCACAAATTGGTGGGCATCTGACTATCAGACCAACATGTGTTTTCTGAGCATCCCATGCCAGATTTAGTCCTTTATTATTACAATTAATTTAGATTTAGCTCCTTTGTTGTTATATTAACCTCCAGTCTTGCTGGACAACTCTTCATTAGTTTTTCCGACATGACTGTGAGAATTTCTGCTCATTCAGCCACAAGAGCTTTTGTGAGGTCAGACACAGTTCTTTTACATCAAGCTTGGCAAGCCGTGTCTTCTTGGACTGCACTTTATGCACAGGGGCATTGTCATACTGGAACAGGTCAGGACCCTTAGTCCAAATGCATATGGACATCTGACCATCACACCCATGTGTGTGTGATGGTCAGATGTCCATATGCATTTGGCTGTGTAGTTTTACTTTATTCTAATGAAATTGTTTTTTATAAGAGTGTGGCAGATCTCAGGTTCAGGAAACTGAAGACTCAGGGACAGGTGGACTGTTCACATTTTTTTTTAATTATTATACATTTTTAACACGTCACCTGGTTATTTTCAGTCACATTTATTAATGTTGGTCACATTCTGGGGCACACAATAAACCATACTGACTCACACACACACACACACAAACACACACTTTGTGGTGGCAATTCTATTGCTCACTACTGGCCTCCACCCTGTAAACACACAAATAACTCATATAAATACTGTATGTATTGGTAATTACATACAGGTGAAACTCAGCATGGTCCCTTCTGGTTCGTGCTAATCGGTCTGCAGAGGGCTCTTGATCACACCCTTGCTGCCACAAAGAGCTACAGTGCTTTAGTAATATATTTCTCTATGAAAACGTGTAGCAAAATAATTGGTACCCCTAAAGCGCAGTTAAATAAAATGTATTTTTGGATATTTTTTCATTCCTCTCAGTTCCATGGCAAAGACTGTTACATATGACCAAGACTGTTTACACACATGTATTTGTCATCCATTAGTATTGAGACCACATCAATAGTGGTTACATTGTAAAATTTGTCGATTGTTGCATCATGTTGTTTATATGTAAATTCTTATGCATGCTTGTAAAAGTTAACCAGATTACCAAAAAACAGTTTTGGCCAAGCATCCTGAGATGGTTTCATTAAAAGGCCAGCAGTATATCCTCTTTATCACAGCTCTAACAGTAAGCCAGCTCACCTTGTCACACCAGGAGCGTTGAAAAGACGGTTATTTTTTTTTCCTGACTTTTTAACCAAATCAGCCATGTGCGTTGGTCTGCCTGCTATTTAATTGTGAGTCTCTCGTATTGTCTGCCATTTTGCATCGCTAGCTAGAGAACTCAACTAAATAAACAAACATTGCTAAACTAAAACAAGAAGCAAACTCAGCGATGCTATATTTACAATAAAATATGTACCAAGGAAAATAATAAGGTATATCTATGGCACAAACAGAGTACAAGAAGCTAAAATCAGTGTTCAAATAAACTTGAAATGCTTCGGTACTGCTGTCAATCAAACAGAGGTTCCAGCCACTTTACCAGTTCCTTCAATCATCATGCAACAGCCCAGTGTCCTGATCCGCCCATTCCTCTTAGAGTCCCGGAGAAGCTCAGCTTCAGGGGTGGAACATTATTCAAGCATTTGTCCAATAAACTTCTTGCTTTGTCTGACTGAAAGTAGAGCCATAAGTGCCATAAGACTTCTAAGAGCAGCAGTGAATTTTATGGGCATCAGTGTATTTAAGTGGATCATGCTGCCATGAGAAGGTGTGTGTGTGTGTGTGTGTGTGTGTGTGTGTGTGTGTGTGTGTGTGTGTGTGTGTGTGTTTATGACCTTCGAGAGATTATTACTGATTCGGCATGAACTACCATGAAGTTGAACATGTCATAGCACTCATTTTGTAATTTTAATGTAAATACGATGGAAAGTATTTGACAAAATCTTTAGTGCACACGGCTTCCCTTGTGGTCTTACGGCAGCCGCCACTGGCACGCATAACAGACAGGTTGTTATATGAATCCATAGGATTTCATTTTAAATGTACAGTGTTTGTGTGTGTGTGTGTGTGTGCGTGTGCGTGTGTGTCTTTCAAGACGTGTGTCAATAATTCTAGGTTCCAATCTATCAAAAGGTCTGGGTTCTAGCATAGCGTATTTCTCCACGAATGTAAACGTATGTAAATTTTGGCCCCGTAGGTTCGTATTGAAGGCACTGTAGAGAGAATTTCATGTCAGAATTCATCTGAGTATTTTCATTCAAGACCTAAGAGTAGTCAGATTGGTGCGGTTGTGAGCAGGCAAAGCAGCGTGATACCCGACAGACAGGTGAGCAAACAATTTTAATTCTCAGTTCTTTACCAGGCTGTACCATTTAACTGTTAAAGAAAACAAACACCTGTTGTAATCACCTGATATTTTACTCAGTACCTAAGAGAGAAGAATGCAGAGTTGGAGGAGAAATACAAGGACACCGAGATTCCTGTGCCGGATTATTGGTATGTGTCAGAGAAACGAGTAGATTTAGGTTGCTTTAGTAACAGCATATTATTAAAATTAAATATTAAATGTTTCTTTTCATAGCAGTAATTCTGTCCTGGTTGGTGTTATAACAGTTAGTTTGTTGGGTTGTTTTTGTGTAGGGGAGGCTACATTGTCAAGCCATCCACAATTGAGTTCTGGCAAGGCCAAACCAACAGACTGCATGATCGTATTGTTTTCACAAGAATCAAGGAGGGAGAGACTGAACTTCAAGAGATGCAGCATGAGGCTGAGGGAGGTTGGGTGTACCACCGGTTAGCACCCTGAAAGAAAACTCTATTCATTCAAGAGCATCATCATTTAGACTAATTACAGTACATTAGGAAGTTAAGTGGAACTCAAGCTTTATATTTTTGGTAAGATCAATAAGATAAGATGCTGTTAAAATGTTGTGGTTTAATCTGTTTTAGCCACATTGGTTTTGTACCATAAAATGAATAATGATTTAGTCTGTAATGTTTGAGGCTCTTTAGTAGGTTATTGATTGATATGGTGCATCCTCAAGATTATAAACTGTGACCCATACAAAAATAGTTGTTCTACAGAACATCGTAACCCCTCAGCCAGGATGCCTGAAGCACAGGACAAACTTTTATATGATCAAGGTCACTGTGCCAAGGTCAAAGGTCTTATATGCAAATTAGCTACCCCACGCATAGATTTAGGTCATAGGGAGTGCCTGTGCAAAATTTCTGGCATGTGGATGAGCCGAGCAATAACCCGGACAAACTTATTGTCACGTCGCACGCCAGTCTGCCCGTCCGGCCACAAAGTCAATAACAATGCCCCTCCAGCCATAACTGGCCGAGGGGTAAAAAGCAAGCAGCATTTTAACTTTGTATGGTATCGTGACTTTTAGTAACTTTTGTTTCCCGGTGTTGTTGCTTTTGTATGTTGTAACTATTTAAGCAGATTTTTTTTAATCTAGCAAAAACAATAACATATCAGTGTGTTTAGATTAAGGTGATCCCTGACAATTGTGTAATATTATTGTGACATCAATATTGCAAGAGTGAATATGTTGCTGATGATACACCGTGTGGTTCTATTTGGGTGACATCGTCTTTCATGTAGATGATCACATTTAGATTAAAATACAATTTACAATTCAGCTTCAGAACTTCATGTTTTATTTATAAATCTAATAACAGATGAGAAATGACCCAGTAATAATAACCCATGCTTCATTTGGCCCAATAATGGGGCCAGCCACAGCCTAATGGTAATAGAAGTGGGTTTGGGACCGAAAGGTCACTGATTAGATTCCCAAAACCTGCAAAAAAAAAAATGTGTGGCAGTTTGGGAGTGAGCTGCACCTTCCCTTCCTCCACCTTTATGGCTGAAGTGCCCTTGAGCAAGGCACCTAACCCCCAACTGC
>JAQMYF010000021.1:29389008-29421583 GCA_030014195.1 Neosilurus mollespiculum
TTTTACGTATATTTTTTTAATATATATATATATATTTTTTTTTTTTTCTTTTTTTTTTTTTTTTCTTAACCCTACCTTGATATCTATGCTTCCTTTAAAATGCCAAAAAAGTCATAGTCCTCAACAAATTTGTATCTTTTCCACCTTCTTTACACACACGTTTGTTCCTTTTTCACTACACATTTATGAGGCTTATGATAAGCAATGCAACCCCTAACACACACAGACACAGACACATCACTGTGCTACTTATCAGGCCAGCCTTCGTTGCATGTATACGCGCACACACACAAACCTCAACAGCATCCATAGTATACATTATTTATCCTAATAAAAATGAACAGAATATGACAATGAGCCAGAAAATTATCAAAAAGCCTGCTACAACATTATCCTCCTGCTTGACATTAATGGACTGTCATCTCCTCATTGGATGCCAACCCAAATTTCTTTTGGTCCCCCAAAGTCTTTCCTTCTGCCTTTCATTCTTTATTTGTTTTGCTGCAATTCCCCTCGTCCCTGCAGTGGGCAGATGCTCAGAGGCGCTGGCCAGAGTAAGAGCCACACTGCCGTGGCCCAGAAGACTGAGGTTGCCAAGACAACTGGCCCAGTACCCCTGCTGTTGTCACTCCGCTCGTGTCGCTCAGTCATTGATTACCTTCATCTTAGCAGCTCTCTGCATGCAGCACACATTGTTCACCATCGGCAATATTCACGGGGGTTTAGTCACAGTAATATCTTGTGTTTCTCTTTCACACAAACCCACACCTTGATGTTAATGGAAACATGCATGATACAAACAACAGCAAATAATACTTATCGGATTGCTCACTTTTTCATATTTTAATAACAAAAAAATTACATACATAAAGCTAATATTGAATAATTAGGACCATAGTTTAGTAAGAAATACATTTATGATACAAGGAAAATAATGTTCACACCTTCTGTTACTGTGCAGTGTAGCTACTGCACAGCAATTAAATACCAAACATCAAAAATGTTTACACACTCACATTGATCTCTAATCTTATTACTGTGTTCGTAATAGGTGGAGACCATCTGAACTAAATTCAAATGCTTTTATTCACATTTTCACATTGATGCTGTCACAACAATGAGTAGCTATTGCAAGTGACGATAACATTTCTCCGGACAGTCCAAACTAAATAACATAATTTGTACTGATCATCTCTTGATCATTTTTAGCAGGGTATAAGGCAAAATTATTTATTGACCAAATACATCACTGCTTTTGTCCACTTAAATCCAACTGTTGGTTACTTGATCTAGGGTTGGATAGACTCAGAGCTCTTGGTTCTGAACCAGAAAGTGGAGGTTTTTTCCTCAATCGTTTTGCTTCATTTTGTAGTTTTTGACGAATGTAGCCCTTAATCTCAGCATCAGTTTTCCCAGGAAAGAAATACTGGACTGTTCCTGTAAGAGATGATTATAGTAATTGGATTATGACCCAACAAATCTCATGAATAACTTGGTACCCATGTAAATCTATATGGAACCAAACAGAATCATGCCCTTGCCCAAACACACAGGGTGGCTTTATCATTCCTGATACTACAACACAACACAACACATCACAATGCAATACTACATGGACAACATTTTCACCTGCAGAAACAAAGATTTGTCAGTTATGAAAATTAACTTATAATCTGCATACCACATATGTGACCCATCACAGCAAAGTGGGTATTAAGTCAGAAATTATTCATTTTTAGTTATTGGTGCCATTTTGTAGCTGATATCCTAAGTTTAAAACAATACCAAATTTTCCAACATATGTTGCTAGAGTAACTAACCAAAACCTGCCAGGAATTTTCAGCCTTTTAAGCATGCAGCTCTGGAGAAAATCATGTTTAAAAGTTCAACAAAGTATTTAATAATTTCCCACTTAATGCCCACTATGCTGTGATGGGTCACATATCTAGCCACATTACTAATTTACACACTGTATAAGCCATGGAGCTAAGTGTGTTGAGCCTTACTCAGGATGGCCTGCACCTCTTCAGTGGGCAGGGCAGGTTTGGGTTGACCCCTCTTATTGTACACTACACCAGAGATTGAGTGGGAGGCCAAACAGTCTCTCTCATAAAGTCCACGCAACAGATCATTGGTTAACTTCTGGGCGGTGGTGCCAGTGTTGCATCTCTCCAAAAGTTCAGGTGTGATAAACTGAAACAATCAAATCACAAAATATTTGCCTCATTCAAAAGCATGTACATTACTACCATATATAACTCTATGAAAAAAGTTCAACATCAGCTGATACCATTATACCAAGGAAATGACCGATACCTCTGTGAAGAGATTGTTCCTTTGGGAGACCTCATTGGATTTCTGGGTAAGAGTTTCCTGTTTGACCCACCGTCCATTCATAACACCTGAGGCATATGGTACAGCTGGCATTAAAGCATCCACCTCCACAAGTTCATTCAAGGGGCTTGATGAAACGGAGAGAGGAGTCTTCTTATCTCCATTAGGACATATCTGAGTCCTCTCGATCAGGGCCTCGAGGTTTTTAGCCAACTTTCCACATGCTTGTGTGAAATCAAAGACATTATTATGTTAGTTACAAGCTATTTGCTAAATCATGCATCATTAAAAAAAAGAACTTCAACTTCAGACTATCAAAAAAAAATTTGCAAAATTCAGACTTGCCTGTAAGGCACCGTAGTTGTTCCTTTAAGCTCTCCATTTCCCTCTGCATGCATAAAACCATGGCAATTAATTCCATCTTTGAATAAGACTGCAAATATTCAGCCTCCTGCTAGACAGGGGGGGAAACAATCAGAGCTCAAAACACTCCAGCATGTGAACAGTGACCTTTGAGGTGTAGAGTGCTGAACACACCTGTGCCACAGACCTCCTCTTACCTCTGCACTGGGATGTCCCTCATCAAAGCTGTCCGTCGGAGAGCAGTCGAACCCACAACCCTGCCAGAACAAGACAGACACTGAAACCAGGAGCAGTTTAAGGATGATAGGCTGTTAATGTGATGCCTGGGGTTTAAAGTGCACACAAAAACTGTTGCATGTCACTTTAAGGGTTGTTCTTTTTTTGAACTACGGTCGAGCTTCAAACCTGATAGTCAAGTGTGTAAAGAAAGCTGTTAATACAAGATGTGCTGTGTGGGAGTGATGCCCTCTGTGCCATGCTTTTAGACCTATTGTTCTCCATTAGGAAACCGGCATGGCTGCCTCCTGCCCTGCCTCTCACTAGTTCTGCTCCGCACCGCTGCTGCTGCTGCTCTTTCTGCGTTTAAACGCAGAACAACAGAATTTAAAAAAAAAAAAAAAAAGTACAAAATAGATTCTCTCTTAAACACTACTGTCTTATCAAAACCTCTCGGGTATCCAAAGTAGGGGGGAAAAAATTGGTGGTGCATCTCAGCAGATGAAGTGTCTCTAAATTCCAAATGAACACTGTAATAATAATTAGGAAGAAAAGCCCGAACCCTCGTGTGGAACTTCTGGAGCCCCGCGGCGGCTGCGGCTGCGGCTGCTGTTTCCTCCTCCAGTCGCTCTTTGCCAGCATCCATTTGTTTCCTCCGTTTCTGCAGCCCGTGCTGTCGGACAGGCGGCTCGTGTCATTCTAATTACTCTTTCATTTGAGACAATATTCCAAGTCACAGCCACAAACAAACAAAACACGGGCACGAAAAAAACACTCAGAAGGTTTCCATGATATATCTTACGCAGAATTCGTCCAGTTTTTGCTCCTCTTTCTCGTCCTGCTCCTCATTTTCGTAGTCCAGAATACGCTTGGCTTTTGTTTTCCTTCTCATTTCTCTGCCATTATTTGATTATTTGCGCTCAGTGAAACTGTCCCCCCCTCCCCTCCCCTCCCTCAGCACAAACACAGGACGCTCCCTGCACAAAAGGCGACAATCAGACCCGACACCGATTTGGACTGAGATGAAAACTATGCGATTACACTACTTCACTTCTAACACTTGGCTCGAAGCTGAGGAACCAGACACTCGATGGCTTTTCCCCCCTTCTTTTTCTTCTTTCTTTTTCTTTTTCTTTGGAGCAGAATGTGGCACGAGCTCGCCTGCGTGTGAGGAGATAGTGATCAACAGGGTGTGCAGATCATCTTCACTCTGCACCATATCTATTCCACCATCAGCTTTAATGCACCGGGGTTGTGCTTCAAACCCTGTGTCTCCTGCACATGTGAACACTTTATGTTACAAGTTAGATGGGTTACCAGTCCTCGGGGGATCAGGAATGAGTGATCCGTTAACTGCAAAAGGCGCAGATGCAGGCCGACTGATCCCAGGTCATAACTGAACACTCTCGAGTTCGACAGTGGTACAGATTCCACACAAGTGACAACAACATGAACTCATTTTAACTGGGCGGCATGGTGATGTGGTGATCGGGAGTTTGCATGTTCTCCCCATGCTTGCATGGGTTTCTCCCAGGAGCTCTGGTTTCCCCCCACAGTCCAAAGACATTCACATTAGGCTAATTGGATATTCTCAATTTCCCCCAGATTTGTGTGTGTGTGTGTGTGTGTGTTGGGCCTGCGATGATCAGAGTCAACCAGAGTCAGGTAGGATGGGCTCCAGCCTCCCCATGACCCTAATAAATGATAAAGCAATTCTGAAAATGAAAAAAAATGAAAAAAGAAAGAAAGAAATAAAAAGATTTTAACTGTAGCTTAAAGAAGTGGGAACCTACTGCCAAGGTTCAGGTTTTCTCGACTCTCAAAACACCTGCTGCACCTCAAGAGTTAGGCGAATTAGCAAGCCCTCCATAAAAATGGGTCTGGTGTGTAGAAGTGGGAAATACTAAAATTCTACGCAACAACGACTTTCAGGAACGGAATCAAGAAACTGTAGACCACAAGGTTCCCAATCCTGGAGTACTCTTTCTCCTACACATTTAACTGTTTGCACTGCTCCAAAGCCTTTCCTGAATTTACAGTGGATGTGTTAGAGCAGTAAAAACATTACAGGACAGTATGTAGAGTAGGACCAGAGTGTGGAACTTGTGCAATGGACCAAAGGTTTACACACTTAGTTTCAGTATCACTTTCAGTAACAGCTTTATCATGAACAGGTTCGAAGGAAATATTGTAATCACGATCCTATTTATTTATTTATTAATTTATTGATTGCAATATCTCTGCAGACACCAGGTCATACTGCAATTAAAATAATAATAATAAATATCTTGTGCCCATTGGTACCTGGACATGCATGGAATGCAGCATGACCTTGACTATGTTAATAAAGTTATAGACTTACTGAATTAATTATTTTTTGGTACTCCTGCATTTTCTTTTTCCAAGATCAAAACTTATAAAAAAAATATATAACAAATTACCATGTCATTGTTTAACATTACATTCCTGACATTTTTAGCTGTATATTGTTTTCCTTAAAAGGGGTGCCAAAATATGCAGTAATCCATAAAAGTGCATGAATCAATAACATGGTTCTCTCAAAAAAATAAAAGCAATCAAATGCATTAGTGGTTTTCCAGTACTTTAATAAATGTTTATCGATGTTCATGGAGATGAAGTTTCATAACCTGAGGCAAGTCTTTTAGTGGTGCAGCAGATCTTTCACTGGGTCGTACTGTACTGTACCAAATGTTTTTAACACTGTAAAACTGTCAGTTTGATAATAATCAGTCACATCTTTTCTCCAGTTTACCCTAAAATATGAAAATGCAGTTTGCAAATGTGTTGTAGCACCATCATCATCATCATCTTCTTCCGCTGAATCCAAGGTCAGGTCGCAGGGCAGCAGCCTAAGCAGTGAGATCCAGACATTCCTCTCCCCAACCACCGGCTCAGCTCTCTCTTCACCACGACGGACCAGTACAAGCTCCGCTTTACAGCATAGGCTGCACCGATCCGCCTGTCGATTTCCCCTTTCATCCTTCACTCACTCGTAAACAAGACCCCAAGATACTTAAAGTCCTCAATGAAAAGGACGACGGGGAGTGATTTGTTCACAAAGGTAAATGCATGCCTGGACAAGTTAGGACTGAAATGGGACAGACTGGTAAGTGTTACAATGGATGGCTGTCCAAATCTAGTGGGAAAAAAAGTTGGACTTTTAAAATGGGTGCAAAATAAAGTGACTGAAATCTACCATGGAATAAAATTGATATTCTTACATTGTATCATACATCACAATGTATTGTGTAAGTCAGTGCTAAAACTTGCAATGTTATTGATGTTGTGATTTAAATAGTTAACTTCATCAGCATGAGCATTAAATCACAGACAGGTTGTTGCACTCATGGAGGGGCATGAGACTGAACATAGGGTCATAGGCTACCACACAACTGTGAGATGGCTCAGCCTGGGAAAGTGCTGAAAAGACTTTGGGACTTGAAAGAACAAATTCAAGAGTTCTGTGAGAAGAAAGGCAAAGACACATCAGAGCTTTCAGGTGGGGATGAATGAACTAAATACCAAACTGCAACGTAGGGGCCTTTTTGCTCACAAAATGTACAGTCTGGTGAAGGCTTTCATGAGGAAGTTGCAGTTTCTTTCAAGGCAACTGGAAAGCAACAATCTCACTCACATGCAAACCCTGAGAGAAGACACACCCTCATCTGATCACCGCGGCAGGTACTCATCCATGTTAGAAGCACTGCATGGTGAGTTTTCAAGGCGATTTGAAGACTTCAGAACAGTTGAGGGTGAAATGCACATGATTTCCTCTCCCTTTACCTGCATTGTGGATAACATACCCAGTGATGTTCAGCTGGAACACATTGACTTGCAATCTGATATGATGCTGGCAGAGCACTTTAAGTCAGTAACGCTGCTGGATTTTTACTCTTCTCTTAAGGAGGAAAAATTTACACACATAAGGAGTTATGCTCAGAAGATGTTGGTTCTCCTTGGATCTACCAGCATATGTGAGCACGCATTCTCAGTGAGGAAATTTAACAAATCCAGGTACAGATTCTCTCTCACTGATGATCATCTGTCAGCTGTCCTTCGCATTTCCACCTCAGAAATTTAGCCTGACTTCGATGCACTTGTTCAAGCCCAGCAGAGACTAGATTTCTCTGATTGAACAAGAAAAAAAGAACTGAAAAACAGCAAATGAGTTGGTTGGACTACAAGCAAAATGGTAATAACAATTTGTATTAAGTTGATTTAATACTGGTCATTCAAAAATGGCACATTTCTGAAAATAGACATTTTGTGTACAATTTTATTGGGGAATATTGACTGAATAAATTATGTTTTTCCTGAGTGTACTTTTCATTGTTTAATCATTACATTTACTCATAGCAATCACACCTTGTCAAAAGGATGCAATTTATTGCTTTTATAAAGAGAATATCTCTTCTAACTCTAGAAAATATCTAAATTAATATTAAGCACAATTTAGTTCAGCCTATTGGTCTGGCCCTCCAAAACATTTTCTATGTCTCATGTGGTCCCTTGGGAAAACTAATCACCCACCTCTGCACTACACTTTACCTGCACTACAGCTGTTATGGATCGTTTCTGGATACTGAAGAATGAGACTTATGACAGAGATTATGTAAAGTTTTTCAGAGCACACAAGGAAGCCATGGAGGAATGTGTACCAAAGAAACAGAGGGCCATGAAATCATCCTGATATTGGGGCTGCCAAGGATGCAGTAGAAGCAGTTCATGCAATGCATGTACAGATGAAAAATGTGGAAACAAGCTTCACAACAACTGTTATAGACATACGACATGCTGAAAGAAGAAGAGCTGGCAACAAAGATAGACAGAATAAAACAGCCCAAGAGTGAACCAAAGTTCAGTGATGCATGGAAAGTAGGAAATTAAACATCTGAAAGGAAGTATGCTAAAGAAGGTCAAGGGGCAGGCTCAAGTCCTACAGAGGGAATGTGTACTTAATTTACTCACATCAGAATTCTTATCGGTAGCCTGCCAGAGGGTGAGGACCCAGATGACGAAATCCCAGTGATCTGTGAAGGGCTGGATATTGATGATAGTGCTGGACCAGATGGCATACCACAAGAAGTATTCAAACGCTTTGATTTTGATGACATTGATCTGAAATTCTGTAACTTGGTCCATATGAAGTATGATAAACCAGAAATATGGTAATTCATGAACATGACAACATTACCTAAGTCAGGAGACTTATCCATCACAGATAACTCCTGAGGTATCTGTTTAACATGCATCATTGCCCAGCTGTACAAGCGTATGATATTGAATCAAATAAAAGTGTTCTGGATGTAAAACTAAGGATTTATCAAAATGGTTTCGGGACCAAATGCACTACAGTTGCCGAGATTCTGGCATTAAGAAAGGTTATTGGGGTGTGAAAGCCAGCAACCTTCCACAGCAGTATTAACAGTCACTGACTTCAAGAAGGCATTCAACTCAATACACAGGGGGTAAATCCTAAGAGCATACTTCATACCACATAGATTAATACAGGCCATAGAGGCTATATTTAAAAACACCGGGGCAATTATTATAAACCCAGATGGCAAGAGAGGGCTGTTTAACATCACAGTTGGTGTTATGCAAAAGGAGACCCTAGCTCCGTTTATTTTAATTATAGTAATTTATTTTGTCCTAAGAAGAGATATAGAAGGGAAGAAAGAGGAACTGGGATTCATCATCCACCTCAGAAGATCATCAATACACCCCAAGAAAGCCCTAACTGACCTGGACTTAGCAGATTTAGGAGGAGATAAAACAAGCCCAGAAACTTTTAGTAAGAGTGCAAGTAGAATGTTAGAAAGTTGAAGTTGGTATCAACTCCAAGAGAACAAAGTACGGGACATCTAACATTGGAGACCCTGAACCACTAAAGACAAAGGAGGGTACTGAGCTAGAGATGACGGATGACTTTAAATACCTGGGTTCATGGGTAAACAGTGATAAAGACAAGAACAGAACACACACTCATGGCAAGCCTTGAACAATATGCGAGTCATACTGGAGTCAGGCATTCACCAGATTCTGAAGATCAGATTCCTTTTGGCTGCTACAGAGACCTCCCTCTTGTATGGATGTAAGAACTGGACAATACCCAGACTGATTTCTCACCAAATGATACATACATGTCTGCTGAAGAAAGTTCCTAATGTAAAGGGGTGGACACATACAAAGTATGCTGAGTTGTATTGCAACCTTCCTCCAGTGGAAAACAGGATAGCAGTGATGAGAATGCAGCTAGCCGGCCAATGAACATATCATCCAGTACTGAGTGCCCACAAGCTTGTTCTGTGGTAGCCAACCCATGGTCATCATGGGTTGTGAAAGTAAGTGAAAGTAAGAGCATTTCCATAAACACACACACACACACACACACACACACACACACACGCACACACACACACACACACAGTGTAGTAAGAACTCTGTGCAAGACAGCTGTGGTCTGGCGAGCTGTGCAGGGTTCACCCAGAATCAGGGTTCATCCTCCTTCACCCAGAGTTAGCTGGAATGGGCTTGAGCCTCCCTAATGGCGGAGCACCACTGATAAGGAAAAAGCGTCTAACCATAGTGTTTCTTTAGGAACGTCATGAAAATCCTATAGTGTACGTCTGTCCATCTGTCCATCCCTCCGGTGTACTTATGCACATGGGAACCCATGCATGCGCAGTCTGGAGAGTGTTGTGTGCGTATGTGATGTCATGTAGACATGTCTAACATAAGTATGTATATCTCATACAAGTTTGAAACATAGGAAGGGAAAATATTCACTTAAAAACATAGACAAGGCTAAATATAAATATAAAAACAGATTGACATGTAAACATTTTTAATTATTAATTATCAGATTCCATATCTCCAAAAAGGAAAAACATAAGAATTTTTTTTTTTCTGGGAGATTGTAATATTAGAGAACAAGAGGCGTGGAGTAGTCGGGTCACGTGATATACGTGAAATTATTAAGCAACTAATTATATTGTTATTGTGTTATTGAAATGTTCTCTATCGTGAGGTAACTTTTATTAGTACCTGTAGGTAGATTTGTTTTGCAACCAGCAAGACAATTACATCCATTAAAATAAAATACAGATGCAACAAAAAAGACCTACCAGACATGTTAAAAGGTTCCTCAGCACATTATCAAAGCAATAAAACTATAAATAATAAAAAATAAGAAAATAATGATTATAGTGATAAATGTGCTCAAAGTTCCCCTAATCTAGGTTGGTTGATAAAATCACTGGTAAAACACGGCTGGAACTGAGCCAGGTTAAAATACAATAAATAGTAAACAACAAAATGAATGAATGAATGAATGAATGAATGAATGAATGCAAAATCTACCTACAGCTATTCAGTGCTGTTTCAGCAGCTGGAACAAAGCTGCTTCTGTATCACCTACAGTTTCTAAATGGTGTACTTTACAAGTCAAGCCTAAGATCGCAGATTTGGTTACCTCATTTTTATTCCCTTCTATAAACAAGTTATTAAAAAGAATTAATCTTGACATATGTAGCATACATGTAAGGGGTTTGAGAGTTCCCATAATCTTTTGGGGGGAAAAATAAGAGAAATCATATGAGAGCTCTGCTTTGATGCAGTGCCTAAATTTCAATATTCATTCATCCATTCATTCATTTTCTGAACCGCTTAATCCTAATTAGGGTCGCGGGGAGGCTGGCGCTCATCTCAGCCGACTCTGGGCAAGGGCAGAGTACACCCTGGACAATTCGCCAGGCCATCGCAGGGCTAAATTTCTATATTAAAGGATAAATCGGTTTAGAAAGTGCAAATTATCTGTAACTTAAATTGTAAAAGATTGGTCCAGGAAGCATGAGGAATCATTCTGAATTATCATCTCAAGATTTTGGGGAATGTCACCCTCTCAAAATGTTTTCTATTAACATTTTACTTATTTTCTTGCCCCTGGTACAGGATTTATTATTATTATTATTATTATTATTATTATTATTATTATTATTATTATTTATTTCATTGCCCCCGTTACAGATTTATTATTATTATTATTATTATTATTATTATTATTATTTATTTCATTGCCCCGTAACAGATTTATTATTATTATTATTATTATTATTATTATTATTATTATTATTTATTTCATTGCCCCTATTATTATTATTTATTTATTTATTTATTTATTTCATTGCCCCTGTTACAGATTCATTATTATTATTATTATTATTATTATTATTATTATTTATTTCATTGCCCCTGTTACAGATTTATTATTACTATTATTATTATTATTCATTTTATTGCCCCTGTTACAAATTAATTATTATTATTATTATTATTATCATTATTATTATTATTCATTTCATTGCCCCTGTTACAGATTTATTATTATTATTATTATTATTATTATTATTATTATTATTATTTATTTCATTGCCCCGTTACAGATTTATTATTATTATTATTATTATTATTATTATTATTATTATTATTGTTATTATTTATTTCATTGCCCCTGTTACAGATTTTATTATTATTATTATTGTTGTTATTATTATTTATTTCATTGCTCCTGTTACAGATTTATTATTATTATTATTATTGTTATTATTATTATTTATTTCATTGCCCCTGTTACAGATTTATTATTTTTATTATTATTATTATTATTATTATTATTATTGATCTCATTGGCTATTACCTCCTGTTCACACAATGAATGGGACTGATGGGACCCAGTATCTCCCGATTATACCTTTCAGTGATGTGCAGTCTGTCAAAGCTAACCTTCGTCAAAATATTTCGGTTTTGAATACCAGTCCTCATTTATGTGTATTTACTTTGTAGTAAAGTATTTACTTTAATTTTACTTTAAAGGGGCGGTTATTGCTGTTTTTCCTGATTAATGATCTCATTCAGACTCGAGCCCTGGAATATTCTACGCATGCGCGTTATCACAACGTGTTCCTCTGTCACGGAACTTGTCGGCGAGGGAGAAATTTTGCAAGTCATGGTGGGCCATTCAAGACAAGTGGACTACGACAATACTAAGTAAATCAAAGGGAATGAGTGTTTTTTTAAAGAAATTGACTACCGTATGCTGCCAATGAATACTGTCTAGACATTTTGGCTGTTTTATCCGTAATCTCTTTATGTGTAAGTATATGAAAAATGTTACAAGACTGAGGCTAGTTAGCTCGGTTAGCCAGTTGGCCTTATTGAGGGAACTAGCCAGCTAATTGTTGTCATTGCTAACGTGTAATATATAAGTGATCCTGTATATAAACTAATAAACTATGGCGCATTTTTTAACTTGGTAGAAATCGTTTTAACGCGTGTGTTGTCTGCATATCATAAATAAATATACGCTTAAGAAGTTGTCTTGATATATTCGGCGTCCCCAGTAGATTTCTTTAAATGCCCGCCCCTGTATCGTTCTCATTGGTTGTGATATGAGAAACACCGCCGCGTGAGGCTTTTCATTGGGTTGGGCGAAGCTTCTCAACCAATCAGTCATTGTTGCGCCACTTGTTGCTAACCTTGTTGGTAAGCGTCGATAGCGGAAGTAGGAAAGAACACTTCCTGGATGTTAAGCAAATAAATATCGTTCTGTTTCGTTTTGGTAAACGTTTAACCGGCTTCTATGTCGCTGGTACTATTTAGAAATTGATACTTAAGTTTTAGTGTTTTCATTGTTTGCCCGAGGGAAAGTGAACATATACAGTTCGGTTTGTTTTGCCGAGTAGGAGGCTATAGTCGGAAGATGGGCTCGTGATGAGGAGGATTAAACGTACGTCAATGCTAGAGCTGCAAGCTAACAAACTTGAGTCCAAGAGGATTCTGACTTTATGGGAAGATATGTGAAAAGCTATCACTGTGGTACTCATCGTGGAATGTTGTGCTGTTTCTCTTTTGTTTCTTCTGCAGAGTGGAGGAGTTTTCAAAGAGTAAATGAGAATTCAATGGTGGAATTCAAGCCTCTGACAAGATAGGCATTCTCCAGTGAGGACAAAGGAGCCCCCTTTTTTAATTTTCCCACAAGCCAGTGTTTTTGTAAAGACCCTACATTTTTTGTAATGGTTCCTCTTCATTTCATACTTGGTTATGTAATATAAAACACTGACTGTACGTGTTCCAGTTAGATTTTCTTTTTTTTTTTTTTTTTTTTTTTTTTTTAAATTTCATTTTGTTTCCTTTGCCAAGAAATGCTTTACCTGAAAAAGTATTTCACAGAGGGTCTGATTCAGTTCACTATCCTCCTGAGTCTCATTGGGGTACGGGTGGACGTGGACACCTATTTAAACAGTCAGCTGCCCCCGCTCCGTGAAATCATCTTGGGCCCGAGCTCAGCCTATACACAGACACAATTTCACAACCTGCGCAACACCCTGGACGGCTATGGCATCCATCCGAAAAGCGTGGACCTGGACCATTTCTTTGCCATCCGTCGGCTACTGAATCAGGTGCGCTCTCTGGATCACCTGCGTGTGCCCAGCACTGAGCTGAACGCTTGGCTGGTGCACCGTGACCCTGAGACAGTGGTGTCTGCAGCCAGCCAGTCCAGTCCCAGCATTGCCCTGGACAATGGCGGCAGTCTGGAGGACGTAAACAGCCCTGAACCCTCGGCCATGAGAGGGGCTGGCAGCACTTCTGAGTCGACCTACAACCTTAGTGGAGAGGACAGTTTGGGTGCCGTGGCCCCTGAGGCCAACCAGGAGCAAAGCAGCAGAGATGTTGATGAGCTTTCTAAAGAGGTGCAGTGATTTTTATAATACTTAATCAAATCTGTTGTGACACTGATTTTATATAAGGTTATTAGTGGTTCAAAGAGATGAGTCAGCTCACTTTAAATCTAGCTGCATTTTGAGAATGCTTCATATGGGTGTGGCTGCTGTCTCCCATTGTGAATATTGTGTGTGTGTGTGTGTGTGTGTGTGTGTGTGGAGAGTCTAATTCTAAGATTGTACATATTCCTTTACAGTAATGTTTGTGGTCCTTCAGTGGTAATGAGTGATATTTGTGTATGTATGAGATACTGCTGGTAAAATAATATTGAAAAGAAACCTTGAGCTGACAAAGGATGCAGTTTTTAGGAGAGCAGAACACCTTAGTGTTTTGGTAGTTTTTTCCTCTTAATCAGTACACTGTTTCAAGGTGTTTAGTGTTTATTTTTAGCAAATGCAGCTGCAAAATACCTAAAAGGCATCAGGACTAATGCATTCCTAGAATCTGGGTCAGTTTGGTGCACTAGAGGATTAGGTATCAGAAGCAGATGTGGTGCCAGTTGAGCAACCATTTAGCAGATAGTGAGGTAACAGCCTGTCATAAAATTGTGTTCTAAGTTCTAAATTAGCTTTTGTCCTTCAGAGGAAGGTCATTCACACACACACATACACGCATCCCCCCCACCCCCTGTGTTGACCTTATTATAGTATTATCATTCTGTACTGAAGATGTCCTGGGAGGATTTCACAGTCATTAAGGCTTCAACAAACACTTTCTATACAATTTTATGATCGGTTGACAGTCAGTCACGGATTTACACATATACTACATTTTTCTTACATTTTTATTTGGAACCTTTCTCTGAACCCTGATTTAATATTTTCATGTCACTCAAAATTCTTTTTACCTATGTTCTTGGTCCAGTCCCTTTTCTTTACTTAGTGTACCGATCTCAACATGGTCCTCCATTTTCCACTGTAGGACATAGACCTTATAGATATCCTCTGGAGACAGGATATTGACCTCGGAGCTGGACGGGAAGTCTTTAACTACAGCAGCAGGCAGAAGGATGGTGAGACTGATAAACCAAATGAGGCAAATGAGGAGGCAGGTGTACGGGAGGAGGACTGGAGAAATGGAATCAATCTGCAGGAGGGTCAAGGCATAACTCTTGTAGATGGAGAGACTGGCGAGAGCATACCTGAGCAGGTAGCAATGTACTGTTAGTAGTAACATTACTTTGATTTTAGGATTGAGGTGCTTGCTGTACTGATTAGAAGCAAGGCTGATATTAGGGGTGTTAAAACATAATTATTGCATGTAAAGACATTTGTGTTGACATTGGTTTCTAAAGCACTTTTCTGAATAATAAACAAGTGGGGAAAAGTAGCCATGTGTGGTAGTATAGAAAATTGGGGATACACCACAGCATGATATCGAATCAAAACGTTGATAGGATAATTGTGATCAAGTCATATTGTGAGATCTGTAAAGATGCACAGACCTAATGGACATGCATTTCTGGAGTATGTAACAGCAGCATTTACAAAAGTTTTCCATAATGCATTTAGGATCCTGTAATATAAGGCTATCTGCACACGTTTAATTCTAGTATTATCTAGAAACTTTTAAATAAAATCCAGGTTTATAGTTTAGAGGACATTTCAGTAAAGCTTATTAAATTCTTACATTGAGAACTGTAGAATGAATCTGAATAATGATAAAATCTTCTTTTATAATTTCAGGCATGTCTGTGTAATTCTTGTAAGAATTATCCAGAGGGTTTTCATGCGCAGCTTGAGCAATGTGACCTTGCTGAGGCAGTAACCTCTGTCATTTTCTTTTTCTCTAGCTCTCCAGCCTTGGCACACAGACCTCAATGTCCTTACAGGAATGTTTAAGACTTCTGGAGGCCACGTTCCCTTTTGGAGAGGAATCAGAGGTACCAGTTTCTTGTCAGTTACCAGCATTATTATCAGGAATTACTGCTTTTTTTGTCTTCTTTTTTTTTTTTTTTTACCTTCCTCATTTTGAGAAAGTGATTCGATTATTATTGTTCAATCATTCAATTAATTTGAAGTTCCAGGCTACAGACGCTGCCCCTCAGTTGAGAAGTCCAGCAGAAAATGTTCCGTCAACATCTCAGGGGCTTTCACTTCCTGCTCCTTTGCCCCAGTCTGATGCACCTTTAGACCTGGAACAGCAATGGCAGGACATAATGGCAATCATGGAACTGCAGGTTTGTATCCTTTGCAAATTCTTTTTAAGCTTGTGGAATAATAGTGGTTTAAATTTGACTGAAACACTCACCCTTCCCCTAGGAGATGGATGTGAATAACACAGCAGAAAACACCAATCTCAACAACAACTTGAATAACGCTCGTGCCGATACCAATGAATCAGGCCCGATGGCGGGTTTTGATGTTCCACAATCCAGTCTGATCAACCAGGATGTGAGCCTCCATCAGGCGTCCCTCCCAAGTTGCAGCCAGGACCTTCCCAACATTTTCAACTCTGAATTAGAGCCCTCTGCTAGGCAGAGCCCTCCTCTGCTTAGGCTTTCCTCTAGCAATTCATCCAACATCAACTCAACGTTTGGAGTAACAAATCTTACTGGGCTGTTTCTCCCACCACTAAACACCACCAACAACGTAACCTCTTCTCCAGTTCTGTCTGATCCCTTTGTTAGCCTGCTGGAGGAGTCCATGCTGGATGAGATTAGCTTGCTAGACCTTGCAATGGAGGAAGGGTTCAGTCAGGCTCAAGCCTCACAACTAGAAGATGAGCTGGACTCGGACTCTGGACTGTCTTTGGATTCTGGTCACAGCCCTGTGTCCCCCAGCAACTCCGAAACGTCTTGTTCCTCAGCTGCATCTTCCTCCTCCACCTCTGCTACTTTCTCTGAGGAAGGTGCTGTGGGTTACAGCACAGATTCTGAAGTGGCCACGGCTGAAGCAGAAGAGGGAGCTGTTGGAGGCTACCAGCCCGAATATAGCAAGCTGTGCCGCATGAGCTATCAAGATCCTTCTCATTTTCATAACCTGCCACAGCTGGAAAGCATTAATCACAACCATACCTACAATCTGCCACTGGCTTCCTCATACCCTGAGCAGCCCCAGCTGCTTGGATCCTGTAGTAAAAAGTGCAGAGATAAGCACCTACAACAAACCAAGATTCACCCACCGCGAGAGTTCATTGACAAGCAGTCGAGCCGCGATGAACGTAGGGCCAGAGCCATGAAAATCCCCTTTTCCAATGATAAAATTGTTAACCTTCCTGTCGAAGAGTTCAACGAGCTTCTGTCCAAACACCATCTCAGCGAGGCCCAGCTTTCCCTCATCCGTGATATCCGCAGACGTGGCAAAAACAAAATGGCTGCGCAGAACTGCCGCAAGCGCAAACTAGACACGATTATCAACCTTGAGCAAGGTGTGCAGGATCTGCGGCGCGACAAAGCCCGGCTGCTGAAGGAGAAGATGGAGTGCCTGCGCTGCATCAGGCAGATGAAGCAGAAGGTACAGATGCTTTATCAAGAAGTGTTCAGCCAGCTGCGTGATGAAGAAGGCAGGCCTTATCCTGCTAGTGAGTATTGCCTGCAGTACAGTGCTGATGGTAGTGTGCTCGTTACACCACGAAGCATGACTCTCGAGCAAAGCCGGAAGCCTGACAAGAAACCGAAGGACAAAAAGAAGTGAGGACCTGCTTCTTTTTTTTTTTGCTGCCAAGGCTCCACAACAAAAAATGTACTAAGAGGTGGAAGTAAATGCTGTTTTTTTCCTTTGAGAATATTCTAGCAAGGAAAAGAAGATTGCACTGTCAGTGTTGTTCCTGCGTTAGGGTTTTCTCCTTTTTTCTTTCTTTGGTTCAAATGTTTTCTCCAGAAAATCTGAAGCAGAATTGCTTTTTAAAGTACCAATTTTCTGTTGATTTACTTGGAATATGAGCAGAATGGTGAATTGACTGAATCTAAGAAGAGTAAAAGAGGCAAACCGCAGCTATGTAGACACTGACTAATCTGAGAACAAATTGAGGAATTGACCTTAATTTCCATCAAGATCTCAAAACCGAAGGGGAGGTTAGCAGAGTTTCGGTGTGGAAAGGTCATTAAGACTCTTGAGCATGAGCCTCTGGGGTGTGTGAAAGCCCTGCTGGTAGTCCTTTAGTGCTAAAGAAGGCCCTTCTTTCTGAAGATGGTGGAGAAGCCCTTGGAAGTTGGAAGATGAACTTTTGTGTGTCGAGAAAAACAAACGCAAAAGAAAGCATACCCTTAGCAAAGTTCCATCACACTGGTCACTTAGGTACCCACACCAATGTGATTTCAATGACATAACAACAAGGAAATGGCATTTTTCCTTTGGACAGTTACATATGAACCCTAACAGAGGTTTCTCTGGGGTTTAAATGCCACTTGCCATGGAAATAGGAATGTTGGATTAAGTGTAGAGTAGAGTGGTTAAGAATGAGTTTGAGGTAATGCTTGAGGCTGGATTGAATGAGATGGAAATGAAATACTGAGTAAAGATGCACACTGCATTACTAATAAATCGGCTTCTGTGCTCTGCTCAATGCTGTAAATCATCTCTGTCGCTTGGCTGTAAGCTGTCTTTAGCAGTCGTTTCTCTTCTGCAGGCGTAAAGGTGAGAACCTCCTACTTGAACCTTTTTCATAGTTTTCCTCCCATGTGCATAAACATCTCTATAAGCTACAGGCCTGATTTATTCCTTTTCTCATTTAAGCATTTCACTGCTTTAAACCATACAGTCTCAAAAGGAAAAAAAAGAATCAAAACAGCCACACACACACACACACACACACACACACACACACAAAACTGTTATGCTGAATTTCAGCTCATCATCTGCATTTTCTGAGTTACCTTCTCATGGACTGCTGTGTTTAAGCAACATGCACAAAATCCAGTTCTCACTTCAGGGCATTTTCTTTTAGTTGCTGTAGTTTTCTGTAATGGTCTTTTTCTGATGGCGTACAACACAGACGGTAAAGATCATCTGAAATATTGAGAATATTGGCTTAATGTTCTGATTATTAGAGCATAGTTCCATAGCAGTTCCTTAATGGATGAACCAGTGTGTAAAAGTGTGATGTGAAGGTAACATTTTTCCCCCTTCATTACTGTAATTTTCCTTTACCTGTGGAACTTTCCCTGTTAAACTTTAAAATTTCTGAACACTATCATGTTCCTGTCTAGTCAATAAAATGACATGGGGAGCTGAAAAGCTGCTAAGCATGTACCACGGTAAAATTGAATGATAAATGCAGCATTGAAGTTGTGTTGGTGCTATTCAGGGAGTAGCATACATGTGAAATGGAACATCTTTAAAACGAGTTTAAGCACTAATAAGAAAGCTTTAACCTTCACCGGACACAGTATATCCATCTTCAGAGTTTATTCACTTCTACTGATTTCCATTGCTCACATCTATACTGCGCACATACAGAGCTGTATGTGCAGAGGTATTTCCTGTCAAATGTAAAGATAGCGCTTGGTTCATATGTTTATGAATTGAAAATTCACAAAGTAGTTAATACTCAACTGCGATTATTAACTTAGTTTACAAGTTGCACCCTTATATCCAAATATAAGTCCTAATTTACCCCTTGACATGTTTTGTATTGGTAGTTTTCAGTTAACCAACGAGTTTAATGTTTTTTGTGTCACTCTCAGCTGCTGAAGTGCATCATGGGCACTCAAGTCAGTCATATTACTGTGCCAGTATAAGGGTTGTAAGCTAACCAGAGGGCTATGCGGGCTGGTCTCAGACAGACATTAAAACTTATCAAGCAGTTCACTTCGGCCGGGGTCTTAAAACCTATCCACAAAGGGCCAGCGTTCCTGGAATGACGAGAGTTCCTTTGTTCTCTTGGAATTAGACCTTTTCTGGAATTCTGTGTGACAACCTCTTTTGTAAACATCAGAATGCTCTGTGTGATAATCGAGTATGCACTGCGTCATGAACAGGAAGAAGAAAAAGGTGAAAACGGTGTCTGCAGAAATATTGATTTTCTGTGGTCTTTTTACAGTTGTTGAGGTAAACCGTCACAGGTGTATCGCTGTATGGATTCTCTCCATGTAGTCATATTTGTAACAACAATATGAGCCTGTCAATGGCCATTTATTTTGATGCTGATGATTTCCCCATAGGGATACATTGTGTAGCTCTTTTGCGGTTGCCAGTTATAGTGGTTTAAAGGAATATAGGACCAATTGCAAACATTTTCATTTAGTGTAAAAAAAAAAAAAAAAAAAAAAAAATTTAAATGGAACAAAGCAGATGGTGAGAATACGGCACAGGTTAAAAAGTATTGAGTTTTCCTTTGAAAGTGTTCTTAATAAGTGGTACTACGAACAGCCCCAACTGCTCTCTGCAGATAAGTCTGAAGACCACTTGCCTTCAAAACACATCCTTTAAGATGTGGCTGCAAACTGTTAAAACTATGCATGTAAATCGGTATTTTGTAAACCCGTCTAGTAGTGTATTACATATAAACAGAATGCTGAATACTGTACGTATTTGAAAACGGCCCCAAGAAGCAAACATTACAAATTTAATCAAAGTTGATTTGAATTTGCAATTCATAAAATGATGTTTTGTCAGGATATGCACTCTGTACACGGTGCACTCTGTCTGGATGTTGCAGTACGAAAGAAGACAAAGTCACTGTTATTTTGACAAGATAACTTTTTAAGATATTTACTAAGTGTGGAGTAGATCAAGTTAATTATTAAAAAAAAATAAATAAATAAAAAATCAGACATGGAAATTGTGCTTAAAATAGTTCCTGCACTGCTGTCACTACATGTCATCGTGCACTGAGGTTTTTTTGTTTGTTTTTGTTTTGTTTGTTTTTTTGTCTTGTCTGTTTTGTAAATATGTTTATGTTGTTTGTTTTAATTTCAAGATATTTTGGCCCACTGTATTTTACCAGGCCTTCTGACTCCCTTTTGATTTTTATTAACCTGTTATTTCATTTTGAAAGATTTGCTGGCAATCTGGGAATTGTTCTTTTGTTGGTTAATAAACTTTTTTTCTTTTTTTTTTAATTTCAGTTATATTTTGCCTTGTATTTGAGTTTAGAATATAATATGCCTATGGTAGAGAAAAATAAAGTCAGGTGTAGGGATTTTTAAGGATAAATGGGATTTCATATAGTCCACTCTCTGAAGAAAACAAGTGTTAGAACGTTTGTGGACTTTGTGACATACGCTACAGATTATAGATTGTATAAATCTTCATCATGCATGCAAATCATTTCCACTAACAGACAAATTAAAAGAAGAACATCAATCCTACTTTTATTAAACTGACAAGAATAATTTTAGTGTTAAAAAAATGGTTCAGAGAACACAATCATGTAATTTTACTTAAACTTAAGAACATGGACACTACACTTGATTTACAGTATGGTCTTAAACCACGAAAATAAAAGCTCATTAAACTCACTGGGCAAACTCTGTCCAGGGTTTGGAGCATCTAGCTTTTCAAAGATATCTATCTATTTTTATTAACAGGACCAGTTGGCAATTAAAGATTAGTTTTATTTTGAGTTACCATTTCCTCCTATCATTTAAAATTGCTCAACCACAAAGTTCATTTTAAAACATTTCCTTAGGAGCTGGAACTACTGGACATATTTTCTTTAGAGGTCGTCAGCTTGTGCAGATATTCTCCTGTACCTCTTGCAGGGCTTTTCTTTATTTCTCTGATCAGAGAGCTGCTAAACTGATTTTCATTGTTCATGCTAGTTGACGATAAAGATCTCTATCTTTTATGTTATCTTTATTTCTCTGATGCTAACCATATTCCTCTCACATTCTCCCACTCCTCAAGCTGAACTAAGTGAGAATTCAGAGTATTTCATTAAACACTATTCTCTCCTGCACAGTGATTAGGGTTGTTTAAAAAAAAAAAAAAAAAAAAGCCCAGATGTCCCCAAACATTTCATACAGAGTGTATTTGTGCAGTGTTTACAGAAGATGGGCTTATTCAATGGTAGCACCTACGGTAATAACCAGAACAGTGATTTGTGTTTGCTGGTACAAGTGAATTTCAATAAAGACTTTTCAGTATTGTTAGATGGGACTTTCGATCAGTTCTCAAAGCACTATGCATGTACTTCTCCAAGTGCGTCTCAAGAATCATTCACTTGGCTTGCTTTTTGGAAATGTATAAAATGTAATCTGATTTTTATAATCTATGTTAAGGCAGCAATATCTTTATATCAGTACAATGTACAAGAAATACAGGAATATATTAAAGAAGGCTTTTTGGAAACTGATCAGAAATGGCCAGCAGTGTAATCTACACAGACTCTGGAACATAATATGTGTAAAGAAGTGGCCCAGCTTTTCATGATCTCCATGATTTAAAATAAAAAAACCAGAAAAACAATAGCAACAGTAGCAGCGCTAATGAATGAAATATTAGAGCCTATGTACATTACAGGTACTGTTTACTTGCCTGAGGCGCTGTGAGTTTCAGTGGTAAAATAAGATAAACCTTTTGTTGCCTTTTACTTGAGATGATGAAAACTAATTATTCCTGAATGCTCCCAGTTGCCTAGTTTTTCTCATCCTTCTTTTCCTCATCATCAGTGGGGTAAGAATGCCAGGTGAGGCGCTCCTCATAGAAAGAAATGACAACTTGTGGACACTTTACGTTCGCCTCCTTGGCTGGAACAAGATCTGCCTCATCAGAGTTCTTCCTGTGAAGAAAAAGAAAACATCCTTTTACAAGTCACTTCACTGGAGATCGCTAGATTTCGAAGTGATACTGAACAGGAACTGGATGATCTAATCCAGGACCTGAGGTGAGGGAGTGTTAAACCAGGCATCCTACTCCATACACACCATTTCATGAGGAACATAAGTTCTCCGCTTGAATCTGTAGCACCAATGATCCTCTCAGGATCCAACCCACGAGCAAAGCCTCTGAGTTTCTCTGGCTAAATTAGAGGAATGGTAATTAAGACATGGTTTAAACCATGAAGCTGAGTTAGGCTCTGAGTATTTCAAAACATGCTTCTTACCCAGTTAATAAACTTGCATGTGCTTCGCAATCCTTACCTCATCCTTGCGTTTTTTCGGCTGGCTCTCCTTTCCATCAGCATCGTCAGCACGCCGCTTGCCGCCCGATTCGTTAGCACTTCTCTGCGACTGCAGATATTCTGCGATGAGATCTGGACAATCTAAATTTTCTTCAGGCTCCCATGTGTTGTCTTCACTAAAAATCCAAAACCAGACAGCATGTATTATAAACGACCAGCTAGCATTAGAAACGACTTCAACTGTATATAAATCAATTTCCTTCCAAGTAAATGGAAAAAGTAAATTGCTCACCAAGAAAACAATCACTCGGCTGTACACCACACATGGCTGTATGTATACTCACTCTGAAAAGCCTTTCCACTTGAGGAGATACTCTAGTCTTCCTTTCACGATACGTCGATCCAGGACTTTCTCTACAACATACTCCTCTTCCTCTTCCTCTACTGCTTCTTCCACTTTCTTTTTAGTTTGCTTCTTTCCCCCTGCTGGTTGCTTATTTTCAGTTTGAACTGGAGCTTCTGCCAACAAAAGAATAACAAAATGAGCATCTCCACTGCCTGAACTTTAGACAGAGATTTAAAATAACTTTTAAAATGTCCCTTATTTTATTACAAAGTGAAATTAAATGCCAAACCTTCTGTCACTGCAGCAGGAGCATCAACTGGCATCTCTGGGGTTTGGCTCATGTTTCCAACAGATCTTAGCACCTGGAAATACACAGGAATAGAGATGGAACAGGTGTGAACAATCTGTTCTGTGAGGTGACAAAGCAATATAGATATTCTCATATTCAGCTCATTACTACAGCCTCCTTTTTTAACTGTAACTTTGGTACCTCAGAAATATCTTAAGCATAGATAAGTCAGAAATGCTAGTCATCAGGAAGCACTGAGAAGTTGTCTTTGTTATCACAGACACCACAAACACAAAGAATAAAAACCAACAGTAAAACCCCCTCATTTTCTCTTAGGCGGCATGCCTGGCATAGTGGTTAGCACTTTCGCCTTGCAGGTCAAGTTCCGGGCTCTGGTTTCCTTCCACAGTCCAAAGACATGCACGTTAGGCTAATTGGCTGTTCCAAATTGCTCCTAGATGTGAGTGTGACTGATTGTGCACGTTGGCCCTGAACTATTGAGCTGTTCAGGGTGTACCATTGCCAGGAGTCGGCTGAGATAGGCTCCAGCCTGCCAGTGACTCTAGTAGGTTTAAGTGGTTTGGAGAATAAATTAATGAAAAATAATCATTATAAATTCTTTTTAAATTTTAGTTGTGAGAAGACCAGCATGTGTTCACGTCATCTATGTTTTCGTACAGATTTGATTTGACGTGACGTGTTCCGGCGCAGCTCAGCCGACGTCACTGAGTTTGCAGATGTAGCCATTAGCTTCATTAGGACACTGGCAGACCAGATCATTCCCTTCATCATCACCGGGACCTTCCCAAACCAGAAACCGTGGGTCGACCGGTCTGCACTGTACAGTGAGGGACTGAGAAGCACCGACATTAGTGTAAGGAGACATCCTACGCAGTATGGTGCGCCATGAAGGAGGCCAAGCATCGGTACCGGAAGCGAGTGGAGTCTCACTTCCATCTCGGAGACTCCCGACACTGTCTGCGCACCATCACAGACTACAGGGGTAAAAACATCGCCCCTCTGAGAGCCGACCCTGCACATGCTGACCAGCTGAATTCCTTCTACGACCAGCTGTGAATTCCTTCTTGAACTCCCAGCTGTGTAGATGGGTGCTGGACTTTCTCGCATACAGGCCCCAAGTGGTTTGGTTGGGCCGTTGGGTGTCCAGCACCATAACCCTCAGCACTGGAGTCCCACAAGGATGTGTGTTGAGCCACCTGCTGTACATTCTCTACACCTCTGACTGCATGCCCACTCATAGCTCCAACTCCATCATCAAGTTTGCTGACTACACAGTAGTGCTTGGCCTCATCTCCAACAGTGAGACAGCTTACAGGAAAGAAGTGGAAAACCTGGAAAATGGTGCCAAGATAACCACTTCCAGCTGAACGTCAGTAAAACCAAGTAGGTGGTGGTGGTCTTCAGCAGGATGCAGCAGCAGTCCTACTGCCCTCTCCATCGGTGGTTCTCCAGTGGAGAAGGTGAACAGCATGAAGTGTCTCGGGGCTCATCTCACCAACAGTCTTACCTGGTCCATCCATATCCACGCTCAGATCACGAAGGCAAGACAGCGGCTGTACCACCTAGGGCAGTTGAGAAGGTTCAGGGTCTCCTCTGAGATCCTCAAAACCTTTTATACAGCTGGAGTCGAGAGAATCATGACCATGAGCATCACAGCTTGGTTTGGCAACAACACAATACAAGACCGAAACGCCCTGCAGAGAGCGATCAAGGCAGCCAAGCGCTGCATTGGATCTGATCTGCCCTCGCTGCAGGACATCTGAACCAGGCGCTGCCGGAGCAGAGCCATCAAGATCATCAGGGACATTTCCCACCCCAGTAACTGTCTGTTTCAGCTGCTGAACTCAGGCAAAGGGTTCTGCAGTCTTACAACAAGGACTGAGAGACTCAGGAGGAGCTTTTACCCGCAGAGTATAAGGCTCCTTAACCAAGCCATGTCTCACCATCCATACTAACTCTGGACAATTTACACTACAATGGCTCACGCTATATTGCACATCTTATTGCTTGCAATGAACAATGTCACTTCAGTTGCATAATGCACATTGTCATTTCAGTATCATGATTGCACGTGGTCACTTTTCATATGTTGCAACTGTCACTTTCTGCTGCTGCTGTTTGTTACTTATATGTCACTTACTGGTTAGATTTACATATGTTGTATATTTTTAGAATATATAAATATATATATATATATATATATAATTTTTTTCCGTATATATTTGTTTACTCTAGCTTTATTTCCTTCCTACTTTTTGTTAAATATATGCACAGTCTGAGGAGTGATTCAGAATAACGTTTTACTGCAGGTGGTACGTGTATAACTGTGCATGTGACAAATAAAATTCTTGAATCTTAAATCATGAATTTTGACTTGGGAAGAACATTTGTGGCTTGTCGATTGGGATATATCCATAAAACAACTTTTTAATGTTTAAAATTTTTCACATGATTCAAAAACAGTGTTGACTGTTTAACCAAAATGGAGTGATCTCAGAATGTTAAGAAATGGTTCAGTAAAACAGTTAAAATAAATGAAACAAAATAAAACTATTATGTGTATGCTGAGATGTATTGTCAGTAGTTTAAGACATGGATTTGTTAAGGGGGAATCAGTGTGATTGGTTGGGATGTTTTTTTTTATGGTGATGTCCAAAAAGTATCCTTTATTGATCTACATTACTGGATTGGCCATCATGTGCCGGAATGCAACTGTGGACAGCATTACTATGCCTGAAAGGAAACAGTGCACCAACTGACCAAACAACTCCAACACCCAAAACAATAAATGGATTCTTGAAGTTTTACTGGCAGTAGAATACCTATTTCGATATGAAATGAAATAGAGTACCTCAAGGGCAGCACAGTGGCATAGTGGTCAGCACATCTACCTCACCGAAGGAAGGTTCAGGGTTCAAGTCCCAGACTTGGCGAGGGTGCCTGCGGGTACTCTGGATTCCTCCCACAACCCAAAGACAAGCACATTAGGCTACCTGGCTCTTCCAAATTGCCCCAGGTGTGAGTGTGAATGGTTGTGTGTGTTTGCCCTTCAAAGGACTGGCGGGCTGTTCAGGGTGTACCCAGCCTTTGCCCTGAGTTGGCTGAGCAAACCCTACTAGGACAAAGTGGGTCAGTAAATGAATGAACAAATGAAAGAAATTCACTATCCTGATAATGTCAGTCCTTTATTGTTCAAAATTTGTCACGATAACGTCAGAAATTTCATTTTTCTGCTGTATGGAATTTTCCAATCTGTTTCAACCTACTGTATGTCTAACATGTTACAGCTTCCAGGCATAATAATGGCGGCACTGTGTGCACAGAGTCACAAATGATAATGAATAGGAGGTGACCAATCCAGAAATCAATGGTATACTTTATACTAAGCATACAGGAAGCACACCAAACCAACCTGTTCACTTAGTTCACCCATAGTGAACTATAATACTATGCACCTTGTTTGTTTGATTCTCAGAAGTAAATATTATATCAGGAGGAACAGTTAAGTACTACTTAGACATTGGTTACTGTTCAGTGCAAATGTCTTTTTGAGTTTTATTTGTCAATTACATTGTATATTTATTGAAGTGAAATGCCAGAGCTGTGTTCAAAGACAGTAAAATAAATAAATACATACATCATACATACATACATACATACATACATACATACATACATAAAAATTCAAATAAAGGAAATTAAAGCCATGCACACAAAGTCCACAGCCCATGTAATGGAAAAAAGAAAAAAATATGCAGCTTAAAAAATATCTAAAATGTACTAAATAAAGTTATGTTGTTATTCCATTTTACTATTTAATTTTGAGATTTTCAGTCTAGTCTAATTCCACACGAAGCAACAAAACACAGAATTAAAGTATTTGACAGTAATAACATAGTTATTTAGATTTTTTTCCTCACTAAACACTGGATTACTGGAATACTACTGAACTACAGGCCTTCAACTAACCAGCTAGTGTCATGCTAACCGGCTCTCCATGAAAAGCACCAAAGTATGTAATTAAAGTTACTTGCCTTGCAAGCTATGAGCTCATATATCCTCCTAAGACACAAAGATTTTTGTTGAATGTCTTGTCACTTCTCTGCAACGCTTCCGATACTTACTACCTAATAACTATTAAACTTTATCAACATTTCCAAACAGCAAAAAAGTTTGGCAAAAGGGTAATACCCAATGGCCATCATATGAGGATCTTAAAAGGACATACAATGTAATTGGGAGAAAATATGATGTCCTCATATAAGGACATTGGGCTCTCAAGAGGATAAATAAAATGTGATAAAATAACTGTTCAGTATATACTACACTGAAACAGTGTGATCTGATTGGTCTGCTATCTAGTTTTTTTTTAAAACATTATCCTTAATGGATGACGCTAGAAAACAAGTGACACTTAGTTTGTCATGGCCACATGAAGCAGGTGGCACCTGCTTTAAAATGGGAAAAAAAAACCCCACAAGAATCTTGTTTTGGTTTGTTTTACTTGTGTTTCTGTGTAGTATATGTTAAAACTTTGAATGGGTATAAAAACATGCCACTATGAAGTGTGTTTTACTTACTTTCCTGTTTACTATATTCTCAAACATTTTTTATAATAATTGTTAATACCACAGCACTGGTTGGAGTCAAACTATATAATTTATTTTCCAGATCATTTCAATCTTCAATTCTGCCATTAATTAATTACACATTCCATGGTTTGTTATTTCTGTAAAACAGACTGGTGATATGAACCATGTCATCAGCAAAAACACTTTTATAGATCATTATTTTCTGTCAAATAATTAAATAATAGTAGTAGTAGTATAATAATAATATAATAATGATAATATTTATAATAATAATAATATTAGTAGTAGTAGTATAATATAATAATGATAATATTAATAATTATAATGATGATGATGATAATGTCAATAATAATAATAATAACGATGATGATAACAATAATAATAATAATAATAATAATAATAATAATAATAATAATAATAATAATAAAAAGTAGCAAACAGTGTGATGTACAGTGAGCCAATCATTTGGTCAGGGTTCAAGTCAGGGTTCCAGCATGACCTTATTTTGTCTTTTTGTTTTCCTTTAATGTGCCATTTGTCTGCTAATTTTTTAGGTTTATAAATGATGTTGTTGGCCCATAACTGTATGATGGTATACAGAAAACATTCATAGCACTGGTGCAAGTGCAGCTACAGGAACACTGCTGACATGATTAAATAATTTACAGCATATGAGTGCAAAGGTTTGAAGATAAAATGTAGAATTAAGCGCTTATCAAGCCAATTTTGTGTTGATTTATTGAATCAATTGCATTGATTCTTTTTGCGGGTTACATCTGGTGGAATTCTATATTTTGTAAATAAATGGTACTCTAGAGGTACATTTTACTTTTTCCGTTCATGGGGATACAAACATTTGCACTCAACTGTAATTGTAGGTGAGAATTGTTGTTTATTCAATTTTATTCATGCATTTATCCTGATTCTTCATCCAGCACACGATCACTGAGTGTGAGCTGGGAGTACACTGTAAATGCGATGTCAGGGTACTCACTTTCTCTCTCTCTCTCTCTCTCTCTCTCTCTCTCTCACTCACTCACACACACACACACACACACACACACAGTTGAGCCAATCCACCATCAGTGGTGTTTTGGAAGTTAGAAGGAAACCAGAGTACCCAGAAAAAAACAACAAGCAGACATGGAGTAATATAATTGTGTAATGAAATATTTTAATAGTTCATGAGTAACTGCTACATAAAGCCCAACAAACATAAAATTACCTGTAATTAAGTAAATACTTGGGTGGCACGGTGGTGCAGTTGTTAGCACGTTCGCCTCTGGTTGGAACCTGCCACTTGACCAGGGCGTTTTCTGTGTGGAGTTTGCATGTTCTCCCCATGCCTGCGCAGATTTCCTCCGGGTGCTCCAGTTTCCTCCCTCAGTCCAAAGACATGGGGGTTAGGTCAATGGGATACTCTAAATTACCCAGAGGTATGCATGTGGGTGTGACTGGCTGGCTGTCTCTCTGAGCCCTCTTGTCAATGTTGTTTGGGTTTGGCTTTATCTTGATCATGACTTGCAATGGACAAACAGCACAGAAAATGAATGAACGAACGAACGAATGAATGAATTCCACACTTAGAAATATAGAGTCTAATTTGTCAAAAGATGCCTATGAGGCATTTATAGCCACATGAGAAATAAAACACATTTCTTCATGCTAATAAAAGTGTTGATCTTGTGCAAATATGTCTGAAAGTGCAGCTGCTTCATTCTGACACGACTTTAACCAGACCTGAAGAAGGTGCTGGGGCAAAATTCGCCATCAACACATGGGGCGAAGATCCCAATTCAAATCATGCATAAACTGATGGAGGTGCATCTTCATGCATGATTCAGTCTGAAGGCAAAAAAAAAAAAAAAAAAAAAAATTTAATGTAAAAAAAAATTATAAAAATGTAACTATTTTCCTCCCCCTTCCAGATCAAACAAAAACGAAATACAGGGTGATGAGACCGAACAGAAATATTTCCTTTAAAGCACCTGCAAGTTGTAGTGTAACATCTCGAATGCACATCTGGAACATCAGGCCACAGATGTAATTAGCACTGTATTATAAAGCCATGAAACTTACTGAAGGAGAGAAGAGCCTGAAGAGCGCGCGTGCAACACTGTAATAATAATAATCATAATAATAATAATCACAATAATAATCACTGCAGGCTCGCGCTGGAAACAGGACGGAGACAGAGGTCGAGGCTACTTTTCCTCGCAGGAATTCAAAGCATCCCCCGCCATGTTGATTCCTGATACACTGTAGCTCTGGAGAGTCTCAGGCTGAGTGAGCTGTGCGTGTTTCCCTCGTGCTGCTGCTGCTGTTCAGTCTTACAGCCTGGCTGCACTGGGGCTCAGTCTGGCACAGCGCGTGCACGGTTAGGGTTCGATTAAAAACCACATCAGGAGGAGGCTGGGAAAAAAACACCACACACGCGCACACACACGCACGCACACGCGCACACACACACACGCACGCGCGCGCGTATGAAAAACACTTACTTGCAGCTGCCTCGCCCCGAAAAAAATGATGCCACCGTGACGCGTAATATTACAGAGATGCGAGTGAAGTCTTAGCTGCAGTGAAAAGCGAGTGTTCGGTTGCTGAGTGCTGCTTTTTAACGGGTTAAAGTGGGGATCAGTTACAGTAACAACATGGTAGACAGGCTGCTCCAAGCCTCGGCGCAGGCGTCCTGTGCTCCCTCCTTCACTCACAACAACCTTTATTATTCTACACACCGATGAACAACGTGCACAATAACACCTAGCTACATTTCTAGTCAAAATCTCGCCCATTTTGGTCACCGTTTTAAAAATATTAATGTTGTTTTTATTTAGTTTGTCACTGAATAAACGGGGGTCACTTTCCCCCGCTCCGGCAGGTGGCAGTAGTGAGCTGCACTTGTCACCAGCAGAAGAAACCGATGTAGTTCCGTTAGCGACGACCTGTTTATTTTGCTAGCTGGCTAATCTGACAGCAGTGTATCTGTGGTGACGGTCTCAGGGAAATGCTAGCTGGCTAGCGATGTTGTAACCTTTCATATAGTTTGCTCTTAAACAGGTTTTATTTAAAGCGAATGACGTTCATGATTTAGAAAAACGCGTGAGTAGTGTTTTAATCTTGTTTGTGAGACGAGAGAAGATAAGCATGTATAAGAGGTTTGGTTCAAGTTTGGACATGTAGCTAAACTGAACCAGCTAATGAGGCGAGCAAATATATGTTTATTCTTTTAGAAAGTCGGCGTTGTCTAGTTTTACATAGTAGTTATTTCTCTGTCTTGTTTATTTATTTATTTATTTTAAATGATTAAATAAATAAATAAATAAAAATCTATTTCATGGACCCCCAGTGCAGTTTCATGAAAATAATCTAGATGGGTAAACATTAGTGTCTCTCTCTCTCTTTCTTTCTTTGTGTACAATAATAGTTTGTCCATTTATTAGAGTCGTTTTTTTTCAGAACCTTCCACAGACATCCTGACATTATTTATAGCCCTGCCTGTTATTGAGTTATTAAAGTTTGGATTAAAATCCATTAAAATCAAGTGATTAGGAAACCTGGCCAATAATGATGAGTCCTGAATGCATAAACATTTTGATTAATGTGTTTAGAGGAATCTCAGTCACAAAAGGTTCCAGGTAGATCTCCCTCAGGAAAGAAAAACTATTAACTTTTGTTAAATAAGCTTAAGTAACTTGGCTGTTGCTTCCTCAGGTTGTGGCAATGACTCGTGATCTTATGCTTGGAGAGGAACTGCCCCACTGGGTGGGAGCCAAAGAGTTCCACCAGAAGTATGAGTCCAAGGAGGTCATCGGCAGGTGGGTGTCTGAAAACTGCAGGCTTCCCTGAGCTGCATCATGTTTCTCTTTTGCATATCTTACAAGTGAAGTCATAACGTTTTCTCTTCAAATTTTTGTAACTCCGTAAGTAAAAATAGCATTTTACGATCATTGAAGTCCCTATCCAGATACTTATTTATCCAACTGTAGGTCTATTACCAGTGCATCAAGTACAGCTTCCTTGCTCGAATTTTTAAGCACCGGTACTTTGTCTAGTTTCTTCTTTAAACATAATGAGACATATTGGAATATATTGAGACATCTTGCCGGTTTGCAGGTAGAACCAGAGCTCCACTACCTCCATGTAATTTTTGTAAATCATCCCCTGGCCCTGTGTCAGTATGTAGTTTCTGATCACTGGACTAGTTTAAGTTTCAAGTTTATTTGCCGTATACAGGTAACAGTGGAACATAATGACCGGCAATGAAACTCCGAGCCCCCTCGATATAGCACATAAACAAATACTGCACATAAAGGACATTTCACTAAAATCTAAAGTAAAAAATAACAACTATGTAATAAAGAAATTAAATATAAACTATAGTTCAATATGTGTATGTATGTGTGTTTGTGTGTGTATATATATATATATACACATACACACACTCACCGGCCACTTTATTAGGTACACCATGCTAGTAACGGGTTGGACCCTCTTTTGCCTTCAGAACTGCCTCAATTCTTCGTGACATAGATTCAACAAGGTGCTGGAAGCATTCCTCAGAGAGTTTGGTCCATATTGACATGATGGCATCACACAGTTGGC
>JAQMYF010000021.1:29433762-29447238 GCA_030014195.1 Neosilurus mollespiculum
AATGATCATGTCTTTATTAGTGGGCAAACCAACAAAATCCACAAGGGATCAAATACTTTTTACTCTCACTGTATATACACACACACACACACACACGCACACAGTATATATATTATATTATATTATATTATATTATATTATATTATATTATATGTGTTAAAGAACACACTAACACTCTATGTTAGAGAAGCGGCTTTGGGACCAAAAGGTTGCTGGTTTCATTCCTGACCCAGCAAGAAAATTGTGTGGTGGTGGGGGAGTGAGCTGCACCTTCCCTTCCTCCTCTTTCATGGCTCCGGGCACTGCAATGTGTAGCAGCCCACTGCTCCGAGTGTGTGTGCTCACTTTGGATGGGTTAAATGCAGAGGCAATAATTTCCCTGGCAGGATTAATACACTATATCAAAATAAAATAAAAAAAATAATAATATTCTTATACTGATAAAAGAAATGTTTAAATACTTACTCTGACAGAATGACACAGCAGAAGCTCACTGCAGTACGTAAAACACTGCTCCATGTTGTCGAGAGGAGTCCCTGAAAAGATTATTTATTATAGGTTGTACAATATTTAGCACATAATTTAGTAAACCACAAGAAGGGCTATTTGATTGGAAAGGAGGAATATTTCTTATTTTTTATTTGGGCACATCACACAAAGCACTGGGAGCACCCAGGACCTTCTTGCTGTGAGGCGGATGTGCTAACCACTACACCACCGTGCCGCCCTTATAAAAAAAACTATACATATCTATTCACTTACCTCATACCTGCCCTCATTTTCTTCAGATACAATACAATTACTGACTTCAGCTTCATCACTGATACACAATTGGTTGCAATATTATTTACACTTATGAGGCATCCACCAGGCCATTATCTATACCAGGGGTGTCAAACTCATTTCCACTGAGGGCCACATCCCTAAATTTCGAGATCAAGGGCCGAATAATTACTCAACATCTATTCAAAAAGGGAAACCATGAAATCAGCATGGCGATATAATTTGTTTATGCATTTGTCCTATTTTCCTTTATTCAGTTTCCTTTTCTGACAATGCTTGACACTGATAAGCTAGCTTGCAATATTTCCTGAATTAGCTTCGCTCCACCTAGTGGATGAATGATGAATTACGTTTCAATGGTACTCGTTGATGCAAATAATGCAAACACTTATAATCATACACTTTAAAAGCTCTCGTGGTAAAATTATAGTAAGTTGGAGGGCCAGATTTGGCCCGCAGGCCTTGAATTTGATACCTGTGATCTATACTGCTTATCCATCAGGGACACCGGGGAAGCTGAAGCCAATCCCACCTGACTTCGGGCGAGATGTGGAATATAACAGGAACAGGCTGCCAGCCTAGTGTAAGGCTAACAAAGACACAAACATCCATTCACATTTCACACCCGTGGACAATTTAGAGTATCAAGTTAATGGACTGCAAGAGGAAACCAGGAGTCCCTGGAGTAAACCCTCATACTCAATAAAGAAAAGCCCAGTCAGCTGCGAGGTTTGAACCTGGTACCTTCTCGCTGTGAGGTGACAGTGATAACCAATACACCGCAAGACATGTGCATTTAGCACACAGACGAGTGAATGTGAGTGTTAAGGGCCGTGTCTCTCAGAGTTAGCTTTGTGATGCATTGGCGATGATGTTGTTCGCTTCTCACCCAATGTCTGCTGGGATTGGCTCCAGCCTCCCTGTGATCCACAGTATAGATAACCATTATAGAAAATAAATTAATGAGTGAATGATAATGTTTATCCTGCTGAGAATAATCCCTGATCGATGATGGTCCTTTCCAGTGATGCGGTAAGAGGGTGGCTGTATTGTGCACACTAACACACTGGCTAATGCTAGTAATGCTTTGCTCCTGTAAAATACATCAAAATGGAAAGTCTGTCACCTGTGTTAAGACGATGAACATTCTTTATGACTGATAGAAGAACAGATGTTTGCTCTTTACTGAACTTTTTTCGCCTGCAGAACAGCACCATGTTTGTGTACAGCTCGAGCAGAATGCCCCGCTGTGGGTCAGGAGCCTCACTGCACAGGGCCTGGCACAAAATTCTACCGTACGTAAAACAAACAGTATTCACCTTTGTTAATTTAAGTAAACATTTGTTAAATATTTTCATACATAGATATGTTATGTCATGTCATGGGGGGAAACACACTGATTACCTTGAAATCTCTGGTACAGACTCTGTCCTGGTGATTTCTTCTGCATCAGTGTAACTCAGGTCTGCCCTACAAATTCACACAATGATACAGTTATTTTAATGTGAGATATAAGGTGGAATGAGTAATATTTCACTTAATTTGTGCCGTACCATAACAATATTCTGGCCTTTGGAGGATTTGACTTCTACAGTAACAGTGATACAAATAATTCAAGCAATAAATAACATATTCCATCTTAATCTATATAAATGTATCAATTTATACCATACTGTTTTTAAAAGCTTACCAGAGATCGAAAATTCATCTTTATAATCTTAATTAAATGCTAAATTTTTAAACTACCACGGCCTAAGTTTGAATAGTTTATCTGGAGACACTTGCTACAAAAATAAGACCATTAGCATGTCCCGTGTTTCACCGTCTCCTAGCAACGATGGTGGCTAATGCTAATGGTTCCCTGTGGACTGCGTGCACGTCTACGTAAACACTACGTGAGACCATTTAATTTTTCCTGTAAAAGAGCATTCTTATCGGCATCACACTAAAGCCAGACGTCACTGTACCTATGACACACAGTTTAAGCCAATGTGTATCATAGGTAAACAGTTAGAAAAACTTTAATTTTGAAATGTTGTTTATTAACGAGCGGTTGTTAAAAGTCCTGAGCAGTCAGGCGGAAGTGTTGAATTTTCTGCAACAGCATTTCTGCTCATACATATATATTCCTGTTACTATTACTTCTACTACTACTGCTACTATTAATCATCATAAAAACAACAACAACAACAACAACAACAACAATAATAATAATAATAATAATAATGACGACTATTGACATTATATGAATCTATTCCTTCTGATATAATGTCGTTTTTATATCATTTCATGTTATCCTTATAATTATTCATAAGGGAAACGTTTCGAGGGAAATCTTTCTGTGACTAATAGAAGTAATTTTATCAAGTGACTTTTATTATGAAACGAATTTTGCGCATTCGTCCTTAGCAGTTTTCACACTTCAGTTCACTTTTCCGGTCTTTGCGGCTAGCAGAGGTTTGTATGATGTGATATGTCGCTGGTATAATTAATGTATCCTGCAGTTTAACGTGCTCTGTTCAGTAACTCTGGATATGTAACTGTGTTACAAATAAGCACAGAGCATGAATAGCTTTGGAACGAGATAAGAGTTTTATTTTTGTCAAATCATGATTAGTTACCTCGCTAGCTAGTTGGCTAACTCGTATAGCTAGCATACAGCCTCGATGTTTATGTTCATTTAAACCATCTAACAGCGCTCACATTCGCCAAATTATAAGCAACGGTTTATATACACGCATTATTAATGTTAAATCAGTCAACCAAGTATTATTCCTTGTGGTTTTTATCTGTTTCGACGGAATCGTATCCCTCTGGTTAATATTCACAGGACTGAGGATCAGATGTTGAGAAACTTTATATAGTGACAGTGCAGAAGCTACTGATACTCTACAGAGTTGCTTTATTAACCAGGAAAAGTTTTAGGGACAGAAATGTCAGTATAAAAGCAATGAACCTGAATGAGTTTCTGGTCGCTACACCCTTAAGGTAACATAATCCTAAATTTGTAGTAAATGTGTTCTCATCTGATACAGTTTATGTCTGTTGTTTGTTCCAGATCAGGAAAGCATGTCTGGCACCGGAGGTAAGCGAGCCTATGGAGGGGACAGTCCTCCGGGGCCACTTGAAAAGAAAACGAAGAAAGAGGAGAAAACCACCACCACGCTTATTGAACCTATTCGCATAGGAGGGGTTTCTTCTACTGTGAGTAACGCTACACCTAATCGTCTTCATCGTTATCAAGCTCAGAACTGATGCAGACTGAAACGATGCTGTGTTTTTGCAGGAGGAAATGGACATGAAGGTCATTCAGTTTAAGAACAAGAAGCTGTCCGAGCGCCTTGAGCAGCGGCAAGCTTTGGAAGATGAACTGAGAGAAAAAATTGAGAAGCTGGAAAAAAGACAGGCGACTGATGACGCGACACTTCTCATTGTCAACCGCTACTGGACTCAGGTACTACACCTGTGCATCCAGTATACGAACAGGGTTCAGTTTATCTGCTTCGGCTCACAGAGTGTTCAGGTGTATGTGACTCTGTGTGTTTATGTACAGTGACATCTCAAAAGTAAATAGAGACCATCATTTTTGAAGGTTTTATACATATACAGTACATAGTAGCCAAGTTGGTGGCAGTTCTCCGAGTGTACTGACGTGGGATGTGTATTGAATCACAGTGTTGTCTGGTAGACCTACCTTTCACCCTTTCACAAGAAGGAACAAAGAGTAAATATGCACAAAAAGCAACACCAGCACACACATTTCTGCCATGTATGTTATTAGACTGAGGACATGCACCGTGCTGGTAGGGGGATGGAGGGGGTGTGGTGTGTAGATGAATGCAGTTATGATAAACAGGCAAAATCATATCATAAAACCAGCAGTACTCAGCCTGATCATCCAATCACCAGTCAGCACCAGTCACATTGAAAACTGCTCTGTCTGATCACTGTCTGCTCAATCTTTGCATCTTAATCTTTAGTATTTGAGTGTGTTCATTCATCTCGTAAAGGCACTAGCAGTACCAGATAGTCAGACAGGTTCATGTGTTGGTTGTAAAAACCGCTCTGTTGAAAGCTTGAAATAAACCCAGTCACCACTTTTGTTTACACAGCTGGATGAAAATGTTCAAGAGTTACTGCAGCGACTTGAACCTAAGGCTGGTCCAGTGCCTGCACAGACCCCTGTTAGCCCTCCAGCAGCTTTCTCTGCCCCTGATTCTTCAATTACTCCCTTGCCTGCACCTGATATTCCAGCTGCTCTGCCAACTCCACTGGAGGGAGAAGATGGTGTTCCTCAACCTCCACCTCCAGCAGATGAGGATGAACAGCAGCAGCAACAAGCTGCAGAACTTCAGTTGCATGAGAAGAATAAGGAGCAGCAGGACGAGCAGTCTGGTGCAGCGGAGAAACTTCCTGAAGTGGCAGTAGTGGAGGGAATTGCTGGTAAACACACATTTTTTTATTAATGTGTCCTCCGCTAAGGAGGGTATGTTTAAACTTCGGTGTGTTTGTTGGTTTGTAAGTGTGTAAGAAGGATTAGGCAAACAGTTATGTGGGAATTCTCATGAAATTTCCACCAGAGGTTGAGGCTTTAGACAAGAAAGACTCCTTTAGTTTTTGGAGATGATCTGGATAAAAATCTAGATTCAGGAATTTTTTAAAAGATTCTTTAAAAAATGTTGGATAGGATGATTTCTTTTTTTTGAAGTGTCATGTTACAACAAGTAAAGCTGGGCGTGTTGTGTATTTTGTTATTTTTTTACCCTATTTTAATAAGGGTTTATTTTAATCAGAAAATTATTTTTTTTTTTGCTTTTAAATGCATAATACATTATTTGTACTGTGTGCTGTCTGTAGCCCCTCCTCCACCTCCCCCACTGCGTGAAAGTGCAAAGGCTTTTCTCGCTACTCTGGATAACAGCAGTGAAGAGGAGCTCAGCCTTCAGCTACAGGACAGGATGCAGTTCAGCAAAGCTGCAGTGGCCTGCATAGTTTGCATTTTTGACCGCCTGCACAGCAGCATTGAAGATCTGTGTGTCCGCACTCAAGCAGCAGGTAACAAGTTTCAAATATTTTATAATGAATCCCCAGACATCCCCCCCCCCCCACACACACACACCTGTAAAACGATTCTAAGGAATCATTTGATATAGCTATATAGATTTTACTATAAAAGAGTAAGTAGTGAAGTGTATTTCTAATGATTACTGCACAGAGGAGGTTGTATATAGGTTAATAACACACACAAATTGTATGCAGAATAAAACTGAGCGTTCATCAGCGTCATACTCAGGATGGTGATTCAGTTGATTAGCAGGAACAGAGTTTGAACAAATTAAAGCTGTCCAGGCACCCTACTGCTCACCTGTATGTCTATTTTAAACCTAGCTGTGCTTCCTACACACATTTAGATCTGTGGGTAACTATACAGTTTTAAGCAAACATTTATTTACGTTTTATTTATTTTACTTTGTCCTACACGTGAATATTTGTACTGTCATCTTCATAACTCATTCATCTGAACTGAGCTCTATTTATTAAAGGAGTAGCTTACTTATGGTGTGTATAAATTTTTCTTTATCAGTTTGTGCAGATGACACTCAACGAGAGATCATTGCCACACATCGCAGTCTACTCGAGGAGAACAGTAAACTACAAGATCTTGCTTCCTCTCTGCAAGGACGACACCACAAAATGTCACTGGAGGTACTCATTATACAGCCCAATAGTGGGTTCATTTTGTTTTATATTAAATGTTATGGCCTGTGCCTGCTTATAATCTGAAACATTTACAGAGACCGGACAGAGGAATATTCAAATTGTTGGCTATTTGTCACTGGCAGATGCCACCCTCTGACTGACCCACAATTCGATCTCTCTGAAGATCTGACAATGCTTGGGCTCCTGGAGTGCGAGGCATGCTTGCATAACTTTAGCACAACTTTATGCACCTTTATACAGCAGTCTGACTGGTGTTCATTAAATTAAAGTCATTAAATTGTCAGATTTTCAGAGAGGTCGAATTGTGGGTCAGTCAGAGGGTGGCATCAGCCAGCGACAGATAGCTGTAAATTTGAATATTCCTCTGTCAACGGTGAAAAGAGCAGAGGAGAAAAATCCTTGTTCCATGGCTGCAGACATTGCAGAAGACATCCAAACCAGCTCAAAAACGATTACGCACCATCCTCAACAAATTGCACTATTATGGCCGAGCAGCAAGATGCAAGCCTCTTCTTCAACCAGTAAATCTTCATTCTGAACTTTTTGGTGTCTATTTACTCTTGTTCGTTCTCTGTACCTGTAGGGTTTAGGGAACGAAACAGGTTTAAATGCATTGTGCTTATGTTGGATTTTGATTGGGACCCTTACTGCACATTCAAGATTCTTTTTTCTATTTCTGAAGAAATAAACACACAAAAAGAACAAAATCTGTTTGTTTGTTTTTTACCCAGAAGTGGAAAAAGAACCAGGCACTATTAAATATATTTTTAAATCTACTTCTGATAAAGCTCACTGAAGCCCAGAATTACAGCTCATGCACTTTTTATGCAGTCCTTTATGTTTGTTACTGTTATGTTAGGACTGCCTAAAATGTGCATGACCTGGGCAAAATCGTACATTTATAACAAGATTATCTAAGAAATATTTGCCAAAGGTGAATTGGATATCACTTAATAGAGACGGAACGTCAAGAGAAATATTCATCAATATCCACTGAGCGTGAGGTAAATAAAATGTTTTAGTATATACTACATAGGAACTGTTTGGGGCTGGTGGTGTAGTGGTTAGGGTGCTGGGCTCATGATTAACAGGTCATGGGTTCACATCCTGGTTAGACCCCCACTGTGTTATGACCCTTGGTCAAGGTCTTAATCCTACAGGTGTGCCTCTGTCCACCTGCAGGACTGGCATTTCATCCATCCTAAGCCGCTTCACTCTACAGAAACTAGGATAAGTGCTGGCTCTAATGAGCAACTAGGCTCGGGTGTAAAAGCACCTGAGGTTTTTGTGGATGTATGGTTCAAGGTGTCAGGGGTCACGTGCGCCATTGTGTCATCTCATTAAACTCATTTAAGTTTTTGTATATACGCTGCCTGGGCAAAAAAAAAAAAGTTGTGCACTCTAATATTTTTCTGGCATGATTTGAGCGTAGTCACTATGGCTTTGTTGCGTCAGTAGGTCTGGTCCAGGCTCTGCAACATTATGTAGCAATAAAATGCAGTCGACCTGAATGTACTGAATGTCCAGGTTATACCATCAGTAGACCTTTTCTTCTCTGACAGCACAAATATGAAATTGGGGTTCAAATAGTGAAAGAGTGGTTCAGAGAGCATGAGGAATCATTTTTACACATGAACTGACATCAATCCTATAAGGGCTTTAGGATGTGCAGGAGGAGACTTTATAGCGTAATTTGATTTTCTATCATTCGATTCAGAATGGCTGTGGAAAAATAAACCCAAATCCAGGGGTGGAAATTAACACTAGTTCACTGGCCTGTATCGAGTCAAAAATTTGTAGAGCGAGTGAAATTAGCTAGCAAGTCATCCTGCTGGCAACTTGATAAATCCAGTAGGCAAAGAAGATATAGTGTTCCTGACCAGTAAATATGAAGGAGGACTAGTAGTTTCATTTCACTAGTCCTTTTGGCTGCTAGCTTAGTTCAGCTAAATTCTAACCCTGCAAATCTGGATGAAAATAAATGTTGAGTAGATACTTAAGTTTGTTGAAAAAATTCATGTGCTCCATAAAAACATCTTTTAAATTCTCTTCTTTTTTTTTCTTTTTTTTTGGTCCTTATGGGAACTTTTCTTCTGCAGACTCAGAAGTGACCAAAATAAGAGATTATATTTCAGGTCAAGGTTCTGTTTTAATGAATGACCAGAAATTTTGTTGATGGTAATCTCTGATGTCAGGTTCTATAATAAATGGTTTTTAATAAAGACTCTGCATTCCATTACTATGTTAGACAAATGTTATTCTTCTTATATCTTTTTTCTTAAATAATAAATAAAAGAATAAAAAAGCATAAGAATTATTTTCCCCCTCAAAAGTATGTCATTACAATTTTTATTATTTACAAAAATTCTCTTGTGTTGTTTTGCATGCAGTATAATGAATGGGTTGACAAAGTGACCAGCTCAGAGACAAAAGTATCTGAGATGGAGACAGCTGTGGAGGACCTGCAGTGGGACATTGAGAAACTTCGCAAGAGAGAGCAGAAGCTTAATAAGCACCTTGCAGAGGCCCTTGAACAGGTCAGTTAAAGAACAATCACAAAAAAACTTAAAACCAATAAAAATCCAATGACCTTTTTAGGACGTTTCCTTTACTTCCTTCATTTTCTAGCCATTATTATTTTGTGGTTGTTAATGTTAACTGTCTCTATTTCTCAGCTGAATTCAGGCTACCATGTGTCTGGCAGGTCCGGTGGTCTACCTGGTGGTCAGATTACTCTCAACATACAGAAGGTAATTTACCCTCTTTAGTTGTTATACTCAAAACACACTCAGTGAGCACTTTATTAGGAACACAATGCTAAAGTTTTACTTTCAAAGCAGCTTTAATTCTTTGTGATATGGATCCCACAGGATGTCGGAATCATTCTGGTCCATGTTGAAATGATTGCATCACATAACTCGTGCAGATTTTTCAGGTGCGTACTCATGCTACAAGTCTCCTGTTCTATCACATCCCAAACGTGTTGTACTGGATTTAGATCCTGTGACTCGGAAGAACACGGAGGAACACTAAACTCATTGTCTTGACATGATAATCATTTCTGACTCTGCATCTGCATACCTCAGCTGAAATCGAGATTAATTCCCAGTTTTCAGTGTCAGTTTCCTGTTCTTGGCTGATAGAAGTGGAACCTGATGTGGTTTTCTGCTGTTGTAGCCCACCCACCTCAAGGTTCAACATGGTTCTGCCTTTTGAGATGCTTTTCTGTTCACCACAATTGTACAGAGTGGTTATCTGAGTTACTGTCGCATTTCTGCTGACGTGAACCAGTCTGGACGTTCTCTGTTGTCCTCTCATTTCAACAAGTCATTTCTGTCTGCAGAACTGCTACTCATGGATAGTTTTACTTTATTGCACCAGTTTGTGTAAGTTTTGTGTGGAAAAATCCCAGATCAGCAGTTACACAAGTACTCAAAGCAACCAGTCTGGCAACAACACTCATGCCACTGACAAAATCACTGAGATCGTATTTTCCCGTTTCTGGTGGTTGATGTGAACATTGCCTGATGATGCTGGTCTGGTCTGTATGATTTTATGATTAGATAATTGTCTGAATGAGTAAGTGTACTGGTGATCCTAATAAAGTGCTTAGTGAGTGTATATTAGTTATTTAACATGTCTTGTTTATTTATAGGAAAGTGTTTTAGGTTAATGCATATCAAAATTATGTTTTCAGTTTGAGTCACTAAATGCAGAACTGGAGCAGAACCAGGAGTTGGCCAACAGCCGCATGGCAGAGCTAGAGAAACTGCAGCAGGAGCTACAGGAGGCAGTAAGGGAAAGTGAAAAGCTCAAGGTAGTAGAGAGTAACTGGGTTTTAATGTAAACAGATTTTGCTCCATTTCCATGTCAAACCCTGTATTTTACATAAGGATACATGATATGTTGACAGAACATTTTGTTTTATTATATTTTCAACATATCACATATACCTGTAGGGTTTATTCTGTTTTACCTTACAGCAAAGGAGGCGACCTTATTTATTTATTTATTTGCTTCCTTGCTTGCTTGCTTGCTTCGTTTTAGATTTTCTAGTTTTGATTAAGGCAGACAAGCTAAATTTGTGTAAGAATTGTGCATTATTTCGAGGATGAAGTATATATATTAAAGTCTTACAAAATAATCTTATTTATAGTTCTGTTAGAATCACCGTGCTGTGCATATAAAAATGAGTTTAGGCCGCCATATTGCCACCTTTCTCACACTCACTCATTTGTCGAACTGCTTAATCCTACTAGGGTTGCAAGGAAGCTGCAGCCTATCTCAGTCAGCACTAGGCAAATGCAGGGTATACCCTGAACAGCTCGCCAGACCACTGCAGGTCCGACACACACACAACCGTTCACATTTACCTAGGGGCAATTTGAAACCGCAAGCTAGCTTAATATGCTTGTCTTTGTCTGTGGAGGAAACGGGAGTACCTGGAGGAAACCCATGCAAGCACAGGGAGAACATGCAAACTCCACACATAAATGCCCTCGCCAACCTTGGGACTCAAACCCAGGACCTTCTTGCTGTGAGGCGGACGTGCTATCCACTACGCCACCATGCCGCCCCACAGTGGCATCTCTGAAAGTCAAATCTCTATAAAGTCCTGCTTAATTTGAGGCTATAGCAATACTTGGTAGATTATTCTGCTTAAACAGCAGAGTTACTCTTATGACACATTGGGTACTTGTGAGGATGTTGGGTAAGATTTATGTATAGTCACTGTTGGGATGTTTGGTTAGTTTGAATAGCTCTCTATGATCGTGACCCACAGCAGTACAATGGCCAGCTCTTAAGTTAGCAGTCTTACATATCCGCTTCACCAGAGCCTCATTACCGAGCCATTTCTCTAGATAAGGATGTGTTCGTTATACTCTTGGTGTAGGTATTTGGGTGAATATTTTAAATTTAGTGATTTCAAAAGTAGATACAGTACAAAAACATGTAGTGTTTTTGGAAGCCAGTGAATAAGATCTCTGCAGCCACACAGCAGGTGGGTATGTAACACTGCTGTTTAAGCAAAATACTCCAGTTATTGTGCCATCTAACTAAGCATATTATAGTACTCATACTGTAATCAGTAGCCCAGCACTAAAGGAAGCTCTAACTCAGTGGTGGAAGAAATAAATTTTTGAAAGTGGGCGTGGCAGAATAAATCAATACATCTAAAATGTAACACTTGGTTAATTTGTGTCATACATTTTCATACAAATGCCTTGATTCATTAATTTTCTTTTTCATGTTATTGGAAAGGTATTTTACGTACACCAACATATTCTAAAGTCTGACTTGTTTGTCGTTCTGTAAGATGGACCTTCGGAACATTCCAGAGGAGGTGGTGAAAGAAACACCGGAGTACAAGTGTCTCCAGTCTCAGTTCTCTCTTTTGTATAATGAGTCTCTTGGAGTGAAGACGCAGCTGGACGAGGCCCGGGCTCTGCTGCTTACTGCCAAAAATGCTCACCTGCGCCAGATAGAGCACATGGAGGTAAGCATCATAGATGCATATATTTCTTTTCAAAATGTCACAGAAATAAAGTGTATGTTTACCAGTATATAGAGGGAACTATGTACTGGGGATGTACCGATTTTAGCTTTTTCCACACTTTTAATACCATTCTTCAGAACTGATCAAATTCCATGTAAACCAATGTTGGCAAGTCAAGTGAAACATGAGAAACATAATATTCACTTGTTTTTAAGTTAAATTGTGTCCTTTTTTTCACCATGTGTGTACTACAAAATACGGCAATTACAACCAGACACTGATCCAGTACCAAATCTCTGTATGCTTAATCCTATATCCCAATTCTTATGTATGCTTTTGAAAAAAGCTTCATTTGTTTGTTGTGACTCCTAATCTTTGCTCTTATAGAGTGATGAGCTGTCTCTTCAGAAGAAGTTGCGAACTGAAGTCATCCAGTTAGAAGATACGCTAGCTCAGGTGCGCAAGGAATATGAGATGCTACGGATTGAGTTTGAACAGAATCTTGCAGCCAATGAGCAAGCGGGTAGGGACTTTTTTTATTTGATATGCTGTATTGGTTTAAATTCTAAAGTAGTGAATTTCTTAGGCACTTTTGCTTTCCTGTAATTGCGGAGGAAGAGGAAAAGTATGTGGGAGGTGCTACATCATGTTATCATGAGTGTTAATTATTTTAGTAGTTCAGTACATCTCGAGCATCAGATACTGTAATCATTACCTCATTGTCAACGTAATTTGTTTCCTCATTCTTTACTGGCTGTTGCTCTCTAGGACCGATAAACAGAGAAATGAGACACCTAATCAGCAGTCTTCAAAACCATAACCACCAGCTCAAAGGGGATGTGCAGAGATACAAGAGGAAGTTACGTGAGACCCAGACAGAGATCAACAAGGTTGGGTTCATACATCCTTTACATCTTATGAGGAGATTTTTACAGATATATAATTATTTTTGTTGTTGATATTTTAGAATAATTTGTAAAAAAAGAACAAATAAAAATCATGTACATCTACAGAGTGATAATGGTTAAAAAAATCACCTGTGATTATTGCAAAAAAAAAATCTACAACTATACAAAATCATCTAAATTATATAAAAATCATCTACATATGTACAAAATCATCGACTATACAAAATCACTTATAACTACAAAATCATCTACACTTATATACACTGGTGTGAGTGTATATAAAGTGTTTGCCTCCTTCCTGATTTCTTATTTTTTTGCATGTTTGTCACACTTAAATGTTTCGGATCATCAAACAAATGTAAATATTAGTCAAAGAACAACACAAACACAAAATGTAGTTTTTAAATGAAGGTTCTTATTATTAAGGGAGAAAAATTCCAAACCTACATGGCCCTGTGTGAAAAAGTGATTGCCCCCTAAACCTAATAATTGGTTGGGCCACTCTTAGCAGCAACAACTGCAATCAAGAGTTTGCGATAACTTGCAATGAGTCTTTTACAGCGCTGT
>JAQMYF010000021.1:29447338-29481575 GCA_030014195.1 Neosilurus mollespiculum
CCAGTGAGCGCAAGAGGGGGAGACAGGTAGAGGACTGAGCCTTTTATACCCTGCCTCCCCTGATTGGCTACCTGTAGTGCTCACAGTAGCAGCACCACAACATATAGAAAAATAATATTTTTATGCTGCTACACAGGCAGTTACTGTTGAGCAGGCAGGTATTCTTTTGTCATGTTTTGACATGTTTTGTTTTCTTCGGGTGAAACGCGGTGTTGGTTTTCTTGGGTAGGTTCAGGATGCGTTTTCCGAGCAAAATCCTGGAATGAGTAGCTGTTGCCTAATTTTAGAAACACATTAATTTATTCTTTTTCCATTTCATATTCAGAACAAATTGATCTTTTATTAGTTTCATGTGAAAACTCATGCCAATCCAAGCCAACACCACGCAAAGGCACACACTGAAATATATCCATTCACACTTTCATACACACCGAGAGCAATCAGAAAAATCTAATTATCCTAATGTGCATATCGTTGGGACAAAACAGGATCACCTGGAGAAAAGGCAAGCAAGCATGGGGCTTGAAACCAGCACATTAATATTATGAGGCAAAAGTGCTAACCACTATACCACCGTGCTGCCCTCAGCAACCCATGTCCTACTCTGAGAAAGCATTCTTCTGGACCCCTCTGCTTTGATACAATTGCCATTCAATCCTCCTTAGCTGGCCATTTGCTATGCTAATGATACACAGATGATTGATAAATGGATGATTTTCTCTTTGTGGATGGCTGCTCCATCTCTGTCCTTGGAGGTCTGCAATCAGGGTGTCGTTCTGGATTCCACCTTCTCCTTTTAGCCAAATATCAAACAAATCAATCAAATCCATAAATCTGCCTTTTTCCACCTCAAGAATATCTCCAGACTCTGGCCCTTTCTCTCTCTGAGTCTGCAACTGAACAACTATCTGATTGGTCTACCCAGCAAAGCCCTGGACAAGCTGAAGTATGTGCGAAAATCAGTTGCCAGAATTCTCACCTGCACTGAGCCTTAGCAGCACATCACCCCATACTCTGCCACCTTCATGGCTTACAGTTAAGTCTTATTCTTTGGCCCACATGCAAGGGCCTGCGCTTCATGACCCTACACCTGACTGCAGTTCTTTGGGGCTAGAGCTTTTAGTACTGCTGCCCCAGCTCTCTGGAACTTGCACCTTGGAGTTCTGCAACACCCCTTTCTGGACATTAAAAAAATAAATTTGAATTTCACCTATTTCCTAAGGCCTACCAATTTCCTTTGTTCTCTGATTTGTTGTTTTTTGTAAAGCAACCTTGGGTTTCATGAAAGGCACTATAAAATGTATGTTATTATTAATAAAAATGTCCACAGTAATTTTAGAAAGAATCATTTATCATATTTTACACTATAAATACCCATACCATTACGTATGTATTATTTATTTCCTATTTTATTGAGTCATGTACAAGTGAAACAGAGTGCTGAGCACTCATAGAGCAAGTTATGGGTCTAGGTCAAAGCCCTAACATGAGACCACTGTTAGCCAATTCACAAGCACATTGCTGAATCTCCAATGCCCTCTGTTGGTTCTTCCTCACTCCTGTATTATTCACTGAGAAAATTCACTGAAAAAAGGAAAGATAAGTATTCAGCCTTTTATGTTAATTAGCTGGCTAGTCCTAAAATTTGAATTAAATTACAACTCATTTGCGACATTAGCTCACTAATGAAGATATGGTTAGTTGAAAAAAAGTTACTAACTATCATCTAGTTGCACGACTAATACATTGTTAAAGTTTTATTGTGGCAAACATTGTCTAGCAATATATATATATATATATATATATATATATGTGTGTGTGTGTGTGTGTGTGTGTGTGTCTTAATTTTTCAGTTATATCCCCCTCTTCTGCAAAAATGTTCCATTGCTATCAAATTCTGAAGAAACCTCTTATGCACAGCTCCCTTCAGGTCATGCTACAAGTTTACAATAGGATTTATATCTGGGCTCTGCCTGGGCCATTCTAAAAAGTACATGAGATTTTTCTAAAGCATTTCTTTGTTGATTTGGATTTGTACTTTGAGTCCTTACTGAGCTGGTGAAATCTTCATCTACAGTTGTCTAACAGAGGCCTGCAGAGGTTTTGTGTTAATATATATTATACATATATTATATATATATATATATAATATCAACATGCTACAGTGGTGTAAAAAAGTGTTTGCCCACTTCCTCATTTCTTATTTTTTTGCATGTTTGTCACACTTAAATGTTTCAGATCATCAAACAAATGTAAATATTACATACAGGTTTTACACAGTTTTTCTTCAGCCATTCAGAGGTGGACTTGCTGGTGTGTTTTGGATCATTGTAGTGCTACAGAACCCAAGTTCTTTTCAGCTTGAGGTCACAAAAAGATGGCTGGACATTCTCCTTCAGGATTTTTTGGTAGACAGCAGAATTCATGGTTCCATTTATCACAGCAAGTCTTCCAGGTCCTGAAGCAGCAAAACAGCCCCAGACCATCACACTACCACCACCATATTTTACTGGTGGTATGATGTTCTTTTTCTGAAATACGGTGTTACTTTTACGCCAGATGTAATCGGACACACACCTTCCAAAAAGTTAAACTTTTGTCTCGTCAGTCCACAGAGTATTTTCCCAAAAGTCTTGGGGATCATCAAGATGTTTTCTTGCAAAATTGAGATGAGCCTTAATGTTCTTTTTGCTTAGCAGTGGTCTTTGTCTTGGAACTCTGCCATGCAGGCCATTTATGCTCAGTCACTTTCTTATGGTGGAGTCATGGACCCTAACCTTAACTGAGGCAAGTGAGTTCTTTGGATGTTGTTGTGGGGTCTTTTGTGACCTCTTGGATGAGTCGTCGCTGCGCACTTGGGGTAATTTTGGTCGGCCGGCCACTCCTGGGAAGGTTCGCCACTGTTCCATGTTACCATCATTTGTGGATAATGGCTCTCACCGTGGTTTGCTGGAGTTCCAAAGCTTTAGGAATGGCTTTATAACCCTTTCCAGACTGATAGATCTCAATTACTTTCTTTCTCATTTGTTCCTGAATTTCTTTGGATCTCGGCATGATGTCTAGCATTTGAGGATCTTTTGGTCTACTTCACTTTGTCAGGCAGGTCCTATTTAAGTGATTTCTTGATTGAGAACAGGTGTGGCAGTAATCGGGCCTGGGTGTGGCCAGAGAAACTCAGGAGTGATAAACCACAGTTATGTTTTAACGGGGGCAATCACTTTTTCACGCGGCCATGTAGGTAAGGTTTTTTATTTCTCCCTTAATAATAAAATCCTTCATTTAAAAACTGCATTTTGTGTTTACTTGTGTTGTCTTTAACTAATATTCAAATTTGTTTGATGATCTGAAACATTTAAGTGTGACAAACATGTAAAAAAATAAGAAATCAGGAAGGGGGCAAACCTGCGGCATCAACCTGGATTCGAACTTGCGATCTCCTGGTTAATAGACACGCACCTTATCAATATGCCACTCGGTAGCCCAAATTCAAAAAATTTTGAATTTTAAAATTGTGATTATTCAATTTGTCTAAAACTAACTGACATCCAACATCCACGTCATCTTTTTTACCTTGCAAATGAAATACACTTTTGGTCATAAGTATATGGACTCCTGACTGTTGCACCCATATTTGGGTCCTCCCCAAACTGCTGCCACAAAGCTAATGCACACGATTGTTTAGAATGTCTTTGAAGTTTGGTTTTTCATGGTCGCAGTGGAAGAACACGAGAGGTGCCCTCACCCTCAGTGAACACCTTTTGGATGCATCGGAATGATGGGTACAGATCCCCAGTGTCATATTGCTCCTCTAGTAGAAATAATTTCTATAAGATTGAAGGCTTTTTTAGAAGCAAAATGGGGGACCAACTCTATATTACTGCCCTTTGTTTTGGAACTGAATATTTAAAGAGCATGTATGGGTGTGATGATCAGATGTTTGGTACATTTGACAGTATAGTATACGGTAGTAATAACCACATTTCTGTTACTCAGATAAAGTGCCAGAGTGGAGACAATAGCAGTATGCTAACTTTGGAGGAAAGCGTGAATGATGGAGGACTGGATGTGAAAAAGGAGGAAGAGGATGACCAAGATGAGGAGGAGGAGAGGAGGAGAGAGCTGGAGAGGCAGCGAGCCCGGGAACGCGAAAGAGAGGCAGAGAGGGAGAGAGAGAGAGAGAGAGAACGGGAAAGGCAGCGCAGTGAGGAGCTGAAGAGAAAAGATTCGGATACACTGAAGATGCTCCGAACAGAACTCAAGTATGCTTCAATCTCATTTTAGTTATGATACATCCACAAACCTGTGTATATATGTATATGTATGTATGGGTCATTCTCTGAAAATGGGTCATTAAATTTAATGATTGACATTTTGACCTATTATGGGATGATGAATGTGTGGACAAAAATTGTGACCTTTATATCCCAAGTGAAATTCCAATGTTTTTCTTACTTTGTTGATTGAGAATTGCACATCAATTTACGGTCCCGTGCGTAACCAGTGGTGTCAACGCCAGTTACATACAGAACAGACCCATTTTTCCTGTGAGGGGTGAGGTTCCATGTTACGATGTTTACTGTACAATTGAGTTCCTCCTGAAGTGTATTTATTTCACACGTAGTCTAGCAGCATTTAATTTATTCAACAAAAACAAATTTGTATTAATTTCGTGTCCATTCGTGAATGAATTCAAAGATGAATTTCGTGTCCATACAGAGTTATTTCTGTTTGTTACTAATAAAAGTGCAGCTATGTGCATGAAGTCGTTCTCTCACTGTCTTTGTAACAATGATTCATGAATTTATGGTCAATATCGAGGGAATTAAGCAGGACTACAATGAAATTTGGGGACTGTGAATTTTTCACCCCAATGTAACACTTTCAAGGTATCAGTTTCAGAGAGTGACTCATATTCATGTGTACATTGGGCATGCTCAGAAGTCTTCGATGTCATAATGGACTTGTCCATTGTTATTGAACTGGTCGAAGCATTGTTGACTTATTGTCAAGGAAACTGTCTAATTAGTCACCCTTTGAGTTATTACCCTAAGACATGGCTCTAATGCATCTGTAATGGAGTATAGTCACAGCTTCTTTTCAGGAATTTCTGTGATATGTATTGCTACAAAAACTGCTTGTATTCGTGGGTTCCTTTTAGCAAGAATTATTGTTTTTTTCCCACAGCAGAAAAAAAACTTAATGTGATTTGCATTTTATTTTTCATAAATGAATTCCCAGAGAAAAAATCACAAACATTTCTCCAACGATTCTCATTGTCTTACTTCTACATTCCTTTGTGGTCATTTTGCTATCGACACAGAAATCTATCCTCTGGCTGTTCCAGAGTTCCAGATAAGGTTGTAGAATTTAAGATGTTTACATTGATAGGTTACGTCAGAACTGATGCCTTCGTGTAAACAGAAGACAGTACTAGCATGGGCTCATGCGATATGTAATATAAATATTAAAAGAAGAATAATATAATTCAGATTTTGTATTAGTAGTAGTATTAATAGTAGTAGCAGTTACATCCACATTTAGAATAATTTAATTAGAATATTATTAACCCTTTGACTGCAAAATATCTTCATAAACTGAAAGGAGACCCCCTGACTCGTAGGTTCAGGAAGGCATGATTGATTAATATTATTCTTAAATATGCATGGTCTCTTAAGAATGTGCAGTGATTACCTGTGTAAAATTAATTACTGTGTGTGTGTCTATGTCAGGAAAGCACAGGAGTCTCAGAAGGAGATGAAGCTGCTCCTAGACATGTATAAATCTGCGCCAAAAGAACAAAGAGACAAGGTGCAGCTCATGGCAGCTGAGCGGAAATCAAAAGCAGAGGTCTGTGTGGCTATCAAATTCCAATGTCCTCCTTTATCGGTGCATATAAACCATACCAATGCAGGCACCACATACGTTCAGAAAGTGTTGTATTTCTCATGCAGGTGGATGAGTTGAAGCAGCGGGTGCGAGAGTTGGAGGAGAGAGAGAGGAAGGAGAGTAAAAAGCTGGCTGATGAAGATGCTCTCAGGAAGCTTCGAGTGGCAGAGGAAACCATTGAACATCTGCAAAAGAAGCTCGCTGCCACTAAACAGGTATGTTTAGTTCTGCTATCCTTTCTATCTCTGTACTGTTTTTTTTTTCTCTCCGTTTGAGTCAGTACTCATTTACTCATGGTTTCAGTCATGCTGAAAGCTTTAATTATGTGCATGTTGCTCTGCTCAGGAAGAGGAAGCATTGCTCAGTGAGATGGATGTGACGGGTCAAGCTTTTGAGGACATGCAGGAACAGAACAGTCGTTTGTTGCAGCAGCTGCGTGAGAAAGATGACGCCAACTTCAAATTGATGAGTGAGAGGATCAAATCCAACCAGATCTACAAACTGTTAAGAGAGGAGAAAGAAGAACTGGCTGATCAGGTGCTCGCCTTCAAAACCCAGGTATGCAGAACACTTAGCACAGTGTCTGTGCTGCAGCTGTATAAACCTCTGCGTCAGCAGTGTGAAAGTAAGTGAGGCTCTGTCGTGTTCCTCCAAGGTTGATGCTCAGTTGCTGGTTGTGCAAAAGCTGGAGGAAAAGGAGGGCATCCTGCAGAGCTCACTGGCTACACTGGAGAAGGAGTTAGCACTTCGCACACAAGCTCTAGAACTTAATAAGCGTAAGGTAAGAAGTTCATTTCAGATGTGCAGCTTTTCCCTGATCTCTTGAAATCATTGTTAAGCTTCGGTCTCACATAGCTGAAATCACTTCACTGTTGACGATGGTATGCGATTTTATTTTATTTTTATTTGTTGCCTTGCGTGAGTCAGCTGGCATTATCTCAAAAGTGTTTCCCACACTTACAGTAACTGAAAGTTTTGTTGTATTGAAAAACAGTGTGTCAAGCGCCGGAGCAGTTCAGCTGTTGCTCCCGTGAAGGCGTCCACAAGGTATACTGGAAGTAAAAATGTACATGGAACAGTGATCAGCATCACAGTTACTGCCAGTAGACATGATGGCTGCGACTCATGCAATGCGTGTGCTCATATTTCCTTCCCTTTTTGTATTTTTGAGAGTCCACCCCCAAAATCCAGCCACGGTTCTCACGTATCATCCGGCTATATGAGACCTTTGCTTTGTTGGAGTGTGCTGTAGAAGGGTACAAGTTCCAGTGCAGCTTGTGTTCTAACACTTTCTCTCGTGCTCAGGCTGTGGAAGCAGCTCAGCTGGCTGAGGACCTGAAGGTGCAGCTGGAGCACACTCAAGCGAAGCTGAGGGAGATCCAGGCTGCAGTATTGGAAAACCGCAGTGCACGTGAAAGGGAGAGCGGCAACCTAAAACGTGCACAGGTACAAGTGAACCACATAACACACCACAAGAAATACAGAAATGTACAAGAATGGCTTTTATGCAACTGCCATTGTGTGTGTTTTTAGGAGGACTTGTCAAGACTCCGCCGAAAGCTGGAGAAACAGAAGAAGGTGGAGATGTATACTGATGCAGATGAGATCCTACAAGAAGAAATTAATCAGTATAAGGTACAAAAAAAAAAAAAAGGAATTGCTACACAGATCAGATGCTCAATAGTATTTATTCACCTAAAAATGGATTATGCTTATTTTTGAATATTACTACTTGTTTTGACACACTATTGTTACTGACTCGAAATTGTTTGTGCTCAGGCGAAGCTGCGCTGCCCCTGTTGTAACACCCGGGATAAGGAGACTGTGCTTACAAAGTGTTTCCATGTCTTCTGCTACGAGTGCTTGAAGACTCGCTATGACACGCGGCAGAGAAAATGTCCCAAGTGTAATGCCGCGTTTGGAGCCAATGACTTCCATCGCATTTACATCACTTAAGCCCAAGTTGAGATCATTAACTCGATGAACAGTAAAGCGAAGGGAAAGTGGATTTAAGAGCAAAAAAGTGCAGATGAGGCATTATAATTTTGCTCAAAGCGCTCCTTCCATTAGATCTGTGAGTAGTCAGTGCTAGTGATCGAGTAAACCGTGAATCTGCAGATTGAGTGGGGTGATCGTGTGACTATTACAGCTAATAGTTCACAGCAAATGCTTGTTTATAGCTACCATGCTTAAGCATATATAGGTTGTATTTCCACTTGCTTAATAGTTCTTAAAGTGTTCTCTAAGTTATTTTTTTGTACACATGCATTTGCTTTATGAGTGCTACTTGGAACACAGTACATTTACATCATTGTTGTCTCAATTACAATTTTATTGTACGACCTGTGACTTGTGTGAAGTTTTTGCAGACATTGTAACAGTTTTCTCTTTTGGTAGTCTTGTGTTCAGTTAATTTACAGAGTACAGTAAATCCAAGACTCAGTTTTGTGATGTAATGTGCTGCTCTGTGGTTTCTGACTGAGAGCTTTAAACGTCTTAATCCAGAGCAGACTGAGCCAATCGTACAGCTCAGATACTTCTCGTCCAGTGACACCAACAAGTTTCCAGAAAAAACGCCAGGAGCTCACAGGCTCCTCCAGTGATGGGAGCTAAAACGGTGAGCTTAGACTGGCGTAAAGGGAATTGCTAAGGTTAGTTTATAAATTCTGCAGGTCATTGGTTAATCCTGGCGATAACAGCTGTGTGTATATCAGTACTACCTAACTGAATTTGGGGAGCAAACATCAACAGACTTTGTAGCCTGTCTTTAGTTATACAAGTTTCACTAATGTGTTTTTATCATCACAGTCCCCAAAGGACCCAACTGAGGTGGAGTTTCCCTCTGTCCTCATTTAGGTCTTAAAAGAATAAGACTAGTTTGCATGCACAGGCTTATGCAGAGAACTCCCTGAGGAGTTGGCCGATGACCTACAGTGTATGTTAAAAGACCTCTACGCTAAGTTATTAGACATCTGATCTGATGTTGCCATTTGGCTTGTACTGATGAATACTAAATCCATACAACTGGGAATGGTTATAGCCTAATATCTTCAGTGTCAGAGGACCTTTTGGGTCGCAAAGCAAGCTCAAGGCACAGTTCATCATTGTTCTTGTGTTTAATATCCTGTTGGAGATAATTTCTTAACCTATATTATCATTACGAAAATAATTAAGGAATTCAAGTTTAGTATTCTGACAGACGAGCATGTTTGTACATACATATGTAATGTTGCTTTGGTTGGAATCAGCTTCATGCATGGCTGTGTGTACATGGTGTAAATGCAAATACTACTTAGTCTTAAAATGGCTTTGATTTGAATATGAAACGCTGATATGATCAAGCTTTACGGTTTAAAGAAGACCTTTATAATGTAAATGTATAGTCATATGCATGATGATGATGATCATCATCATGATGATGAACTGCTGTACTAAAATAGTTGAAGTAAATGGATGCTGTAGGTTTGGAGTTCAGACTTTCCTCATTGTGTTGGATGGGAAAAAAAAAAAAAACACTTTTCATTTTTTTTTCATTTTGTTACGTCTGTGTTGCTAGGTAACGTGTGTGTTTTTCCTAGTGATGGTAATAATCCCACCCCAGGGCTGTGAGACAGGGCTGTTTGTCGGACTGCTCTGTGCTTGGCTCGGCTACAGCGCGTGGCGTCACTGGGTGTGGTGACTTTAAACGGGCCCACAGGGCTTCACATACTTTATATTTATAAAAAAAAAAAAAAAAGTTGGGGTCTTTTTAATGTCTTCCTAAAAAAATACACCTTGTCCTTCTACATCTTACAAACTTTCATTTCAGAGTTCACTTTAACGTCTAACATACAGTAAAGTGTTGCTAAACCGCCGCTCCGGGTTATTCCCAGTTAATTATCACTAAGCTGAAGTTTGGTGTAAATCTGTGGTGAAATGTAGTCTCAGCCTCAGTAACGGGATGTCCTAGTGCAGTCTCACTGTAAGCTGTTCTCCAGAAAAGCTGTTTCGCTGTATACAAAGTCAGTGTGAGTGCAGTAAAGAGGAAATGAGTCATAGGAGCTGTAGCCAGCGCGTGGGTGTGGGCGCTCTTAAAACAAGGCCCACACTCGCCATGACTGATTCACATGCGCGCTGCAGTCTGTGCTAACACACCACCACACCATCCTCCACCGCGTTCACACACAAACACACACACTGACAAGTTCACTGGACGAAGCTCAATGGATACCAACACTGTGTTCCGTTCTCTCTGCCTGGTTCTCGTGTTTGGAGCCCATTTAAGTGGAACAAACGCAGAAAAAAGTAAGAATATCCTTTTTGTCTGAATGACTTGATTGGCTGTTTGATGTTCGGGTCGTGTGTGTGTGTGTGTGTGTGTGTGTGTGGGGGGGGGTCTTTTGTGTTTGTTTATCAGGGTATTTGTTCCTTTGGAGAAAAGGGGTCGTTAAAATGCATGTTAGAGTTGTGAGACAGTGCTGAGTGAAAGGCGGTGTTCTCAGTGGAAGAACATGGCTCGTAAAGTTCCTCTTCGTATGGACTCGTTTCCTTTAGCAGCTGGAGTTCCCACCGGTTCCGCATTCCGATGCTCTTATTTCATTCCGTCACGCAGCATGAGCTGATGTCCCTGCGCGCGCACTCCACATCCCAGAATGCCTCCATATCCCACACCTAGTGCACTGCTGCAGCGCTCAGGACGCGCTACTTGGTATTGGACGAAGTGCACTTGTGTAGGGAATGGGGAGAGGCTTGGGATACAGCCTCCACCCCTTCGCCATTAGAGCGACTCTGTGTGTAGTTTGCAGAGTCTTGGAACAGTTTGTAGGGTGGAGCAGGACAGTAACTGTGAGGGAGAAGTTCTTTATGCTGCCTGGGAAGATGTTTATTCTCCACATACTTCAGGATAGACTTTATTAGCTCTCTCCTGTTTGTTCATGAGCGTGTTGTGACAATGTAGGGAGGGAAGTCTAAGCTTTAATAGCTGCAGGGAAAAAGGAATCATATCTCATCACTCATTCATTAATCCTACTGGGGTCACGGGGAGGCCGGAGCTTTTCTCAGCCAAATCCGGGTGAAGGTGGGGTACACCCTGAACAGCTCGCCAGACCATCACAGGGCCAACACACACACGAACACTCGCACCTAGGGATGATTTGGAACAGCCAGTCTTTTGATTTTGGGAGGAAACCCACTTAAGCTTAGGAAGAACATGCAAATTCATACAGAATGTCCTGAGCCAGGGACTCGCACCCAGGACCTTCTCGCTAACCACTTCACCACCCACAAGTAAATCTTTTACCCACTGTTACATCAGTGGAAGTGTGCATGTGTAAATGCAACACCCTAAAAAGCCTAGACAAAGTTAGCGTAGGTGTTTATCAGCAAAATCATCTCTTTGATATAAACCTTACTAAGTGCTGCCTTATAGCAATCCAAATTTACAGGAAATCCCAGGTTGACTTATACTTTGTTTTATATCTCTCTTATAGAGTATCCTATCTATCTATCCATCTATCTGACTATCTATCATGTCCTATTGTTCTTTCCCCTATACCACACTGAAACTCTACTGTAGAATGTTACCTGTGACAAAGACCTTTTCATTTTATTATGGTGAATTCTGTGGTACATGTCTAACCACACACTTTTGGGTTTGTTGAAAGTTTGCGTCAGAAGAGAGTGTTCGGGGTGAGATTTGTCGGTGGTGGTGACTGTGATCTGATTCTCATGAAGTCACTTCTCCCAGTGCCTGTTATGTTCCTGTGTAAGCACGCAGGAGCTGCATCATAGTCTGGTCAAATGTTCATGCAGACAAATCGCTGCTTGCACACTCGAAGAGTGAGTAATAGAGTTTCCCCTCAAGTGCACCACATCACTTGAACGGAATTTCCCAGCTCATTTCATATGAATTAGAAACAAAACACAGGTCTCTGAATTTCTTGGATTACAGTTTGACTGTTCATCTAGTCACAATTATTTACTGCACCCAAATATCTAAACCTTTCTATTTTTTTTATATGCAGGTGTCTCCTGTGTGAAATCAGAGTTCTTTAATAATGACATTGGTAGCTGTGTGCCTTGCACTACATGTATACAGTTCCCCAAAACCCCAGGATGTACCATATGTGAGTAATGTAATGTAAAATTGTAATAATTAAACAAAACACATTCATAATTCATTGCTATTAGCTGGATTCTTAAGCATGTACCAAATTGAAGTTTTTCTTTTTTAGCTTTCTGCCATAATATCTGACAGTGCACTCTAGCATTGATATTATACAGCAGTACAGTACTTTAAGCAGAACTGTTTACAGCATACAGAATATTAGATATCATTTCACTGTACTTCAGATGAATGCATTAGAGGTGGATTGGGGTAGTGGTGACTCAAATCAAGATATACTAACATCAAGAGTGCTTTGTTTATTGCTGTAATTTTCTGAACAAAGATCCAAAACTTGTGGAATAATATTGTCCTGTGGTTAACAGGTCCCCCAATCAAGCCTCATGATTCCTGGAGGGTAGCAGCCATTACCAGTTTCTCGGTGCTGGCGGCGGTGGTTGTTTTCGGAGCCTTGCTCATAGGAGTACTAGTACATCAATGCAAGTCCAAAAGGACTTTAAGTGGTAAGAAATAAACAGTTTAATGCAAAAGTCGATTGTGTGTATAATGCATAACTAAATGCAATCAAGATGCAAGCGAATATATCCATAGAAATGAGATTTGTGCTGAATTTGTCATGGATACATTTTTTATGGCATGACTTTATAACTCATGAAAACCTTCCTGCTCATCATTTAGAGCCTATTGAAGAAACCACAGGTCCACTTTATCCGGTGTAGGCAGATCATTAAGTAGGTAATCATTCTCAATGATATAACATTTACATTTCTCTCTACCTTGTTAATACTGATAAAGTCTTTGGAAAATACTATGTGTTTTGACATTTTGACAGCTACCCATGTATGTTCTAAAATATTGTTTGCCGTTTTCTTTTTCCAGCAAACGTGAATGGAATAGAAGAATGCCAGGTATTCATTCAGTTGGCGATCTGTTTGCTAATATGTTGACTACAGAGTGTACTATGAGTAGCATTTGACTCTTCTAATTTATTATATTGTTAGGTCAGACATAGAGGTGATTAACACACTCCAGAATATGCAGATGATGTAGTCACTGTGATCGCAAAAACCTCAAGAGACTTTGTCCTTCACTGTGTGATAAGACTTAGGGTGCTTTTTTGAGTACACTCCTGTACATCAGCAGAGGCCTTACAACACAGAAATGGAGCAAATGGTTTTTGAACCTGTATTTTTTGAAAGGCATTATCTTTTTTTAGTGTTTATGGTGAACATACTTGTTTTTTTTTGTTTTTTTCTTATATTCTGTATTGATGAACCCCTGTGCACTTCCAATGTTTATGATTGTCTTTTTTTAAAACCAGTGGAAAAACTGCCTTAATCATCCAGAAACGTAGTGTAGAAGTGGCTGTGTGCCACAACTTTTATACAGTAACTGTTTACCTCTACATCAGATTTAATCTGGCCTATTGAATGTAATCAATATTATGTAGATAAATTTTGTGTTTGTGTATATATATATGTATTATTATTAGTATTTGTGTCCTATGCACTGTTATCCAGAGTGCCTTCAGTAGCCTTTCTGTGCCGTTACACGTCGGACAAATGGCACCTGTGGACACGCAGGTCTTAATACAGGCTGGTGACAAATTAAAGGTAAAACCGGTGGTGCTGTTATTCTTTTGGGGGATTGTGCTGCCATGGTTTATAATAATTTCTAGCCGGATAGGCATGGTCTTTTCCAGGATGACGACGTCCCATCCACAGGGCACGATGCTTTACTGACTGGTTTGATGAGTATGAAAATGTTCTAAATCAAATGCTATGCCATATGCAGTCACTCAACCTAATTAAACACAGATGGGGGACTTTGAGCTCACAGCACCCCTCCTCCCTCAGTACAGTTCCAGAAATGTGTAGTCAATGCCAGGGTGTGTGATGGCCCAGCAACTTCGTAGAACTGTTAGTTGTTCCTGTAATTCGTCACTGGTCTGTATCTGGTCCTGAAAAACTGCCATATGTGTTAATGTCCTGTGATTAGTAACCCTAAATCAACAGAGTTCATATTAAAACACCATTCATTCATTGTTACTGACGCTACATTGTGTTGTAATGGTTTATATGCGCCTGTTGTTTCAGTCGTCGTATCCATCATGGTCACTTTAAACATCCAGACTTTACTGACAAATGTTCAATCCCAACAAGCTAGTATACTGTCCTACCATTAGTCAGCAATGGGCTTACCATATTTAAGGCAGATATTTGTGAAATACCAAGCATAGTCAGTGTTGATACTTTATAGGAGCCACTGAGGTACAACAAGGCTAGTGATAAATCCAAGATGCAATAATAATGTAGTATAAGACTTCTATTAACTTTATCTTTGCTGGTTACTGTTATAGCATTGGATCAAGTTGATATTAAGGCCAGAGTTTGTCCCTTTAGAAAAGGTTTATCTGATGACTGTATAAACTGCCTAAAGGATTTCGAAGCAATAAACTGAGACAACTGTTTCATATTCAGTGAGTGTGTACTTGTGAATGCCTGCCATTTATAAATGTTTTAAGCTAATGTCATGTTAATGAAGGATTTCAAATCCAACATCCATGTTCAAAAGGATTCACAAGCGGATAAACCACAAGACCCAACTATAATTTCCACCGGCTCTTTGATTACTACGCAAATGAACACCGCTGGTACAAAGAGGAGGCAATCCAGACAGTCACCAACATTTACATGGTGTTTATTGAGTTCCAGGAAGTGAGGGCAAGAACATCTACAAATAAACAGTATATGCTTAGTCCTCTACTTGAGAAAGAGAAACACTGATTGTAAGAACAAAAATAAATATTCTATATTTATGATATATGTAACTGATTACAGTGAATCTCAAAGATTCAGAAGTCAGTGGAGTTTCATATTCAATGCCACCACAAAGGTCTACAAGTCCTATTTTTAAATAATCAGTACATACTGAAATATAGGCAGAAGTGGAAACTACTAATATATTTTATTCTAAGTAGGGCAATGATATGAAATGGCACATAGAAATACAAAGAGGAATCATATCCTTGACAAACAAAAATATACCTTCCCAATGATGCTTTGTGCATCAGATGAAATCATATGGTTTAATCATTTATATTATTTTTAGTGATTAAGGTGTGAAACCTGAGTAATTTCAAAACTACTGAAACATGAGTTGTTGCCTATCATAGAGCCCGACCGATCATGGGTGTCTGGGTCCCTTTAGTCACTATCTGTACGGTTACACACCCTTATTAAACGTCTAACCTTAGGTGTTTGCTCAGCAATAATTTTTCGGAAGAACGGACATACAGCAGGTTGAATAAAAGTGATATTCAAAAGAAGACATTAAATCACACATTGAGAAAATCAATCTCAACTTTACCACTTGGCAACAGTTTGATACATCACTTTGAAATGCTTTTGGAGTAAAAACATTTAAATCTTAAGTGGAAACAACTAGTACATTACTGTTAGAACTAAAGCCCTGCATGAATTTTACCACATTAAAATGGTGATAACATCAATCTGATATTAACATGCGGTATAAATACGTTATTAAATAAATAAATATCATTGATATTTTCTATTTGGCAGGCCAAAGGGAACTGCTAATGATTCCATGTTTGCTGTTTAACAGCATAAAGTGTTGTCATCCACGATGAAAGTAAAGTACTGATGATGCTTGTACGCAATTGAGAAATAATTATAGAACAAATGCCTATTAATGATACAGTGTCATGAAAACACAGGAAATAAAAACGTGCATAATGGGACTTCCTTCTTGTTCACCAAAATATCATCCCAAGTCAGCAGACTGTTACTGTTGATAACTTTAGAACACGCAGCCAAATTATCGGTCGGACTCTACTCCTAGGGTCAGTCTTGGGGTAAAGTCGAGGAAAACCCCACTTTTAACCCAGGCTTCAGTTTGAGACCTATGATAGTACCATATAATTCTTTAGTTTGTGTGCACTCTGTGAAGAAAACAAACATTAAAACATTCAAATCTAAAATGGTTTCTGACAGGCACCATCACTTATTCTAAAGTTTCTACAGTATCACTGTCCCTACCAGAGGTAGTACCATGTCAATGCCAGTCTTAAGTGTCCTTTAGAGAAAAGTCTTTGAAAATACAACAGTACAGGAGGCAACTACTGCCAAGAACAGCATCTGGCTTGGACACCGTCTTGACAAATACAGCAGAAAAACCTGATGTGTTACGATTATTGGCATTGGGCCTTGGGTGGGGGAAGAGTTCCATAACAAATGTTATTTTGTCGTCTTCCCTTGGAACGCCGAGATGAGAGTGTTGGTCCTGCAGACGCTGCCTCAGAGGAAAGGCTCCACACCCAGACCCATGAAGGCATCTCGATCCATGGTGAAGGACTCGAAGGTCTGCTGGGCATTCTGGTGCAACTTCTGGTGGTGTCGCAGATTGGACTTGCTGGAGAAACGCTTATCACAGAGAATGCAGGCGAAAGGCCTCTCTTTAGTGTGAATGCGCCTGTGGCATATGAGCTGGGTGGACACGCGGAATGCCTTGCCACATTCCAGGCACTGGTAGCGCTTGGGCTCTGTATGAATTCGCCGGTGGTTCTTCAATGCCATCAGGTTGGTGAACTCCTTTTGGCAAACTGAGCAGAAAAAGGAACCCGTTTTGTGGCTGTTCTTGTGGTTGAGCAGGGATCCGGCATGCCGATACGAACGGCCGCAGTGCTCACACACATGGCTCTTCTCCTCTTTATCAAATGCCTCACCACTCTCTTGCTGATCCTCTTGGTCAGAGAAGCCTTCGTGTATTTGGCTAAACTCTGGATCCATTTTGGAGATATTCTGGATCCCCAGTTGTTGGTTAATTCCAGAGGCCCAGTCCAAACTCTGTGACATCTGTACGTCTTGCTGATGACAGGACTGTTCCTGCATGCTATGGTGAACCTCCTGATGCTGTTCAAAGCTGACCATGTTGGGGAAGTTCTGCTGGCAGACACTGCAGTAATAAGGGAGTCCCTTGCTGTGAACCTCCATGTGACTCTGCAGGTGTCCAAACTCGCAGAAGGTCTTTCCACAATCAGGGCAGCAGTGACGTGCCATCTGGGAGTGGCTCTGGAGTTCCAGGTGGTCAGTAAAGGTTTTCAGGCAGAGACTACAGTGGAGCAGGTCAGCAGAATGAGTCTTCTTGTGATTGAGAAGCGATCCAGCGTGTCGATAGGAACGTCCACACTGATCACACCTACAAAAAGAGAAGCGAATGAAAACTACTTACAAGCACTGAAATAAAAACCAGAGGTTCCTGATATAATTCATCATGTTCTCTTAAAGTAAAACACAAGAAACTCAGATATAATATTCAACGAAGTTATGAAACAGACAATATTGGTTAGACTTTGCAGGTAAATTAAAGAACAGTGTCGATTACATTGTACTATGATGCGCTACTGATGTCTGTGGTCAGGCTCAGAGCATACACAAGAGTAGTTATGAATTTAATACTGGGGTTGAAACAAAGCTGTATATTGCAATCATGCATCTCTCTAACAAACAGACATACAGCCTGCTTAGGTTTTAACAGCTCCATCTTGTGGGGTATCTTAGTTACACAGCTATGAGTTTTGCAAACAAAGAACTAGAGGCCTCCGATGGGGGAATCACAGCGGCCGCTACCTAAACATTATAAACAAATTGCGGCCATTTTGCTGACCTTAAACTTGACCTACGATGACCTTTTCATAAATTCGTTTCGGCCTTTGCTCCCAAGTTGCTACCCTGAAAATTTGACGATGACACGGCGAGCAGGTCTGAAGATAAAGGCATGCATAGTCACAAAAATAAATGCAATAAATAAATAATAATGCTATTGAGACTGGTAAATAAATAAATAAATAAATACACCATGCATGAATAATAAAATACATTATGTGGATTACTGAAATATTTTGAATAAATCTGGCATGAATACTGATTCACTCACGTGTAACACTTGTCACCTCCATCCAGACTGAGTGGGGAACTTGATGAGCCATTTCTGTAACAGCGATGTCTCTTTAGTCCAGATTTGCCCTGAAACCTCTTCCCACATATATGGCAGCTATAATGAACAACTCCTCTAGCATGGATCTTCTGGTGATTGTACAGGATGCTAGAGAGACGGAAAGCTTTTCCACAGGTTGTGCAGACATATTTTTTCTTCTGTGTGTGGATGCGAGTGTGATTACGCAATGCCATGGGATTGGAAAAAGGTTTGGCACAGAAGGAGCAGGTGAAATGGCCAGTTTTGTGCGTGTTCTTATGGTTCAACAGACTGCCTGCATGACGGTAGCTTCGACCACAAAGGTTACACTCAAAAGGTCGTTCCTCTTTTACCACAGATGCGTCAACTTTGCAGTTATGGTTAATACCTGCAAAGGTAGACTGAGGGTCAGGTTCTTTGCTACAGGTGTGGCCTGCAAGTAGTTCAGCATTGGGAAATACCAGGGTGCAATTCTTGCATGTTAAATCCTTTGCTCGTCTCCGACCTCTACCCTTTCCTTTCAATGCTGCATTCTTGCGATTCTGTTTACACGTATGGTTCAGTAATTGCTTCTTTCCCCGGAATGCCTTCCCACAGTCCTGGCAGCAGTGTTTTTTGACTGAGAAGTGAATGCGTAAATGGTTCCTCATCGCTAACTGGTTGCTATAGGTATTGTTGCAGACGGCACAATAATATTCTCCTGTCTTGTGCGAGTTTTTGTGGTTGACCAGACTCCCAGCATGCCTATAACTTCGCCCACACTGGTCACAGACAAAAGGCCGTGGGTCATTGGGACCCCCTGAGTGGCTGTCTTTTTCTGGACTGGACTGATCACTAACAGGGATGTCTTTTTGCTTGCGCCGTCGGCCGCGTCTTTTTCTGCTGGTACTGACCGCCTGCATCCCACTCATTGAGACACTCCCACTCATCTCCATGAGGGCCTGGATCTGTTTGTTGAGTTCCTCAATCTTGGCCTTGTTTTCTTGGTGAACTCTCTGATGGTTCAACAGTTGTTTGTGGATTTTGAAAGCTTTCCCACATTCTGTACAACTATGCCTATTAGAGAAAGGGGGGAAAAAAAAAAGTACTGAGCATTGAGTTGCGAAATCGATTTATCTATTAAATATATGGTAACATTCATAAAATTATACAAGCCACAGTCGCATAATAAATATCTGGAAGAAATCTTTTACTTACTTCTTAACATCAAAATGTGTTCTCTGGTGGTTCTTAAGGGCCAACAAGTTATAGAAGCGCTTTTGACAAACAAAGCAACGAAACACCCCTGTTTTGTGAGAGTTCTTGTGATTTAGAAGCGAGCTTGAATGTCTGTATGAACGTCCACACTGGTCACATTTGTGCAGTCTCCCTCCACTTCCTGGACTCTCTATAAAATAGTCACACACTTGTCCGAGTTCATTGACGATTTCTGTTTTATCATCATTCTCTTCGAGACTCTCATCACACTGTCCAGTGCAATTATGGCTCTCAAGTTGAGCAACACTGGTACAAACTACACCACACGTCCCGCAGATAATACTCTCCCGTTCTTCTTTTGGTTGATGCTCATTCTGTGTTTCATATTGTTCTGGTTGTGTATCCACTGTATTGCTATGTAAAAGCTGATGGGCTAGTAGGTCCTGTTTTTTTGTGAAACTTTCTCCACAAGTGCTACAGATAATCAGATCACAGTCCCCATGCTGAACCTGACCTGGTTCTTCATCTTTCTCAGCCTCAATGGATGACATGGAGGAGGGGCCAGATGTCGATGGGGTGGCATGGATTTGAGTGTGACCACGGAGATGACTCCTGAGTGCCTGCATGCTGGTGTAGTGGTTCCCACACACTGAACACTGATACATCTCTCCATCCTCCTCCTCCTCATTTTCTTCATCGCTATCTTTACAGTCAAATATATTTTTATTATCACCCAACATCTGATCATGCATAGCATCATGAAAGTAAGGATCACCACTGCCTTTGTGTCCCTCAAACTCCATTTGCTCCCCTAAATCTCCCGCAGTGTGTTTATAATCTGCATTCTTAAAGTCCATCTCACAGTCTGGACTGAAACTGTTTGAATGATACTGCTGATTTAAAAGAGGGCACGTGTGGGATTTGATCTGTGCAATATCAGTAAATGTCTTTCCACAGTCTGCACACATGTGCCTCTCCGCGTGGGCTTCATCCTGAGGTAGGTCCATCTGTCTGCCCTCAGAGAACGAGCTGTCAAACTGTTCCTGGAATTCTGGGCCATCAAGATCAATTATGTTCTCCTCATCAGAATTCATGTTTACAGAGTCTCCCAAATCCTGAGGAAGACCCAGAATACCACTCACATCATCTTCATGAGGAAAGCCTCCATGCTGATTTTCATGCGTCAGGGGCTCTGTGGAAAGCCAGTCACCTTCGGCAGGGGGGATCACCATAGAGGGTCTTCCCTTGTGGATGCGAAGGTGGCTGCGCAGTGCTGCCAGATGTGGGTAGTTCTTACGGCAAATAGAGCACTGGAAAACACCCGTCTGATGGGAGTGTTTGTGGTTGATGAGACTACCTGCATGTCGGTAGCTCCTGCCACATATGTGACATTTAAAACGGCGGTCTGAGCTACCGGCTTGATCTTGTTTATCGTCAGTAGCCTGCTCCAAAGGTTCATGTTTGAGGTTTTCTAAAGAAGGCAGGGCCAGATGTTCTCCCTGAGTATCCAAAAGAGTTGGTTCATCACCAATGGGGTGAGGTACATATATATGACCATTTTCCATTGGTCCCTGGGTTTGGTCATAATCAACTGCATTATCGAGTAATGGAGGCAAAGGTGGAGTGTCACTGGAGGATGGATATGGATTAGACTCAGGTGACTGATTAATACTATACGAAAAAGGATGATCCTCTTGTGTGCTAGCAGGGAGCTCAAAGGACACCGATGAGGAATTATGCAACATAATGTGATTTTGAAACTCATCATCGTTAGGAAATGCTGATTGACAAAGGTGGCAGAAATGGATATTTGCTGCCCCGTTCTGCAACACATTTGACACCTCTGCTGGCTTAGAGTCTGTTTGAGCCTCAGGGCTCAATGGGCTAACCGTGCTGGAATGACCTCTGGGTTTACTGTGGGTTCGTTGGTGACTGGTAAGGGCAGCGAGGTTATTAAACTGTTTGAAACAGACCGAACACTCAAATATACCCATCTGATGAGATTTCTTGTGATTTATCAGGCTTCCGTTATGCCGATATGTCTTCTCGCACATGTCACATTTAAACGGTCGGTCCTCGTCATCACCAGTCAAATCATGCTCAGCAGTAGAACTTGGTATCAGCTCCGACATCATACCATTGCTGAAGTTATTATCAGTGGCAACATCCAACTCCAAGTCTGATGGAAGTTCTGAGATCATATCGAAATCCTGCCCATCAACATGCTCTTCATCACAAGTGCCTCCAGTCTGAGTCTGTTTCAGCTCATTGTTCCTGTTTTTTTCCCAAAACTCTCTACTGCTATGTACCTTCTGGTGAGTTGCCAGTTGGGTTGCCAGATGAAAGCCTTTGCCACAGTCCATGCAAGTATACTTCTTTGATGTATGAATACGCAAATGACTTTTTAGAGCCAGTGCATTGGATAGCTCCCGAGTGCATATGTGACACTGGAAGGAGCCAGTCTCATGAGTTTTCTTATGATTCGCCAAACTACCACCGTGCCTATATCCCCGCCCACATTCGTCACATTTGAATTTCCGATCATCCTCGGACTGATGACAGGATTCTGTGCGCTCCAAAAGACTGGGCATGTTGGAACACGCTATACCACAGTGCTTGCTTAAAAAGCCTTTGGTCTCGCCTGGCTGTTGCATAGCCACAATGGTATAATAGAGTGATGTAAAATACTAACAAGAGCCAGTGTGAATATGAGAAATGGGGGCACCTTTTTAAAAGGTGAGGTCCTTGCCCTCACTTTCATCAAAGTAATGATATATGAAGTCCATATGCAAGGATACGTTTTATGAAAGGAGAAATGAACGCATTCTGTTCCATGCTGTTGAAAATCTGATAAGTGGGCTAATGAGGATACACACAGTGGATGAACACTGCAGAGAGACAAGAGTTGAAAAGAAAAAAAGTTAAAGAATTATACAACACAACACTACAAGTGTAATCAAGTAACACTCTATTCACTTAAAAAGTAATAACATATTTACTGATCTCAGCAGGGGATAGACTGATCTTTGGAAATTTTTACTCTAATAAAATCCTGCCAACAGTTAAATTAAAGTGAATGCTGCAAAGCATCTGCAAGTTTCAAAAGGACATAAATATCATCTAATTTAATAACAGTAATCCGGGACTACGCCAGAAATGTTCTGTTTGCTACTTAGAAATAAACATACAATTTGCAGGTCATTCTGATTTTGGGTGTCTATCAGTAAGTGGTAAAATAGTAGTAGACTAATAGTAAGAGTTAAAATTCTATGATTTTGGCAAACAGTACATAAACACAAAACCATGCCTAAATCCTGTACGCAAAGGCAGGTAATCTGGTATAAATTCAAATAAGGCATGAAGGTAATGCAATCTGGGAATTTGTTAAAAAAAAATTTAAGCTGTTGATGTCAACTAATAGTTATGAACTTTTAAAAGTTTTTTTTTCCAATCTTGATTCAAAATAACACACATCTTGCACAACCAATAGGAAGCAGGGTATAGCAGATGCACTTCAGACTAAATGTGTATCTTTGTCTATGTTCAGTCAAGAAAAAAGAGGCAGTTAAACAGCTTCATATTGGGGGGGGGACCTCAAACCTGCTCAGTTGGACCTGCACAGATCACAAGAGTTAAGATGTCCATACTTCATCTGCATATAATTTCCATACTAGGTGACCCTGACACGTCGTCTTTATGTAGTTTATTCCTTTTTTAATGCATATTTTTCAGATGGACTCAGAAGACGGTAACTTGCAGAGACTAAGCCAGCTGGCTAATACAATGAGCTTGTATTTACACAGTAAACAATTCCCTTCCATTGCAGCTAGCAAGACAAACATAACCTTGTCAGTAAACTGGCTACCGTCCTAATTTCTCAACCCAACATATTTTAAATACATGTGAATTTGGGATGACAAAGTGACACGATTTAACAAATGAACTGACCCTCTAAATAAAACGAGCTGATGGACTGAACACGCATCGAAACGCACTAGCTAAGCTAATTTATCCAGATAGCTCGCTAGCCAGTTAGCATTTCTAAGACAGCAAGCACACAAAATAAAAACAACTCCGAACAGTTTTCACTGGCGGAATAATGGTATATGGTACATACACAGGAAGCCGCAGAAGCGATTGAATAATTTGTTATTTGCAGGTGGGTTATATCCATTTGGTTTTTGACTCAGGGCGGCTGTACACGTCCCCGTCCGCACCAATTGTGTTTTTCCACTTCCGGTTGCTGTTGCTGAGAAACAGGAAATGTGCATCAATGGAAAAATGTCCGACAGTGACATTTTCATGATTTACATAAAATGTATTAAAGACAAGTAACATTTCCTCTAAAATAAAAGGATACAACGTGAATCCTAAGTTTACGGACAATACGTTGACTTTAATTTAAATGTTTTATTTATCCGTTCACGGATAAATGGAGCCACATGCTAGCGGTTAGCATGCTATGTTTCTCCTCCCACAACACAATCCTTCCCATTTGCATCTTCTACTCAGACAGATAACTAGTTATCCCCGGCTGTAACGTACTCACCATGTCGCTGAATTTAGCAGGCGTTTACAAATAACGAATGAGTGTTATTAGTTCTTTGCCGAGCGGAATATCCCACATTCTGGAGTCCTGCGTATTTGCGGAAATGCTATAAGCTCGTCGCCGACTCGAACTCGCGGTCCTAAAGTCGCTCGGGTACAAAAGCACTGCTGACTGCAGTTCACTTCCAGTATAGCTTGTGTTTTCGGACACGGGCTTCCCGGCTTAATACTGCAGTTCCTGGTAAGAGTACATGCACCACATTACACACATACCTGTGAGAACTTTAATCCTGGCACACACAGCGCCAGACCGTTTAAAGAACTTAACTCGTTCAGCGGTCCTAAAGCCAGCCATTTTGTCTTACACTTGCTGTGATGTATGGACTTAAAATGCTAATGTAGTGTCTTAAATAATCGTTGCGTCGCATTGCATTGCTTAGCATGACTGTCACCGATTTGCCCAGCCACCCGGAAGATAATTTCGTCAGGCGTTTCAGTGTAGATCCTAAACAACTTCCCTCAGTGAGTGTTTTGTCTGGATAAATGATTTTGTCCCTGAGGTCCTAATGCCGGCCATTTTGTGTCGTCTACTGTCCTCTGTACATTCTGTGTTCACTTTAGTACTGACCAGTAAGCTAACATGTGCACCAACTGGGCTTATCCATGTTCTGGTATTCACCTAATAACAAAATATCATTAACTTACAGAATAATGGCCTCCCCTCGGCCTGTCGGCCCACCTGCAGCTGAGCAGCAGACGCCGACTCCTGACTCCGAGCCCAGTGAAGACATAACTGACAAACCAGCTAAAAGAAGAAACAAAGGGAGACCTTCAAAATCTCCAAATATGTTTAAATGCTCAGCCTGCCAAGAAGCGTTTTCCAGCCCCTCTGCCCTACAGAGCCATAAGCTCTCGGCTCACGGACAGGACAAGCAGCAGCCGTACACCTGCGGGCAATGCAGCAAGACCTTCTCCAGCCGTGCTCAACTCTCCAAACATCAGCGCACGCATTCAGCCGAGCGTCCATTCCAGTGCCCTCAATGCCACAAAGCATACAAGACCCACACCGAGTTGCGCAATCACAGCCGCTCCCACACTGGAGAAAAACCCTTTGTCTGTACTGAATGTGGCAAGGCATTTATGCAGGCCATCTGCCTGCGCATTCACATGACGCAACACAGTGGCGAGAGGCCTCATTCTTGTCCGCACTGCTCTAAGAGCTATCCTACGCTGTCCAAGCTGAAAGTTCACCAGCGCTCCCACACAGGAGAGAAGCCTTATTTCTGTGCAGAATGTGGCAAGAGTTTTGCCGACCCCTCTGTGTACCGCAAACACCGGCGCAATCACCAGGGCCACCGGCCATATTCCTGCCAACAGTGTGCCAAGACGTATACAGAGCTCAAGGACCTGAAGAACCACGAGCGTTCTCATACGGGTGAAAAGCCATACCTTTGCTCAGACTGTGGCAAGGCTTTTTCACGTTCATCCTCCTTGGCATGTCACTTGCGTATTCACTCACAGAGCAAGCCATACCAGTGTGAGCAATGTGGCAAAGGCTTCACTCAGCTCTCTTCCTACCAGTCCCACCTTCGCACGCACTCTGGTGAGAAGCCCTTTCTCTGTCCACAGTGTGGCAAGATGTTCTCAGACCCTTCCAGCTTCCGCCGGCACCAAAGGGCACATCAGGGATTTAAGCCCTACCCTTGTGATAAGTGTACCAAGAGATTTCGACAGCCAGCTGATCTTGCTGTGCATCAACGTGTACATTCAGGTCAAAGGCCATATAAATGCCAAAACTGTGACAAGGCCTTTGTTGCCTCTTGGGATCTGCGTCGGCACATGCTGGTACACACTGGCCTCCGACCATTCTCCTGCATTGATTGTGGCAAGTCCTTTGCAGAGCGCTCCAGTCTCAACAAACACAGGAGGGTTCATTCTGGAGAGCGGCCATTCAAGTGCCAAATGTGTTTCAAGTCATTTGTTATGTCATCCAGTCTGCGCAAGCATGAAAGGACCCATGCACCTGAGAGACCTGTTCAGCAAGAACAAGCTCCTGAATCTGAGCAGGTCTTTCCCCAAAACACCAGATCACAATTTTCTTGTAATCACTGTGACACGATAATCTTGGGCACATGGGAGGAGGTGCAGGCCCACACCAGCCTGCATGCAATCTCCCCCCCCTCAGATTCTACAAATATTAGCGTTGGCCCATTCATTTGTGAGCTATGCCAGGCTGAGTTCCCTCAGTTATCTGATCTCCAGGCACATGAAAAGATACACCCCAAGCCACGGCCGCATGTATGTGACAGCTGTGGCAAAGGTTTCCTGAACAAAGCTGGATTGCGCAAACATCAGCGCATCCACTCCAACAGCCGCCCGCACTGTTGTGCAGTCTGTGGTAAATCTTTCCTCTTTGCTGCTTACCTCCGCAAACATCTGCGTACGCACCGTGACAATCAGTCCTCACCTCCTCTGCCAGAGCCAGATTTAACCCACACACAGCCACTACCATCCCCATCGAGTTCGGCTTCCCCGTTAAAATCAGAGCCCCCAACAATTTCTCTACCAGTGCCTGTCATTGTACCAGCAACAACATTCCAGACCATGTCAGGCCAAGGGTACATAAACAAAGATGACATTTAAAATATCAGTGTTTTGGACACGATTTCTAACACTGGGTGTATGTTTGATTTAGTAGAGTGTTAAGTGGTTTCTTCCTACCTGGTAAGCGGGTGACACACCTTACAATGCACCTAGTCCTCGCTTGGCATGCCAAAAAAGAACCTCACACCTCTAGACTTCCAGGTATGGTGACTCTCATGCCAGAAGGCAAATTGGCAAAAGACAAACATAAATTGTCACTAAACGTGAATAAATGTGAGAGTATGTGTATGCATGGTGCTCTGTGATGGACTGGACTGGTGTCCCATTCAGGGTGTCCTCCACTGTGACCCTGATTAGGAAAAAGCAGTTCCTGAAATTGAATAAGTGAGCTTATGGAGTGTATCCTTTGAGAATTATGCAGTTGTTTCAAACACACACACACACACACACACACACACACGCATACATACATACATATATATATATATATGTATGTATATGTATGCATACAACACACAGATCTCTTTTTAAAACCTGCTGTCCCTTAAACTCTCAACAGGGTCTTACAAGATTATTTGGATTCTTAAGTGTTCTTTGCTTCATTAAAAACTTTCTGCCTGGAAAGGTACAGGATAAGCCTACTCTGTGTTTGAAGGTTCTTAAGAACATTTCAAATATTAATTTCAAACAATTTAAAGGTTGTGAATTTAACCTTTTCACTGAACTTGGGAATCAGGACGTCTTGTATGATTACTTTAAAAGGAAGAGGAGGAGGATAATTATGATGATGGTTTCTTTTTGGTTCAAAGCATTCATTAATTAGGTTTATGTGAATCTTTGGTGTATGTTTATGCTCTGAGCTTTCATTTTTTTAGAGCTTATTCAGTGGGTCAGTATTTTACATCCAAGCCAACTTTACACAAATGCATGAATTTATTAGATTGTAGCCACTACCTGTACATGTCCATGTCCTCTCTGGTCAAATCGAGTTTACTTTGAATATTCGGTGTTCAATAAAATTATCTGAAATATTTTCAACATACTCTATTTATTTACGGGTTTCATTTGTGATTAAAACAAATGAGACGACTTGGACAAGTTGTAAAACTTTTTAAAATCATATTGTTATCATTATTATTATTTCTTGTAGGGTGTAATTAAAACTGTGAACTAAATAAAGCGTAGTAAACTTTGTAACACATTTTTGATAACGTTAGCATACATACATAGCAGAACAAACAACATATGAAAATTTTAATATAAATATAGCTGGGATTTTAAAAACTTAGCAAGTTTAGGTTTCTCTATTAGCTTCAATTTGAACTTGAAGAACAATGGCAGCATTTGTTACTGGTGTTTTCCCCATGCTTCACTTCAGTAGACTGTGTCATTTACAAAGTGCCCACTATGTTGTTCAGCTTCCTTTTATATTTGCCTTGTGACACTTTTTGTCGCTGAAATGCCTTGGTTATAACTGAATTCAGATTTCAGCTGCAATGTCTCCAGGGACTGTGTGTGCAGTAGATCCTGCTTTAAGCAGCACTTTGACAAGCCCATGGTAATAGCTTGGAACTATATTTCAGTCTCCTCATATTATTTGTACTGTTTCTAGAGCTTTTCACTACCCACATGTGTTCAGTTTTTGAGAAGAGGAATCTCTGGGTGAGCTGAAGCGTTCATGTGACCCTGGCAGTAACAGAGCTGTGATGATGACCTTAAACTTGCTTAAATGCTCTACTTTATTGGAATTTGCCTTAAAATAAAAATGTGTCTATATGTAGAAAGACTGTCCCTGGATGTCCAGATCAGGAATGTTTAGTGAGTGGTTCTGTGGCGAACTGCATGTCTATCTACGGTCTAGTGTCAGTTTTTGTCCTGCTCATCATCAGCAGTTGTTTTCTGGATCTACTTCATTGGTCACTATCTCTGTAACCATAATACCAAAGATCCTACAGTGGACAAAATGTGTTTTGTTTTTCAAGGCTGAACTAATTTTGCTAATTTATTGTAATTGACCATACTGATTCTTAGCCATTGCAAGGTCAGTCGCAGAGGTCTTAATTGCAGCATTGTCTCTCGGCCAGATAAGACACTTTCTTTGCATGTTCCTTGGTTCAGGTGCCCTGATATACCTCAGCATCTCAGAAGAAGTGACTAGACGGTAAATATAATCATTAAGGATAAAAATAAGTATAAATTTATAAGTATAAACCTACCCACCTTAAAGTGTTATTTCATATTCTTGAATTATGTAATACCTCTTATCATGACTTGAACATACATGCTGGATCATGCACTGTGAGCCTGATGTAGTTTGTGAGAGCCATCATTCATTTTAACTATTCTATTTGCTCATAAAAAAAAGATTACATTTCAGGACCCAGGCACTTGCTTTGACCACAGTGCTGAATAGGTGCATAATATATAATAATAAATAATTGTTTTATCTCAAATGACTGATTTTCTTTTTTTTTTTTTTTTTTAGAAAAATCTTTACACACATTGTTGTTCCGTCTTTAGTCTTGCTTACAGCGCGTAATCGTCATGCCATTGTTTCAACAAACTTAAGCCACATAACATTTATTTCCATCCAGTGTTGGGTTCATTTTTCACTGACGTCTTGAATTGCTGAGGGAAAAAGCAAACCACTCCATAAAGTCTTCTGCAGCACATCCCAAAAACATTCGATAGGGTTAAGGTCAGGACTTTGGGGTGCCAATATATATATGTGAAAATGATTCCCATTTCCATCCTTTTGTTATTTAAGTCCCAATTTTCTATCTGTGCCATCAGGGAAGAAAAAGTCCATTGATGTAATATCCTGGTCATTCAGTACATTCAGCTCATCAGCTGACTTCATTTTATTGCCACATTAATGTTGATGAGCCTCGACCTGACCAAATGGAGCAACAGTGCCATGGAGATTAAATGCTGTGATCAAGGATAAATGCACTCCATGAAAATATTAGGGTGTGTGACTACGTGAATGGAACAAGTCCGTGCCCAACTTCTTCCTGAGTTCCTGTTGGATTTACATTGGAATCTGTGGTGCTTATCTGACATTCATAATGTCTTATTTGTTTGCAATTTATTTAAAATATTAAGCACCTAGCTAGAAACCATCTATTGTACTGCACCGTAATCATAGCTGCTACATACACTGATCAGCCATAACATTAAAAACATTATGACCACTGACAGGTGACAGAAAGTGAACAGTCAGTTCTCACGGTTGATATGTTGGAAGCAGGAAAAATAATCAATTTTAAAGATCTGAGTGAATTTGACAAGGACCATATTGTGATGGCTAAATGACTGGGTCTATTCATGGCTGGTCTTGTGGAGCGTTCCAGATGTGGTAAGTACCTACCAAAGGTGGTTCAAGGTAGAACAACCGGAGAAGTGGCAAGAGTGTCATGGTTGACCAAGGTTCATCTAGCCACAGAGCAATCAGGAAATTTTAATGTCATAGATGATCTGCACATACTTATTACACAGCTCATCTAAATGATCCATTATGATTGGTCAATTAAGATATTCAGCTGATAAGACTATTCTTTAGAAAAGACTGCAGCTAAGTATCCAAAATAATGCTATGAAATGTGCCATTTGAAATATTTATTATTATTATTATTTTTATTATTATTATCCCCAGTGTAGCTAACTGGGTTATCAAAGGACAGCCATGTCTCACTGTCTGTGGTGAGAGACATGTAAAAGAACCATTGCTATCGTTCGTAAAGAGTAGGCCATTGGATTACCGTCAGCATGTTTCTGCCCTGCGATGGCCTGATGAGCTGTCCAGGGTGTACCCCGCCCATGCCCAAAGTCGGCTGAGATGGGCGCCAGCCTCCCTCCAACCCTAATTAGTGTTAAGTGTTTCAGAAAATGAATGAATGAATGAATTATTATTATTATTTTAAATAGTGGCCATGTACATCCACAAATCAACATCAGCGTCTATATGGAAAACGAAAATATAAAAGAAAGCAGTGATTTCTTGATTTACTTTGAATTGTTTTCTTTTGCAGACAGTATGAACCCAAAATATTACCTTGAACTTATAAATGACTGACCAGCCATATTTAAACCCAAGGTGCCATACATGCAGATGCCTTTTCTTCTTACAGTTACCATGATACAATCTTAACCACTTTATAGCGACGTGCAACCCATGACTTGTTTTTTTACACATACCTATTCACAGTGGAATTACATGCTACAGTAGCACTCTACTTACTTTTATGGATTTTTATTTTATCTTAAAGGACGAAAAACAAACAAACCTGGGACTGGATGGGGCTGGTATTGAAAAAGTCCAGCACCTCTGCATTTCATACAATGTGATTAAACCAAAATAAAATCAAATGACAAAAAACTTTTCCCAGCTTGTGTGCAGTTGACTGTAGAACTTGATTGATCTAAAGCTGAAATATTTTTTGAATAACAATTTTACATGTAGGCATTTTCCCACTGCCTAACTAGTCAACAGCTCCCCATAGTGGTGAATATATATTAGTAATTGTCACAACTTGACGAATATCATGTCTCACATAGATTGGCTTGTTTTATTACACAAGTGACCAACTGAAACAGAAATGCCATAGCGATTATGTGCTGTAATCAAGGCTAAAGGCTTTTTATTTATGCTGTTTTACTCTGAATTATAGTATTAAAAGTGGGGCAGTGGTGGCTCAGTGGTTAATTCTTGAAGGTTGGGGGTTTAAGCTGCCACTGTTGGATCCTTAAGCAAGGCCCTTAACCCTCAGCTTCTCAGTTGTATAAAAATGATGAATGTAAGTAACTCTGGATAAGGGTGCCTGCCAAATGTCGTAAATGTAAAGTTGGCGTAAATGTTAATATGGAATATATCTGATGTGTGGACAAGAAATCTAAGATGGCTGATTTTGCATATGTCCTGTAGCCTATGTAGATTATGCATCTTAAGTACATGTGTTCCACATATGGCCTACACAGCTTTGTAGTCTTTGACACTTATGTCTGCAAATTCCATGAAGATCAGTTCTCATCTTTCTTCTTGATTTGCCTATTTTTTCCCCTGACCAGGTCAAACTGTTAAAACAGCACTAAAATGCACCAATATGAGTAATTTTTGACCATTCAAATTAAATATTTTGCTAATTACAAAATGTCCTGGGTTTGAGTTCTGTGCTCGTCGAGGGTGCATGTTCTCCCTGTGCTTGCATGGGTTTCCTCCAGGTACTCCAGTTTCGTCCCACAGTCCAAGGACATGCACATTAGGCTATCTGACTGTTCCAAATTGACCCTAGGTGTGGATGTAGGTGTGAATGGTTGTGTGTGCGTTGGAACTGCAGTGGTCTGGCGAGCAGGGTGTACCCCCACATTTGCCCAGTGTCTTATCTGTTCATCCTTTACTAATATTTACGTACTTTAAATATTCTTTATTATATTCAGTAAAGTTACAGATCAACATTCATTTCATTTAAACAGAATAATCTAAATGCAGTGTAAACATTCATTCATTCATTCATTCATCTTCTTCCGCTTCTTCCGGGGTCGGGTCTCAGGGGCAGCAGCCCAAGCAGTGAGGTCCAGACTTCCCTCTCCCCAGCCACTTCCTCCAGCTCTTCCGAGGGACGCCAAGGCGTTCCCAGACCAGCCGAGAGATGTAGTCCCTCCAGCATGTTCTGGGTCGACCCCGGGGTCTCTTCCCGTTTGGACATGCTCGAAACACCACACCAGGGAGGCGTTCGGGAGGCATTCTAATCAGATGCCCGAGCCACCAGTGTAAACAGTGTGAGCAAATCAAATTTTGATGATGTTAGCAGTTTCGCATGTTATATATAGAGTGGCTGAAAACAGAAGCATTGTCAGCATTGCTGAAGCAAGACGGTCTAATACTTGTTCTGGATATTTTCTCTTGGTAAGTTTCTACATTTTTTACCATAAAAGAAAATGAAAGTTGATGTAAACAATTAACTACACATTGTCTGAAATGAACATAAATATGAGACAAATTAAGTGTAATCTAAAAAATTTGCTCAAAAGACTGATACAAGGTATACAATTACTTATGCTTTTAAAAATTCAATAATCAGTATATTGCAATTTCTTTTTTCCTTCACCTTTGATCCTTTCCAAGTATTTGGTTTCTCTGTCGTCTAAAAGAACCTAAAGGTGAAGAGCAATGGCAGCGATTGTGACTGGTCTAATCCCCATCCTTCGTACTGCAGTGGATGCCACCACCACTTACAAAGGGCGAACTGTGTGGTTCGGCTTTCTCTGTATTCGCCTTGTGACACTTTTTTTGGCTCAAATGCCTTGGTATAAATTGTACTCTGATTTTAGCTGCAACCAAACTATTGATGTGTGCACTGAATCCTGCTTCAACCAGCACTTTGACAGGCCTGTGGTAATGGCTTGGAACTATATTTTTGTCCTTCTCATTCTGTCAGTCTTGCTCATGGAGCTTTTCACTTCCCACATACACTCGGCTTTCCAGAAGAAGAGTGCTAGAGAGAAGAATGGGGTGGAAATGGCATCCCTGGGTGAGTTGAAAAGTGCAAGTGGCCCTGGCAGTAACACAGCTGGGAAAATGATGCTTGACATGCATGGAAGTAGGAACGCTGTGCTCTTCTACCTGTTCAGCATTATGCTGCGGATTTTGGTGGAGTCTTGGTTTGTGTATGTTCTGCTTTACTGGAATTTACCCAAACTTAGTCAAAGTCCATTCACCTGTAAGCATGATGGATGTCCGACTCTGAAGTGTTTGGTTAGGTATACTGCAGAGAAGTGTATGTCTATCTATGCTCTACTGTCTATTTCTGTCACGGTTATCATCTGCAGTTGCGTTTTTGCTGTCTATGTCATTGGCCACTACCTCTGTAACTGTGCCCGACAACGAAATGAACTCGACAATGTATAATAATTCATGATTATCAAAGTAGAATTTAGTTTATCTGAACAATGTGTTCTTCAATTTATGTATTCATTTTGACCTAATTTGACATTTTCCAATCCAGTGTTACTAATGCAAAAACTTTTTAAAAAATCATGCAATTTTGCTATTTTTACTAAATAGTGAAATGTTTAGAACTAAAATTTTTATGCTGTAATCAGTTTTAGCTTTGTTGATCAAGGGCTTTTTTCTTTTGTTTTTGTTTTGTTTTTGTTGTTCTCTTGTACAGAGTTGTGAAATGTGTGACAATGAAGAGTGTTACATTGTAATCAGTTTTGGCTCTGTTAACCATGGGGTTTCTGACCCAAGCACATTTTTTACTTTTAGCTATCACACAATAATTGACGGTTAAGCAAAATCCTAGTAAGTCCAAGATCTGTGCTGAATGGAAATCTTTTTTTTTATTATTTAATTTTTTTTTTTTTACAGAACATAACAGAATGTATGGGAACTGAAAAAAGTACTGCATATATTTACAGAGATGTCCTGGTAAAATCTAGTAGGTCAACAAGTTTTCAGCAGTCTGTAGAGGGTTGGTGAGCAAAAAACCTAGCAATTCTCTATCTATCCATCCATCCATCCATCCATCCATTCATCCATGCCATCCATCTATCTATCTCTTTATCAAATCCCATTCTGCATCACTGGGTGCACTGGGTTATTCTCAGTTTGCTGCAGTCTATTTTTTTACCAGATTGAGTTGTAAGCCCTCTGCAGAATCTATTCCACAAGACAAACATCCATTCATATCTATTGTCAATTTAGAGTAGCCTGTTGGCCTAATGTGCATGTTTTTTTACACTGGGAGGAAATCAGAGCTTCTGGAGGAATCTCACACAAACATGAGGAGAACATACAAACTCCACACAGAAACTCCTTTACCGACCTTGGGATTCTTCTTTCTATAAGTCGAGAGTACTAACCACTATGTCACTGTGCCGCCCAGCAAGTCACTATGCCATTCG
>JAQMYF010000021.1:29481675-29493906 GCA_030014195.1 Neosilurus mollespiculum
TTTTTTTGGTGCTGTTTACAGACATAAGTTCAAAATCAGACAATGTACTCCTATGAATAAATAAATGGCAAAATGTGTGGCCTTTGGAACTGTGACCAGAAGCATTAAGTACAAGTGCCATTAGATGAAAATTGTATTGAGAAAAAATTTATTTTATCAGTTGTAGTTCTGTTTTGTAAATAAATAAATTAATTAATAAATTGAGTAAGTCGTGCTATTGCTTGATCTGATTATGGTCAACTGGTCAAAAAATATCTTCGTTAGAGGAAAAAGATGATTTATCATGAAATTTGATACATAACAGGTTTGTATAAATGTTTACTGAGAGATGAATGAACTACTAGGCTTTTTGTTAAACATTCAAGTATAGAAAGGAATTGCTGTATTTTAAACATGCACATTATTTTATTTTGTTTTGATTCAGGTGTGTAATTTACAGTTACTATGCACCAAATGTGTGACTTTCATTAATTACTTGTTCAAAAGCATGGACTAAATTGGTGAAAATTATTACTGGAATGATATATTTATTTATTGCAATTAAGCCTATCAAGTCTCGATCATAACAAGTTCAGTTGCAAAGGTCTGTATTGCAGCATTCTCTCTCCACCAGAGGAGGTACTTTCTCTTCACATTCCTTGATAGTGGCACATCGACGCACTTCACCATCTACAAGAATGTGAAATAAGCAAAATTATTAATAAAAATAAATGTACAATGACTCTCTTTTATACTTAATTTAATAATATTATTGTTATTGTTATTGTTAAAACGTACATGCTGGCGTATGCATTGTAAGCCTGATGCAGTGAGTGAGACCAATACTGCATTCTACCTCCTCCATTTGCTCACAGGTACTGTAATTCTTCTTAATGCTCTGGCAGTAGTTGCACATCAGGCCCTGAGCAACTGATATGACCACAGTGTTAAACATTTATTTCTAAGAACAATTTTTCCAATTTCAAAAGATTAGTAAATATATACTGAAATAACATCCAAGTCATATTTCAGTTTTTTTTTTTTTTTGCACAGGGTTTTTGTTAAATATTATTTTTATGCTACTAAAACCAACCCACCAACCAATCAACAAATAAATTAACAAAAACTTTTCAGGCATTAGGCATGCTTATCTATACACTCACCAGAGAGAACAGCAACAAAAGCAATCACAACTGAAATTCGAGGTCCCATTATTCAGTTGTAAAAATGACGTATGATGAGTAGATGATAAATTCGGTCCAAAGATCTAAATAGTTATAATGACTTAGAATATTACTTCAAAGGTAACTTCAAAAGTAATGTGATAAAGCATAGATGGCATATCAATGATATTTTGCGATAAAGCATATGTGAGATATTAAAATAGAATATCTAAACATGAAAAACAGAGCAAGGGTTTTCAGACCTATTCTGACCAGTTTATCCAGGAAAAGCTGAAGGAGTTATTTTGACCACACCTGTATATATACAACACCTGATAACTGAAGAGGGAATTGAAACACAGAAACAGCCTACCCATGAGTATAACATATCCTCTCTGGGCTTCCTTGGTTTCACCAAAAGCTCATGATTAAAATTAACATGCTGGATTACAAAATATGTAAATATTTCTGCTTCACAAAATAAAACTTGTTTTAGTGTGCTTTTAATTATTGTTTGTGGATTATATTTTGGTCTGATTTCATATATGCCACAGATACTCTCCAGGAATCTATTTGACTTACTAACCTAACTTTAACCTTTATTTACTTGTATACAATGCATCATACATTAAATATTTAATATTATCGAAACAGGTTAATAAAACAGAAATAAAACAAATAAACAGGTCAATAAAATAATCATAAAAAATTCTTAAAAAGAACAGAGTCATCCCAATAAAGGATTGAGATCATCCTTTGTGTGCAAGTAAGAATAGAGGCTTATTATTTGGATGAAATGCATACGGATGCTTCTGGAAGACAGTAAGATGAACATGCAACAGATACTTCTGTAATACTCTTGGGGCTAAAGAAAAAAGGGTTGGGTCAAATCCTGGAAAATTTTAAACAAATATAACCTATCAATATAGTTAACATGACAGTGTTGTTTGAATCTATATTTATTAACATCAAAAGTTCTTCAGAATTGCAAGAAAATAATGTACATGAACCAATAATGATTTTGGTTCCAAAATTAGGTACCGTTGTCACTACGTACAAAAATCAATTCTAATAAAAAACTGAATGGTCAGTCTGCATAATACAGAGAGCTTCATAGCTGATGATCTTCCTGCATTCCACTCTGGTTTAATAGAGGAAATCCATGGAGTTAACCACAGAAACATGGCTATACAGACACATCGAAAGGATGATACCACATATCTGTTGAGACAAAAATGAATAGATGGTATCAATTATCTTTAAATTTAAAAACCAAACCAAAAAAAAAACAAAACAAAAACAAAACGAACAAAAAAAAAACCCAGGGCAGTTTCAAATTAAAACCTCATGCAAAAAAATAAATAAATAAATCCAAAACATTTTGTACTATAGAGCCAACTTATGCAATGTACCTTGCCAATACTCCACATTGAAATCACTGTTAGGATTTGGGAGATACAGTAATGTTAATCAATGAAGGCATGCAAGCATTCATATATAATTATTTAATTAATCACTTTCCATTCCAAATACCTTTCATAAATAGTAGTATCACAGAGGTTTGGGATTAAATGCTAGAGTATTTCTACACAGTAAAAGCCCCAGTGTTTAATTAACTCTTTCAGAGGCCCTAATGGACACAACTGATGTCTGAAAGCATTAATTAAACACTCTGGCTTTTAATTCAGCACTGGGAATTTTACTATGTATTCACATGATATGGTACATGGTATCTACAATTTACAACTTCAGTTCCTACAAAAAGTTTGGTTTGTGAATACATAAGCTATGGTACAGTATTTATGAAGTAAAAACTGTATTGTTTACTAAATGTTCAGTTTCTCTGTTATTCTGGTTCATTATGCTTCCATGAAGTATCATCCACTGTCATATTATTGCATTAGTCTTAATAACACAGCTCCAATTAAGAACACTACATGCAGTCTGAGACCTGGAAAGTTGATCATGGTTGCCATATGAGTTTCTTGGTGGGCAACATCGATGGGAACGATTAAGACAACAGAACGTGACAAGACACACCCACTGGAGACACTACAACAAAAAGTGCATGACAAATTGCAAATCCTACACACAGTATAGCCATATGGTGCACTCATTCTGTCATGCATTCAGTATTATGTAGCATATTGAGAGACTGGAGAGAGAGAGAATATTCTGTATGTATGTATATTCTGTATAAATGCATGGTTTAAAGTAAGGCTTTCCATTTGGCAGTTAAGTCTCACCTCTACAACAGCTATTGCAAGTACCACACCAAGGATGGTCAGAAGATTCTTATCAAACCAATGTTTAACTACTTTACTGCAGCCCTAATGACAGAAAAAAAAACCAAATACGATCAAAAAGCACAGTTAGTCTCATATTTAGACATACTGCAAAAAAAAAAAAATAATGTATAATATTTTTCACGTTTGATGACTAATGAGATAACTGTCATAAGAGTATTATGTACCTTTTCATATACCCCACATGTGGAATTTGAGGTTTCACAGTAGCAGGCATTCGGAGAGCTTGCATTAGTGGCAATAACTGTACCATTCATATAGTAACAGGAGCATGGCAACTTATCCCAATCATTTTTCCCAGTCCAGCCACAGCAATTAGCCTTCATAAACAAAACTTCACATTACACTGATAGTTTGGATCCTCAGCATATGCAGTAAAACTACTACTAAGTCATCAAGGCACAGATATATAATGGCATTTCTGGTTGCTGGATGTAACTGTTCTCAACCTGGGCCTTACCTCTCTTTGAACATTTAGAAGAGTTAGAATTTGAAAATGTTGTAGACTTGAATTATCCTTCTTAAATGATTTAATACTTTCAGTGAAATGACTGTCCAGAGAATTCTGAAACTGGTGAGATAAATAGAAAAAGGATTTTTGCTTAACCATTGGTGATCAGGAGTTAACAACTGGCATGCATACACTCAAAAAGGGTAATAAAGCCAACAGACATGTAGATACTGCAGAAACATTCACCCTTCAACCACAACACCCCCCACCCCCCTTAAATAGGCAAAGAAAAAGAGACAGGATGTCACAGGGTGTATACTCTCTCCATGCTTGACTTACCGCACTTTTTTGGGTGAAAAGCAGAACTGAGCCAATGATCTGAGCTGCAAGAAACACTGTAAGCAGGATAAAATACTGAAGAAAAGACACAGCTTAGTTTAGTAGTAAATTTCAGGGCAACAAAGCAGATTCACACATTGTACTGAAACGGAACTCAATATTATCCTTTTAGGATGTATACTTGATATATAAATTAAACGTCAAGTAATTTGATCATAAATGATGAATTATCATTAATAAACTCACAATTGCCAGCATGCATTTGAGCTCCTTCAGAGCACCAAGGCTCCCAAAAAAGCCCAATAACACAGTGACAGAGCCACTGACGATCAGCAGATAGGAGAAGAGAGACAGTGGTAGGTACGGAAGGTTGGGCACTGTAAAAATACACATTAAACACTGTGAAAAGTTCAGTTACAAGAATCAGGGCTATGTCTAATCAGTGCTAAAGAGAATAATTAAACATTTACGGATGCAATATATATATTTGATTGTAGTTTTCTGGAAAATACAAAGACAAAGATGGAAATAGTAGCTAATGTTGCCATTATTCCGTTTTATGAGGCAAAATTTTAATACTCACTTAAAACTGCAAAACTTGATTCCGAACATATTATCCAGAGTCCCAATCCCAAGAGGGACAACCCCAAGAACTACAAGGAAAATTAATATTATTATATTTATAGTCAGTTACCTTCACATATTAATGAGTGAAATTACAGTTTAAACTAATTATTATTTACATTTACAGCATTTGGCAGACGCTCTTATCCAGAGCGACTTACAATAATCATTTTTATACAACTGAGCAATTGAGGGTTAAGGGCCTTGCTCAAGGGCCCAACGGTGGTGAGAGTGGGGATTAGAACCACTGACCTTCAGGTCAGTGACTCATCGCCTTAACCACTAAGCCACCACTGCCCTACAGTGTGCCAACTAAAATTTTGCCTCAAAAGCCTTTTAAACACAGCTGCTGAAGGACAGTTCTGTGTATGGCTTAAATTTTCTTTCAAGACTTCTTCATGTATTACTGAAGTACACTGCAGTTTTCTTTGCAGATATTGCAGACACATACAATACATTTAATCTGTTTTTTTTCCCTAAGAAAGATAAAAAGATAGTAAATACAAACAGTGTAACATGTAAAGCAGTTCGTATTTATTTACACACTTCAGATATGGTGTCTGTTTGAAGCTTTTATTTCTATTATAAAAGTAAATAATTATTATTCATAAAGAACTTACTAAACAGATTAGGTTGAAGAGAAACAGGAAGTACTTGGTGATACTGAGACAGAACTCAGATGCCATATCTGCAATGAAATGTTGTTACTTGTAGTTACTGATGCGAAAGTGATGAAATTCAGTTGATATCTGTTAATTTCCAAATACAAATGGAAACAGAATTCTGAAAATGATTAAGGAGGTGACTTCTTACACCAGGAGAATTTTTAAGGTGTTTTTAGTTGACCATCTAATAGATGTCTTTTGCTTCAGATAGAATTATATTGTAAAAATGCAGAAATTTATACCAAAAATGCCATTACATGATTATTACAGAAACAGTAATTGTATCTTTAAAAACATTTATTTTAATGTACCAGGTGTACTTTTAGTGCTTAAACAAAAGTGTTTACAACAGCTCCGGAAACATACCTATGTATAATGAGCCGTCAGGCTCACTTTTGTGGGCATAGTTATAGTTGTGTTATTGGTTTGACTTCATAAAGATAAACAGGATTAAAAGAGTGACATTTGCATAAACTTGCAACTAAACACAATGTGCAGACTGTATTAGAAACCACAAAGCTACTGACACTATTTTTTTTTACAGAAGTTGCACAGTTTTTTGGCTGAACTGTCACTTTAGTCACTACAGCGGTTTTTAGTGGGGCATGAACCTGCTGTTACGTTCTCCAATTCTCCAGTGATTCAGAAACAGAGGCAGTGTAAGCACACGCCTTGATCTGGCTTGCTGTGTAAATAATACTTTAGAATAACTGGATGTTGGGTTCAGAGTCAGTCTGATAATAAGATTCGGTGACTTTCTGGAATGTTCATTATTAATTTAAATTTCACTGGATATGGTTGATGGGTTTCATGCTAGAGCAGTATAAAACAGCCCACACCCATGCTTGGCCTGAAAAGGCAAACAAAGGTAAAAGAAAATGCAGTGCCTGACCTGGAACGATCTCACATTACTCTGCCTAGGTGAAGGAAACAGAGCCTATCATATTTCACTGCTAAAGCTTTAACTTTTTATGGACTGGCAAAGATGCGGGTAAAAAGATCACCAAGAATATAATACAAAAACATGATACTATACAAAATCTTCACACAGTTTGAAATATCAACAGACAATTATAGTATTCCTGTCTGTGTAAGTCTCTCATCTTTCACACACACACACACACACACACACACACACACACACACACACACACACACACACACACACACACACTTGCTTAAAACAAACCAAAATCACTTGTTTGTCAAGCTGATAAATAAGCATTCAGTAAGATGGTCAGTGGTATCATATCCATATTCTGATTCAGCTTTTGAACATTGAATGATATCACGAGATTCAGCAGGTGAAGTGGATAATAAATAACTAAGACTTACCTCATGTATATATATCCCCACTCAAAAGGATAACACGGTGTCTGAGTGAAATATGACAACCTTGTATGAGACCATGTAGAAGATACTTTGCATACAGTGCTGCACCGTAGAGGGACTTCAGAGTCCTGGGCTGCATGCAAAGCATCTGTGCTGTGACTGGTTTGAGAACACTCAGTTTCATAAATAAAACATTACTGTCTGGCATTTTAAAGGAAAGAAAAGAAAGCTGGAAGGTTGATGTTTATGTGTACTGTGTTTTTGCTATGGTATTTCTAATATATATATATAAGTATAAGTATATAATTATACTTATTACTTTCACTGGTTATATTGTTATACTTCACTTACCATGTTTTATAATATTTATCAGGACATTAACTATTAACTATCAAAATATTATATTAGGCTGCCAGTTGATATGGTAAGGTAAGGTAAAGTCTGTTGGTCTTTTACACCTGAGCTACTGGCTCATCAGGCAGGAGCTTATCCCCGGTTTCCTTAGTGTGAAGCGACGAGGAGTTCAACTCCTCCTGGGTGGGATGCAAGTCCATCGCAGGTTACCTTCCCAGTATTTTTACTGGTACCCATTTATACTGCTGGGTGGACAGAGGCACACTTGTGGTTAAGACCTTGCCCAGGGATCTTTGCATGGTGGGAACTAACAGGGATTCAAACCCACAAACATGAGCTCAGCACCCAACCCACTACACTACAATGGATATGGCCTGAGAAAACATTTCTGACATACACAAAATGGATTTGAAATGACTATAAATACAAGACAATTTTTTTTATTTGTGCAAAAAAGAAAAATAAACATAACTATAAACAAATTGTCAGGATGTGTATACTGAGATGATGTCCTGTAGGTTATAAACAGTAATGTAATCAGTATTGCAATGATTTTGAGACACAGAGCCAAAATAAACTTCATCCTGGCCCTCTGTGGTAAATAATAGCAACCCAAACTAAATGTGTTGATCGAATGCATAATAAATCAGATGTCTAAAAGACATAATAAGCAATCTTCTTCTAATTCAAATTCTTCTGATCCGGGACTTTAATGTTGCTTACTTCTTTCTTGCATTGTAAAAGATGCAAATTGTTTATTGAAAAACAACAGGAAAAGGAAGCAACTTAGTTGTGTGCAAGAACATAATATTAATTAACAGTCTTTTCTGCAGCCTAGTAAAATATATCACAATCCAATAATATAGGCATGCATATTATAATTTAGGTCACCAAATGGTGCCCAATAATATGTTTTATTAAACAGGCAGCATTAAACTTATCAAAATGCTTGATGCATTTGTGACTTTTCCAAAAAAATGTCAATTTGCACAAAATAGTTGTATACACATGTTAAGAAACAAATTACATACTTTTTAGAAGTTTATTATTAATATCCCACAAATAAATAACAAGGCAAAAATAACAAAAATAACAAAACAACACCATAACATGAGATAAAGACAAATTATTAGTTTAATAGTCACAGTGTATCTTGTACAGGTATAAAAGGGTAAATCATTTTTAAATTACTCAGTGTCTAGCAGATCTGGTGAACTGTTACATACTGGCAGCTATTCCCAAAACTGCCCGTCGGCTCACTGGCATCAAATTACAAAGCTTCCCTGCTGTATAATCATCAAAACTATAACAAATAAAGGCGTGAAATGTTTCCCTTTGCATGTAATGAGTCTATAATATATTACTTTCACATTTTAGGTTGAATTACTGAAATAAATGAACTTTTGCATAATATTCTAATTTTTAAAGTTTCACCTGTATTAACAGTGTTCAGTACAAAGCTATCAACACTTGTGAAAACACAGGCAGTCAAGTGACCATGGGGCTTCGGGGATAAAATTTGTTGAGCAGATTGCCAATAATTAAAAAATAATTTATCATTGTTTTATTTTCACAAAATTTTATAATTTGGACTTAAAATAGACATATCTTTGTTACTTGCTTCTATGTGGTATTGTTTTTGCTTCTTACAATTAAAATACTATAACACAACAGAGTCCATTCATTAAGATTTACTTAAAATGGTTTGATTCCCGGGATCAGGCGTTTCTGTGTGGAGTTTGCATGCTCTCCCCGTGCCTGCATGGGTTTCCTCCAGGTACTGCAGTTTCCTCCCACTGTCCAAAAAAACATGTACAGTAGTCTAATTGGCTGCTCCTAGGTGTGAGTGTGAGTGTGAATGGTTGTATTTGTGTTGGCTCTGCAATGGTCTGGCGAACTGCTGAGGGTGCACCCCGCCTTCGCCCGGAGTTGGCTGAGATGGGCGCCAGCCTCCCCGTGACCCTAATTATAATTAAGTGGCTTAGAAAATAAATGAATGAATGAATGAATGAATGAGCTGAGTAAACAGTTGTAATTGTATATTCATTAATAATCAAAACTATAGAAACCAAGGTTCTGTAACCATGTTAGTGTTTTGTTCGAGTCATTTCAGAACACACATTAGTTATTAGTTCTGTATGAATGAAGTCTATTATTAGTGCTGTGGGTCTGAGCTTTACAGCTTTATTAATGTCTCAGGTAACTACACCTGTAGAAGGACTATGTCAAATATCACACTGTATGCATTAAAAAAAAGCGCTTGCCATCAAACTTCAGTGTTACATGTCATTAAACAGCAGTGGCACATCACTTGTTTTACACTATGCACATCATCTCTCATTATTTATCATTTATTTATTTATTTATCATAGCTTTACTCATGCAGCCATTGTTGCAAATGAGCACAACAATGACATCGCCCATGTTGTGTACAGTAAATTGAGCACTTGATATTCATAGTTTACAGCACCAGATCTGTTTTTACTCATTTCTCTTTAGTTTGTGCATGACATCTGATGACTATGTTCTAAGAAGGTGCAGCTGAATCACAGATATTCAGATAAAGTACTAATGATTTAATTTGAGCCCACAAAAGGTTAAAATTGATGCACCCATGAGGAGAGTTGATGGAAAAGGCTGCATGAACAGTGTGTTCAAGCCACTGATACGGTCCTGCTGAAGCCCTGCTCTGTATAATTTCTGACCTGTAATTAGGTGGAGTGTTTTAGGGCCCCTTTACTAATGGATTATATGGGGCAGTAGCAATTATACCTGGTGCAAGGTACAGCCATTAGAGAGAGGACTGCATTGTAGAATGAAATGGATTTTAATTGCACTGCATGGGGACAGTATGAGTGTGCCAGGTGGAAGTGGGAGGCAACAGGTCTCACTGATAAAATGAACACTCATGTGTTTACAAAACAGTTAAACCTTGCTTTATTTAGTTTTTAGAACAGAATGTAGCTTTTTACCCAACTGTTACATGAATCCATCTATCTATTGTTTAAATTTAGTCATTCATCTACTTAAACTTCTTTTTAATCACACTACACATAAAAGGCGTTTACGCTATAATTATATTCAAAATAAGTTTTGTAATTTTTAAAGCGCTTTAAATTTTACCCTGTCGGATATATATAAGCTAGAGCTCTCACTGCATATTTTTCGTTCTGGGTTATTATGCTCTGTCTCACTTTTCCACTACTCCCCACTCCCTTTCTCTGTGTGTGGGATTAATTTTGCCATATCACTCCCCCTCCAACCTCATGCCCCGGTCTCTGTAATAACACTACCAATTAAGATAAATGAAATCCATACTAATAGAGTTTCATTATGGTAATGAGGAACATGTGCCAGAGTACATAAAAGACAGACATTCACTATCCCCGGACTCATACATGCAAAAGAACAAGCACATGACAATATACTTTAACTCATGTTTTACCAAGACCTGTTTGCCTTGATATAAATTTCACACATAAATTTAAGTAAAGGAGAGATTTACTCTGCTTGGTCTTGCATTAAGGATTTGATCTGTGACATTTTAAGTGACTGGAAGTCAAAATTTTCTTTTAAAGGGTAAGCATGATTTATATTTCCTTGTTATTTTTAAAGGTATTATAAATAATAGATTTTTTGATGCTTGGATAAATGAATGAATTAATATTAATACTGTATGGCAAGTTGAAATATTATATATATATAGAAAAACAGAGGGGGGAAAAGTATGTTGTAAACCTTATTTATTAAAATTAATGCTGAAAAAACTGTTTTGTACATAGTTGTTTCATTAAAACAAGTACTTGTTTTATTAATCCCAAGTACTTGTTGAGATGAAATCTCATAACTAATAATGTTAAAATATTGCTAAAAAAACAAAACAAAACAAAAACAACAACAACAATAATAATAAATAACAATAAAAAAGTTTACCTTGAACTGGCCATTTCAATAGATTTTTAATGATTTTTTTTGTTTGTTTTGTATTAATATCTGACATACTTAATTTAGCATGGAGTTCCAATACATATAAAATCTCACTGACTTACTGCTGTATTTGCCTTCACAGATGCAGATAAGTTACATGCTGTGTTATGTCACTTTTTGTGTCCTTGCCCCTCAACTGTCAAAGACCCACCCGATTACCCTTAGGGTATATTTTTAACTCTAACCCTTTATGCTGAGAACTAGTGCAAACTAATTCTACAAATGCAAGACTTCCATATCTTTGTGCTTATCTGTATTCATTTTCAGGGTCTAGAGAAAAGAGGATGGACACTGAATAGTGCTGGATATCTACTTGGACCTTGTAAGTGGCCATGCAGACTGTAATGCAGAGTTTTTAGTATGTACGTGAATACTTTGCTTGTTATTTTGTTAAATAGCACTTGATTTACATAAATCACCATGTCTAGATGCACACAGAACTCTAACTGCACGACATGGAGCCAATGTGGGTAAAAGGGATAGCACAGAAGACTCCATCTGGCCAACACATCAGCCTTCTTATAGTGAGATTCTGCCTTATTTCTAACACATTTACATCATGAACTCAGACATCTACAAATTATATCAGTGCAAACAATTATGCTTAAATTTAAAATATGCCTTGGTATTGAAAGTTATTATGATAGTTATTATACTATTTTACCTGATTACAACTCTACATTTACAGCACTTGGCAGACGCTCTTATGACTCTTAGACACAACTTAAATTTTACATTTCTTTGTTTTATACAACTGAGAAATTGAGGGTTTAGGGCCTTTCTTAAGGGCCCAACTGTGGCTCCCTTGAGCAACCACTAATAACCAATAATCTAATTATGTAAGTGCTTTTAAATTTCTTTGAAAAAAAAAGTGTTAGAGGGTTAGAAATGACTTGTAACGTTACTTGTAAAGTAAAAAAGATAAAGAAAAAACAAAACAGACCTTCACATTTAAACTCACCCCATTTAAAAAAAATGTGTGTGTATATATATATATATATATATATATATATATATATATATATATATAT
>JAQMYF010000021.1:29533483-29547400 GCA_030014195.1 Neosilurus mollespiculum
ATATATATAATTGACTTTCATCAAGAGTAGGCTGCATAGTTGTCAGCGTGTTTCTTCCCTGCGATGGCCTGGCGAGCTATCCAGGGTGTACTCTGCCCTTGCCCAGAGTCAGCAGAAATGGGCGCCAGCGTCCCCGCGACCCTAATTAGGGTCAAGTGGCTCAGAAAATGAATGAATGAATGATTAGAGGCTTTGTATCTGGGGGCAGTGGCCCAGTGGTAGGGTGCTGGCTTAATGATCTGAAGGTTGGGGGGTTCAAGCCCTACTATCACCAAGTTGTCACTGCTGTCCCCCAGTGCAGCTAACTGGGTTATCAAAGGCCGGCCATGTCTCTCACTGACTGTTCTGTAAAAGAACCCTTTGCTGACATTCGTCTTGAGTTGCCATCAGCTTTTATTCTAAAGCTACTGAGGAAAAAATTATTATGATTTTTTTTGTAAAGCTACTTAAAAAAATTGTTTTTCTCATAATTAAACCAATGGCACTTATCTGTTTTTGAACTCAAACTCTTCAAATCCAGACAGTAATGCATTACAATAATCTAATTGTGAGGTAACAAAAGCATAAATATTTTTTTTGCATCATGCAATGACATCATATTTTTATCTTAGTAATATTTCTGAAATGAAAGAAAGCTATTGGATGAGCTTCAAATAAAACACTGGGGTCAATAATCACATTAAGATCTTTACTGCTGTATATAGTGAAACTGAAACACCATCCAAAGTTATTACCTAATCAGAAAGCTTATTTCTAGCTGCCTGAGGTCCAAGCACAAGTTCCTGTACAGTAATTTATCAAAATTTAATAAGAGGAAGTTGGTAAGCACTCAGTGTCTAATAGACTTTACATATTTCTCGAATTAAGCTGGTGTCTCTCATTTGGCTATGCTGAAATTTACAGCTGTGTGCCATCAACATAAATTAATGAGATTAGCTCTGTCTCTTGAATGGGGCTAATACATTCCATTTGCTGATCTGATATAAGTATACTGCTATTTACTGGATTAAATACTGAAATGTCTGACTTTTAGTTTAGAGAATTATATGTTTGCCTGATACTGTCATATTTAACATTGAAAAAGTTTATAAAATCATCACTTCAATAAGTTGATGGTGTACATGTTTTATTAATAGTCTTATTCCTAGCTAATTTCAATACAATATTCACATCTGAGAACTATGTTGCTGTAGCAGCACTAAGATCTTTTCTAATAGTTAAGGAGACTTCCATGTTTGATGCCACTTTAATTCCAATTTCCTGGTGTTCTGTTTTAGTGTTTACATATCATCCTTATATTGGGGTGCTAATTTTTTCTCTCTTGTAATTTTTCTTTTAATAGGAAGTGTATTATCTAGAGTATAGCACACATCTGACTCTAAGCATTCTCAGCATTCCTTTAATGTTAGTTTGCGGCGTGCTGTCTATGCTAGGCTTTGGTGTATTGTGTATAAATAAATCCCAAACCCAGTGGTGGGCACTAGTGGTAAAGGATGCTGGTAAGCTGAAGAAGGAGTCCTGTCAATCTTGGTCAATGAGTAAGATTCTGGAGGCAGCTAGCAGACACCGATGGGCCAAGTGCACTGAGGGTTTGGCAGTTGTGGAAGCAAAAACTCGATCAGCCCCAAATAGATTCTGGCAAACCATCAGATGACTCAGGAGGGGGAAGAAGTGCTTCACCAATACTGTATACAGTGGGCACAGAGGGTTGCTGAACTCACCAGTGGACATAACCAGGCTGTGGAATAAAGATTTCAAGGAGCTCTTGAATCCCACTAAAAAGTATTCTGTACAGGAATCAGAGTGCTCAAAAGGAATTCGTTGATCACTGGGGCTTAGGTCACTGAGGTAGTTAAAAAACACCTTAGTGGCTAGGCCCCAGGGGTGGATTCCCACAGTCATCCCCACGGTTTTGTAAGGCTATTGATGTTGTTGAACTGTTATGGTAGACACAACTTTGTGTGGAGGTCGGGTAGAGTAATGAACCATGCTATTCAGGTACTTTCAGGAAGTCAGGTACTTTGGATTGGCAGACTGGGGTGGTGGTTCACCTATTTGCTGCCATAGATTCTGTTCATAAATTTTATGGAAAGAGTTTTTAGGCATAGCCCAGGGTCAGAGGTGTCCTGTTGGTGAGGTCAGGATTGCATCATTGTTTTTTGCAGATGATGTCCAAATCACACTGAGGTAGATCGTAGCCGAGTGTGAAGCAGCTGATATGAGAATTAACACCTCCCCATCTGAGGCTCGGATATTAGTCACTAATGGGCTGATTAACACGCTCTGGGTTGGGGAAGAGTGGAGCCTCAGTTGGAGAAGTTCAAATATTGCATGTTTTTTTTTTTTGACTTGAGGAGTGGGGGGAGTGGGGTGGGTTGGAGTGGGGGGGAGTGGGGTGGGTTGGAGTGGGGGTTTTTCTTTCACAGGCACTGTATGTACTGTTGTGGATATTGTACCAGTCAGTTGACTTGGGAATCCCAGCCAGATTGCCAAAACACCTCAACTGGCAAAAATAAATAAATAAATAATTAATTAAAAAACATTATAATAAAAAAAAAAAAAAAAATGTTGTGTATATTGTACCAGTCGCTTTGGGTGAAGTGCTAGCTAAGCCAAAAGGCAAAGGTGTAATTTACTGGTCAGACTTGGTCCCTACCTTCACCTTAGGCAATGAGCTATGGGTAGTGACTGGAAGAGCAATATCCCTAGTACAAGTGGTTGGAATGAGATTCCTCCAAAGGATGTCTGGGCTCACCCTTAAAAAGAGTCTGAGGAGTTCCAAATTTTGGGAGGAGCTCAGCACCTTTGTGTTTTTGCTCAAACTGCTGAACCCAGGTTTGTGTGGATGGATTTGGTGTTTTGTAATCTTCCAGTAGGAAATACTGGATCAGTTTGACTATTTTGAATACATTTTAACTTTCTAATATCCCAATTTTTGAAGTGTGTTGTGTAACTTTTTCCTAGAAAGGGACCAGCTTATGTTTTACATTTGCCACAGAGTTGTTCATAGAGATCAACGCCCTTTCATGACAAAGCAATGCACTGATTATTCTAATGAGCCACATTTATACACCTACATAAATGCTTTTAAAAATATATATACTCTGATATTTTAATTATGACTTTTTGTTGATGTTTAAAGATATTTATAAGTTCCAACTGTTTAATAGCATGGTCATCTTTATTTTTTACATTTATTTATGTAGAACCGCTTGAGCTAAAAACAATTATTCATATTAGATGGTGACTCAGTTGTCTAGTAAAAACTTACCAGTAATAACTACAACAATCCAGTGTGCATAGAGGGGATAGAATGTTGTATTTCTTAACTGCTTTATTCTAGTCAGGATCACTGTCTATACAGGAAACACTGGATGTGACACACACACACACACACACACACACACACACACACACACACACACACACACACACACACACCATTTATTTAGCTTAGCCATCTGGCTCCACGCTTACAGTAACCGTCATTCATCATCAACCATCAATAACTCAATGTGTTATTACCGGCTGTACCACTGTGACACTCGCGATATGTTTATCTGTTTATCTATGGCTGTGTGTATCATTAACTCTGTCTTATAGCAAGGGCTGCTTTATTTTAATGCTTTATACATTTCACCAGCTCAGTTGTCACCTTCATCTCAGAATGAGAGAATGCAGAGAAACCTTTCAAATGTCCATCATGATTATATAACATCTCATTAAAATATATACATGTCAGGGCAGCCGCGGCCTGAAAGTTAGAGAACCGGGCTTGTGAATGAACGCTAGCTGATTCCCAGGACTGGCAAGAGAAAATCCAGGGCTGAAGAGTCCTTGGGCTAGACACAGTCCCTAACTGGCCTCCAGGCTTACTACTGGTGTGTAAGGATGTGTTAAATGCGAAGGTCAAATTCACTACTCACTGTGTGTGCACAATCACAGTTTATGTATTTTTTTTTTAATTAAAGACTTACCTTATTTTTTAAACCTTAATATATAATATAAAAATCTGTGAATACATAAACAAGGCTCCAGTCTCTCTTATAGAAACAAACCAGTACAGAATCCATAGCTTACTATGCCAATGCGGTTCTTTTATAAACAGTAGAGACAGTGATGGCGAATGCTGTACTGGGAGGTAAGGCCTCTCTGACAAAGTTCTGACAAAGTGTAATGTAAGCATTAGACTCCCATGGATGACTGTCCCACCCATACACCACACACTTTAAGGTTCTCTGTTATTTCCTTATACAAGTCCTGCGCTGTTAATCTCTGAAAATGTCCATGTGCCTGGAAGCAAGACCATATGGCATCCAATCTCTTTCTCACTAAACAGCAGAAGCCTTCAGTTTCAGAATGAGAGCTTCTGCTCTGCTGCTGCCCTCTCTAAAAAGAGCATCACAGAACAGCAGGGACACAAATAATGCTTTTTTTTTTTTTTTTTTTTTTTTACCGCAGGGTACATTACACAGCCTGCAGCAAAAAAAACTCTACCTTCTCCCAGTAGTAGATACTGTGAGGGGGCGTTATTTGAGTGCAGAGCTTATGACAGACTGCTTTAAAAGCATTGTGTGTGCCTACACTGTGAGTGATTGGTCTTGCCTGGGTGTGGGAGAGTACTGTAGGAGTTGATTGATGCTGACCTAACTGGATTTTTGGAAGGATTTTTGGATTCCTTCCTTCCTTCCTTGCTTCCTTCCGTCCATCCATTCATCCATTCTTCTCTCTGAGTTCACTCACAAAGGAGACGTTAGTTGTTGAGGAAGGAAATGCTTCTCAAATGTTTTCATTGCTGGTTTATTTTACCTCAGAAGTAGCAGAGGGCCCTATGAGCCCTAAAAGTTGCTTCTTTAATTGCATAGCAGTTTATTTTCTAAATAAAACTATATATTAACACAGCCTCCTGGGAAAATGCTGCCTGTCTCTAGAGGGCACTGAAGCTGTGCGGAAAGCTTTCCCTTTACAGGAAAATGTTTGGCTGTGAACTGTACATGTAGTATGAAACACATTTCATACAAACTATAGTCTAATATATTCTCATGCTTATTAAGAGGATATTAAAAAAAAAAACACAAGTCACTAAGTTTTTAAGCATGCACAACTGAAACACAAAGAGAAAAAAGATGAGAGATGATTCATCCCGCCCGTATTTGACTGCATTAAATAATTTATTAATTTATTCTTATATTCTGTTTGGGATCATGGATGCTCATCTTCAAATTGTTCTATTGTGTTTCATGCGGTATAAATGCTAATAGGTTTTTTAATGGCAGCTGAATAAAATGATCTTGGAATGAATAAGGGTTGTGCAATAAATGAACGAATGAATACATTATAATATATTTAGACACCTGTTATAATTTTGGTCTTTACATTTGGAGTTTCACTATTTAAAATGTTTGAGTTTGTATAAGACAAGTCTTATACTACAGACATCTGAGTACTAATTGTGTAATTGCATATATTTAATTACAGTCTCATAATAAGGTATTTGTTTGTTCATTCATTTATTCATTTATTTTCCTATTAGGGTGGAGGAAGGCTCAACCAACTCCGGGCAAAAGTGCAGCACACCCTGAACAGCTCATCAGTCCATTGCAAGGCAAATACACACAGAAACATTTAACCTCACACCTCATTGGATTGTGGGATTAAACCGGGGTACCTGGAGGAAACCCACGCAAGCACGGGTAGAATATGCAAACAGAAACGCCCTTGCCGAGCCCAGGACTTGAACCCAGAACCTTTTTGTTGTAAGGCAGATGTTTACATTTACATTTTCGGCATATGGCAGATGCCCAGAAATTTTTTTGAACAGCTGAGCAATTGAGGGTTAAGGGCCTTGCTCAAGGGCCCAACAGTGGCAGGTTGGTGGTACTGGAATTTGAGTAAGCCAGATTCTTAACCACCTGAGCCACCACTGCCTATGCCACTGTGCCACTGTATTGCCAAGGCTATTTGTTATCAAATTCAAATCATTTTTGTGACTGATGCTGATATCAGCTTGTTGAAGGAACAGGCTTCTTGTGATTTTGTACCTTTTCAATGGCCAGATACTCATGCAGAGGGATTTGTTTACCCAGAAGTGGCATGAGGGGGGGGGGGGGGGATGCCATTCTAAAAGTAATATCTACAGATTAGTAAATCATATACAATCTGTTTGGCTGGACAGTATATAGTGGGTATCACAGCTCGAAAACACTACTTCGATCGAATGCTTTGTTTACTGTCCATAATTTGCCATGTTTTTCTTGTTCTCCCAGGCTCCTCGAAATTCTCTGGTTTCCTCCCACCTCCCAATATGCCAAGTGTGTGTGTGTGTGTGTGTGTGTGTGTGTGTGTGTGTGTGTGTGTGTTACACAAAACTATAAAAAGAATAGATAAAAAAAGAAACGTTTTATCTTTAACAAAATTACATACTTCTGAAAGAATAGCACATCATTATCAGAATAATGCATTATTCTAAAAAAAAAAATAATAATAAAAAAAAAAAAAAGAGAAAAAAGTGGGCTATGCAGTAGTTTTTTGGATGTGGTCCTAGCCCACCTGTACTATTTTTAGACTGGACGATATCCTCCTGTTTAGTGGAGTATTATGCATTAGACTGCCACTGATGCAGTGCTATATGAATATACTCTTGGTGTGGAGGTATAAGTGTCATTCCAGGCGAATGATCTTTATTTCGGCACTAGATAATTAGACACCAGTGTTGTACTGATTATACACACAGTGTGCGGTGGAGTCTTGTATTTTAAAAGTGGAATGTTTCTTTAAATGGAAAAAAAAATGACTTTCCATGTAGAGAGAGAGAGAGAGAGAGAGAGAGAGAGACCAGTGACGCACTGACGCTGTACAGATGAGCGCCCTGTTCTTCTGCGCGGTTGTGTTCGGTTTGGACATGCACACCCGTCACCGACTTTAACTGTAAGTACTGCACTAATTACTGCATTTATCAGCGCATTTCCGCCCCACTTTCAGGCTTAACAGGTCGCTGTTTGGTCTTTAACCCCTTCTAGCCTGTTGGCAGTAATTTAAAATCATTCTGTAGTTCTCCTTCAGGCTCAGTAAACCCTTAATCTCAAGTACAGTCAGAAATAAATGCATTTTATGATATAACTCCCTACAGTCTATAACATTATAACGACACAAGCCTTTAAAATATCTGGGGGAAATGATTTGTTGTTCTCCAGTAAGTTTAGGGTGTCTTTAACAGGTGAGACGGAAATCATCCAGAATGAGAAATATAATCAGCATCATACTACTGTACTTTCACATCACTTCCTGCTGCTGCTGAGTTTAAGATTCTCTCACTCACTCATTTACCAAACCGCTTACTCCTACTGGGGTCGCAGGGAGGCTGGAGCCTATCTCAGCTGACACTGGGCGAAGGCAGGGTGCACCCTGAACAGTTTGCCAGACCATTGCAGGGCAACACACACACACACACACACACACACACACACACACACACACACACACACACACACTGTGGGAGGAAACCGGAGTACCCAGAGGAAACCCATAGAAGCACAGGGAGAACAAGCAAACTCCACACTGAAACGCCCTTGCCAAACCCAGGACTCGAACCCATGACCACCCTCTAACCACTACGCCACTGTGCCCCCCATTGAGTTTAAGAATCAAAACTGCTTTCATGTAATATTTAACAACCATTCTTTTTCCACAGGACACTTGTCATCTCTCTCTCTCTTATCAGTGCAGTCAAATGTAATAGTTAATAGTTATATTTTAAATGTTTTAAACAGAGCTACCAAAATACAGACCAGCCTGATCAAAATAAAGTATATTTGATTCATGAAAAGCTATTTGCTAAATGTGTCAGAATTGCTAGCTGCCTTACTATTGTCATTCATTCAGTCATTTTCCAAACCGCTCAATTCTATAGGTAAGGCTGGAGCATATCTCAGCTCACTTTACATGAAAGCACATACAGGGCCAACACACATACTATTCACACTCACTCCTAGGGCAATTTGGAACAGCCAGTTAGGCTAATGTGCATGTCTTTGGACTGTGGAAGGAAACCAGAGTACCCAGAAGAAACCCATATAAGAACAGGAAGTACATGCAAACTCCACACAGAAACAAGCATGGGACATGAGCCCAGGACCATGTTGTTGTGAGATGGATGTGCCCTGGGTTACTATTATTTTCTTCAGAATAACTTGTCTCCTATAAAGACTTTTTAGTTGCATTTAGGGGTGGGCAGTATGGTAAAAAATCTGCGGTATACATGGTAATGAAATTAAATGACTAGACTGTGGTTTCATCAAGTTCGATTTTTTTACCTTTCGTTTGGAGCTTTTAATTCTACAAAACTGGTGATACCACACCAGAGCAATTTAAAAATCACATCACCAAAATTTGTATATAGCAAATAACTAACTAGGCTTGATTTCAGTTTCAACAAGCTGTCAAAATAGACTAGTGTGCAAATCTGCTACTCTAGTTTAACACAAAAACAATTTCAAGTTTAACAAGTTTTTAAAAGCACATGGCTGGCTGCATGGTGCAGCTTGACCACGTCTGTAGTTGTTTTAAAATAAAGTACATTATGAGGCTCCTTTCAAATTCTGAATGGCATTCTCCATTTAAATGTGTCAACTCAACATCGGTGAAGTGTTTGTGTCTAGGCTTTACATACCTGGGGACTAGGGAGCTGGCTAACTCTCTGAACCCTAGAATCAGGACCATGTCCTTACATGTGTGTGTTGTTATGGCATGTGTAAATTCCTTCCACTGTTGAAATTTCTTGCCATATAGATTGCAAAAGACTGGTTATAGTTTTTAATTAGTCTGAAACTCCTGTGAGCGCTTTGTTGAGCCAGGTGCACAAACTCTCCCCAAAATTTTTTTGCACTTTTTTGCTGGGGATCAGCACACTGCAGGGGGAAGTGAAGGGGCATTCACACTGTAACGAATCGGCCCAGCGTATGCGATCGTATGGAGAATTTATGGCATTCTCTACCATACATTGTTCATTCAGATTTTTTTTTGTTATTCCTTTTAACAAGTTCCAGTACATTGCTATTTACGCCATTCATCGGAAATATTTGTGCATGCATAAAAATTTGTGACATATGCCTGCGACATAAGCCCGTGTGTAGTGAGAAAGCGCTGTATGTGCTAGGGGAAGGTCTTGTTCGTTCAAAGCAAGATTGCGACTAGTACGGCCTGATTCGTCCAGCCCAAGTGAAGTTCAGCGGACTTCTTGCTCATCATCCACATTACTGAGCTTGAATTCTTTTGTCATTGCCCTGGGCTTTACTGCTGTACTGTTGAGGATGTGTAGACAGTTGAGACACTGGATGGACTGGGAGAGATGGTTCTGAAGGGAAGTTGGGACTGGGAGACTCTGGCTTCTTAAGATTCAGCTGCTTTTACAGGTGAAGGTGTTGGTGGTGGGATTGGAGCCTTGCATGTTTGCCTGGAGGATAGCTGCCTTCTTCAGGGGTGTCTGCTTCTTCCTGAACTTTTTATGAACTCTTCGGAACTCACACAATATGATAGAGAAGAAAATTTGTTTAGTCAGCGTGCGAAGGTTTCATACATGTGTATATAGCTGTGTGATGTGATTAGTTTATATTTGCGGATGGTACGGACAGCACGCCCACAGCTCATTATCCATCTATTAAAGCATTCGTTAATTTTTGTTAATATTCGTTCAGCATTTGCACTGTTTGTTAAAGACAGTTAACCGTTTTGATTTTGTTTCACTTCATTCTGTCCAGCCCTTGGGAATGAAACGCCTGGTCAATTTGTGAGGAATTTTGTGTTTATTTGTACGTATTCAGAGTTTTGCAGTTCATTCATATTCGTTTCTTCAATTTGTTATAGTATGAAGACCGATTTACACATTTTTTTTTACCTCTGCAGTGCAAATGATATGGCAAAATGCAAAACAAAAAAACTTCCTGGGTGGCTTAAAAACTGGTTTACCAGATTGAGTAGCTCAGCCTGTGTTTTGATTGCACAGATTAATCAGTATTTTTCAGTAGAATAGATGTGAGTACATTTTCTGGGTCTTTTGTCATTGGTCTCTGAAATGTTGTTAAATGTAACTGTACTTAAGGAATTGGAAGACAAGTATGGAAAACCCTAAGCTTCACACTTAAACCCTCTATACTGGAATAGTTAGAGACACTGCAGACTCCTGAAATAATTCCAGTGTCATATGGTATGAGTCAGACCTCGGATTGTTACTCCTCTGTTTCCGGATTGCATGAGCAGCTGGAGCCATGTCTCCAACATGGAGTCAGATTAGTATCAAAATTTATAAGCAAATGTCACAAGATTCACAATTGTATTTTGTGATTCACATGTCGCTGTCACATATCAGTGTCACTGTTGTCCCTGCATTTGGTTTTGGATTTCTGAGATTTTCACTGCCATTTCCTGCAACCCATCAAATTTGTGTCTTCAAATTCAACCATTTACATGAATATAAATTTAAAGGTTTTACTGAATGTGATCACATTACCTTATATCACTCAGTGTCCTATTACATGTACTACTACAATAAGCAGTACTCCTACTACTTCATTCCTCTCTGGTTACACTTTTACATGATTCTGGTTTCTGCACCTCACATGCAACATGATAATTCGCCCTCTGTACTTGAACAAAACCACAAGGGCAGACACTTATCTGGCGCCTACCTCAGCTGACTCTGGGCGAGGGCAGGGTACAACCTGGCCAGCTCGCCAGGCCATCTCAGGGCTATCTGATAACAACAAATATCAATACATGTAACATTCTTCTGTAAAGAAATTCGCTTGCTGAAAGCAAAAAACATACAAACAAAAAAATGTACTTTTTCATGAAAAATCTCTTTAGTTGCATGACATTTGACGGGCCCCCCCACCCCCAACCACCATACACACACACACACACACACACACAAAACATTTGAGTAGGTTCAGTTGGGGTTCAGCTGTTCAGCTGTGCCTAGGATCAGTATCCCCTTGTAAGGTCCACATCTGCTTTATCTTCAACTTATGGTGAGATGACACCACATTATCTTCCAGCACTCTTTGATATGACACATAGAATGCATAGCTGAATCAATGACTGCAGGCTGCTCAGTCCCTGAGGCTGCAAAGCCATCCCAAGCCATAACATTTTCACCACCATACTTTGGTGTGCGGTACGTCTCCTGTTCACATGTGTACTGTGACTGTGACCAAGCAAGTATATCTTTGACTGTCCTCCATAGTACATGATTCCGGCACTTTTTCCTGATTCACATATATATACTTCCACACTTCCACAGTAACAGCTCCTAAAGTTATCTGCAAATCCTGTGATGAAATTTGAGCTTATTGGAGATTTATTTTCACATCAAATGGTGTACTCTCAGGCTCACTGGGGTGGCCAGTCCTGGAAAATTGGCAGTTGTTTTCTTTCGTATACTGTGTTATTATTTGTCTCAAACAATTTAGAGATCTTTTTAAAATCCCTTGACAGGCTCATAAGAATACACTGCCTTTTTCTGCAGGCCTTAGAGAGCTCTTTAGATCTTGGTATGATTACACCACACTCTTCAAAAGACCCTAAGGTTTAAACTAGAGGGGCACTCATAGAGCAAAAGGTACCTCTTCCAGGCACAAATGGACAAATGGATTAAGTTGGGATGCACTAATGGGATGCACATTTCCCCCCATGTTAAAGATATGGATTTTTCAGGATTTCAACATGAACCCTTGTATGGGTCACCTCCAAAATTGGATGGGTTCTTTTCAGGCCCCACCCCGCCAAGTTTGATGAAAATCAGATCAGTAGCTTTTGTGCAGTCCTGCTAATACAAAAAAAACCAAAAACAAACAAACAAAAAACCCCGTAAATAAATAAAAATCATTTAATAAATGCTTGTTAAAAAGCATATAATAAATTCCTTGATCCAGATCGTGATCCAGATCTGCTTCAAAATGTTACGGATTCTTGCCAGTCCCATACCCCATTCCTCCACCAAGGTTGGTGGAAATCGACCTAGTAGTTTCAAGTAACCCAGCTAATAATCAAACAAAGAAACATACAGATACTGGTGAATACATAACCTCTGAGATGTGGTTTCAGCAACATGAATAATTTAGTATTTTCTTGAGGGCATAAGTAAATATACTGCAAGGCAAATCATAGGCTGCAAGTAATAAACTGCAGATGTAGTTAGATGTTTTTATATTTCAGGCATTCATGCTGACCTAGATTCTCAGATTCTATCTTTCACATCTTGATTGTTAGGCTTGTGAATTACACATTGTGTAAAAATTCAGGGTTCTAGGAGACATGGACAAGCAGGTTGCTTCACTTTTACTTATTCACTTGCATTTTGAAGTTCAACCAATAATCTACATTTTTTCAGAGTCTTTATTCACAATCTCACTTTGAAAATCAAGAAGCACACAAACACACACATGAGTGTGGTCAACACTCACATCTTAGTGCTAGATCACACATTATGTTCTCTCTCTCTCTCTCTCTCTCTCTCTCTCTTTCTCTCTCTGTTCTTTAAACTGTTACAAATATTTTCGATTACCCCCAATCTAGTGTCTGTCTCAGAGAAATTGTGTTCCATTACCAATGCCTTGGAGTACCCATGGAATTGAAAATGCAGGAACCACATTGTATACTTGTTTCAGGACTAACGCAACTGGTAAATCTGTGTTGACCTTCATGTAACTGTTAGGTAGGCACATAGCACACTGTCCAGGAGCAGATGTACCAACATCAGGCTTATGCTCTGTCATGAATATTATAAGATTTCAATGTTTATCTTTAGAATTTATATTTCTCCTGTATTTAAATGATCTTATGATCTTTAGGGGACCTGAATTTGATGTTTGAAAGGAAAAATAGTTTTGAAGTCAGACATGGGCCACTTGCTTACCTGGGGCTCATTTGTATATATCTGATGCATCATTTATTAATGTCTCAGCTACTTCTTTTTTTTCTATCAGCTCCCTGCTGTCTGTGCACACTCCATGATGAGCAAAGCTGGCAGGCAGTATGAACTAGCAGACTAAAAATAAATATTAATAATATTAATTAAAAAATATATATATTTATATATAATGTTTGTGGCAGTATGATTGATGAAGTAGTTCTAGTCACAATACCTTGTGCATGCCCCACTGAGAATAGGGTTTGCTTGCATGGGATTGTATTTGTATATCTGTCTACTTTTGCTTGTATGTATGTGTGAATGATCCTATTTACATTTTCTGAGGGTAGAAGTTAGAGAGAGAGAGAGAGAGAGAGAGAGAGAGAGAGAGAGTGTGTGTGTGTGTGTGTGTGTGTGAGCTTAATATACACAGTAAGGTATTCCTCTCAAAAATCACTTTCAGACCGATATTTGGAAGCTTCTCTAAGTATGTGTGTGAGAGACATCGAAGTGACAACATTGTTGCTAAAACAAATATTTTTAAGATTATCTTTATACATTCACAATCAAGACATTTAAAAATAATAATAATAAGAAAAAATTTTTTTTTTTAAATGAGCTATTTAGATGTGTCTCATATTGCTATACAGTGACATGGTAGGCAAACTACATTTAAGGGTAACTTATATTGCATCACCTGCATGTTTTTGCAGTTATCCATCCACCCAATCATATGTCAGCAGCACAATGTATAAAATCATGCAGATACAGGCCAAGAGCTTCAGGTAATGTTTACATCAGAATGGGGAAAAAGTTTTGATTTCTGTGAATTTGGTTGTTGGTGCCAGACAGGCTGGTTTGAATATTTGAGAAACTGGGTTTTTCATGCAGTCTCTAGAGTTAACACAGAATAGTGCAAAACACAGACACATATATACACACACACACACACACCCACCCACCCACACACACACACACACACACACACACACACACACACACACACACACACA
>JAQMYF010000021.1:29572231-29584383 GCA_030014195.1 Neosilurus mollespiculum
GTCGGCTGAGATGGGCGCCAGCCTCCCCGCGACCCTAATTAGGATTAAGCGGTTCAGAAAATGACATGACATAACATGACATGATTTCGGCTAATAAATAATAAATCAGTGAATATTATCTATCAGAAAATACTTGCTGTACTCATCCCTCTTTCTGTTAACCTAAGAGCTGCATTACAAATCCAGACATCCCACCTCTCCTGAAAGTGAATTTATAACAGTGGCATTTCACATTCCCTCCCTTTTCCAGCTGAACAAGGTGCAAGAAGTCATTAAGATATGATAATTAATACTCAGAGTACAGAGGTTGAGGCTAATTTAATTAACAACAGAACTGCAGGCTTTCAGCACAGCCTCTGGATCACAGACACTCTCACTTGGGTTGTAATGACTGACAATCACAAAACAGACAGAAAATCTATTTTGGGCTCTGTCCATCTGTCTCTGTATGTGTGTGTGTGTGTGTGTGTGTGTGTGTGTGTGTGAGTGTGTGTGAGTGTGTGTGTGGGTGTGTGTGTGTGAGTGTGTGTGTGCATGCCTGTTTGCCATTTGCACCTTGTTAACAATCCTGCTAACCTGAGACTGAACAGAGAACATTACTGCATAACTAATGCTTAGTCAGGTATACACTGTACATCAAAAGCAGATTATATATTATCTGTAAAAAAAAACAAAAAAAACCAGCAGTATTGCATATCAGATATAATTCATTATTTGTATCTGGAGAATCTTTTGGACCAATGTATGTTATAATGCTTACAATAATTAAATATACTGCCTTAATCCAACTAAAGATCTAAGCATAAATGCATTCAGAATATCCTGCAATATCCTGAATTGTGCTGCAACAACAACAGATGTTGCTCCTTAATTACTCCACCAATGCCAGTCTGTCTTTGACATCTTTGAAGTAGTAAAATACTTTTACATACATAGAAAATCCCAAGTGTATAGCGTTTAAACAGACAAGCTGTCAGGCTCTTACTCACATACTTTAAAAAGCTCATTCCTCATGATAATACATACAGTACAGATACATACTCATGCACCTACAGCTAATATGCAAATGTTTTCTGCTGGTTTAGCACAGTAAAGACTAGTGTACATTCAAAACATGTTACTTCTACACATTTTACTATGGATTTACCAGAGGTACAGTGTTTCAGCATTTACAAGAAATCACTTTTGGAGCAGCAAATCCCTGCCATAATTTAGTTTCTCATTTAACCTCGGTGCAGATCAGTAGATTGAATTCGATGCTGCTGTTGGGTAGCGTCAAGAGCATTTTAAAACAAGCTAATGAGCCAAGTGATTTTTGCCCCTGACGCACTCTGTCTTCAGCACAGATTTTCTCATTGCCAATCCCAGCCTTTGCATTAGTGTCATTGTCATTACCCAAGTCTTGATATTATCATTCAGCCATGATGACATCCATGATTTATTTAAATTGTTTATATTTTACACAAACATTAGTTTACACAAATTAAATGAAGTGGCAGGTTAATGCTATTGAAGCTGATTATGGTTTCGATTATACCCAAGGTGCTGCATGCAGTGCTGATATACAGTATTGAGATCCGTACGTTCCTGGTTTTCATTTCTGAAACCTGGTCACATTTATGTGAGAAGGTCTTGGCTTAGAAGGATTGTTGCCTGAAGAATTAAACATATAAACCAAGAACATACACTGCAAATGTACAATATCTTACCGTCAGCCACGTTTCCAGGTAGTTACTATAATATTCATAGCATTCTTACTATAAAAGCTGTTAAAAGATTACATTATATTTTTACTTAGTTTTCATCTTGCACTACCTCCTCTAGATCAGCTAACATGCATTCTTTATGCATTGGAATCCATAAATATGTTTTTACCCGCAGAGAATCTAGAGAACCTGAAGGGAGGGTATCCTGGACCTCTCCAACTTGAAACATGAGACATAGCTCTGTTCACAGCTCAAGGTTCAGCTTTGAACGTTCCACTGGCAGGCATCCAAACCTTTCAGAAAATTTGTGTTGATGCTGGCATGCTGAGTGAGAAAATGAGTTTCTAGGATGCAGTCTTTTGCTTCTGCCACTGACTTGGTGCAGAGCAGACAAAGCACTTTTGTTCTTATATGTATAAAAGTGTATTGGTCTGTCCACTCACTATTGAACTGGTGGTATCCACTGTTGACCTTTCTCACTTTGAATGTATATAGTGATATTTTGTCAGCCAGAGCACATAGGCAAGAGAGAGCGTGACAACTCATAGGAAGCATGAAAGCAACTTTCCTTGTGGAGGAAACTGAATGTGGTGCATTTTTCACTGGAATCATTTTTCTTTGGTGACATGCATTCTAATTTTTAGCATTTGATCCAGGCTAAGAAACCCTGGCCCGATGGCCAACAATTAAATTGGTGTCAGTGCATGCTAGTAAAAAGTGTAGTTCATCCAGCTATTACCAAACAGTTTGTTGTAATTTAAATTTATAAGTACAGCAAAATGAATGACTTATTTAGACTCTTATTATGACTAATTAATCTCCTACATATCTTAACCCCATGATTAGATTTTTTTTTGCACTTACACTGGTCTGCTTATATGATAAAAGGTATGCTGGTTTGTCTCTGGCAGGTGCTTTCGTTGTTCCGTGGTAGTTTAGTGGCTAGTTTGATAGTAAAGTGAATTCTACTCGATGTAGTTAGAGCAGAATGTAGTAATTTCTTTAGATGCAAAATAATCCAGAACTGTACAATGCAATATTTTCTCAGAAAACCATGCGATTGGCAGCACATACTGCAAATGGTTCCTTTGGTGTATAAAATGGAAACCCCCTCCAAAAACAGTATTTATTATTTTTTTAACGCCCCATGCCACCCCCACAAGATTCTGCCCTAGGCTGCCCATGTCGTCTTTATCTAAACAAAATTGTTGGTTTAAATTAAAAGCAGTTTGAATCAAATGTGATTATACATTTGATACTTATAATCTTCCAAAAAGCCAGTGCTGTATGAAGTGCATAGACTTTGATGTAGCCAAGAATCGCATTTCCTGACATTTATAAATGCCTCATTCTAATGCCAGGAAAATATACAACAAAGCCGAAAGGCATATGAGTTACTGGCTGCTGCTTGTATGCTGTTACCTGTTATGTTTCTAACTCACAGTTAAGCAATTTGATGACACACAACTGTGGGTGCATGCGTGCGTGTGTGTGTGTGTGTGTGTGTGTGTGTGTGTGTGTGTGTGTGTGTGTAGATAGACCCATTTACTGGTGATGTCACTGGTTAGATGATCCAGATGATTCATTGTGCCCCAGGATGCACAGTGCCTTTTGTTAAAAGGACATTAAGCATCCATTTTTACAGATTTTCCAAAGAATATCACCAGAAGATGTAACTGGCAAAGGACTTTCAAACTTTGGGCATGGTGGCATAGTGGTGAGAACGTCCGCCTCACAAGAAGAAGTCCTTGGCATTTTTGCGTGCATGTTCTCCCCGTGACTGCGTGGGTTTCAATTACTTCAGTTTTCTCCCACAGTCCAAAGACATGAACAGTTAGCTAACTGGCTATTTCTAATTGGCCCTAGGTGTGAGTTTGAATAGTGTTGGCTGAGATAGGCTCCAGCCTCCCCGTGACAATAATAGGATTAAGTGGCTTGGCAAATGAGTGAGTGAGTGAGGACTTTCAAATGGTCAGCCCTGAATGACACTTAAATTTTATAACTAGCTAACTTCTTCGCTTTCCTGTGCATAGGATTATTTAAAACAGCTTCCATATTCATAACAAAACTTGCCTACTAGTGATTCTTACATCCCATCAGGTAAGTGACTCTTTTTATTTGTATTTTCAAGTTTTAATGCCTAAGAAATAGAGAGCCGGTAACAGCAGCCAGTTAGAACATACACACCATTAACATTTTTAATTAAACTCAATCCAACTTACTTCACCTCACATCTGTGCTTATACATATCCTATGTTTTTGTCTAGTGAGGTTTGTTTAGCGTTCATGAAATTATCTGATTCCTGTGAAAGTCTACGTTACAAAATCTCCTGAACGTGGCTAAAGTAATAATTATATCCATCCAAAGATTTATAGGCTTTTAGCGATTTGTGTGTATAGTCCAGGCTAGTGTATCAGATAGACTAGTGATAAATTACAAGAAAGTTTACATTCATCCACTACCAAGCTTACTACCTTTCCCTGATTTTTTATTTATTTATTTTTAATCAGCAATGCTTTAGGGATCAGGAAGCTTCTCTCCACCAGCAAATATATATAAATATAATATATAAATTATATATATATATATATATATATATATATATATAGAAAACATGAAATTATACACACACTCACACACACACACACACACACATACACACACACACACACACACACAATTAACATTCTCTCTCACACCTAGGGTCAATTTGGGACAGCCAGTTAGCCTACTGTGCATGTTTTTGGACTGTGGGAGGAAACTGGAGTACCCGAAGGAAACCCACGCAAGCACAGGGAGAACATGCAAACTCCACAGAGAAATGCCCCGAGCCCAGGAATCGAACCCAGGCCTTCTTTCTGTGAGGAGGACGTGCTAACCACAGCACTATCATGCCATCCATATATATATTGTTTTTTCAGCTACTCCACTTTCCTCCCACAGTCCAAAGATATGCACAGTAAGCTAACTGGCTGTTCCTAACTGACCCTATGTGTTAGTGTGAGTGTAAATGGTTGTGTGTGTTGGCCCAGCGATGCTCCGGTGAGCTGTTAATGGTGTACCGCGCCTTCGCCCAGTGTTGGTGGAGATAGGCTCCATTCTCCCCACGACCCTAGTAGAATTAAGCAGCTCGACAAATGAATGAGTGAGTGAGTAGCTGAGTGAAACAGCCTGTCAACTTGGCCTTTTTTTTTTATAGGTCTAATAGGTTTTAGGCATGTTATTTTCCTCTGTACAAGAACTGAGGCTTGAGTCAGGCCAAAATTCTGTTAGAATGTAATTTAGGCACAAAGCATGCTGTTTCTCAACGGTAAATTGTTTACACATCCACTTTGATAAGGTGGTGACAAATATTTAACCAGCCTGTAAAATCTTGTATGACAGCTTCCAACCCACAACAATGCTGTCACTCATACAGGCCAAGAGGAGGTGTTGAATGGAGGGAAAGCAATAAAAGGCTTGCCAGCCTCCATATTTCATCAAGCAGATGAATACTGAGGACCAGAGAAAACAATAGAACATAAGCCTTTAAAGCCTTTAAACATTGTTTTCATGTACCCATTGGTAAAAGTTTAGAAAGAGAGTGTGTGAGAGAGTTTAATCAACTGTTGTGGTCTCTTTTAAATGTCTACTCACACCATTTTGTGTATCATTAGTGGCATGGATTGGCTATATAAAATTGCCCCAAGGTGCAAATCAGTGTGTAAGTGTGGTTGCATAGCGCTGTGTAATAGACTGAAGTGGCATTTGGTGTATATTCCCACCATGTACTGTGTTTCATGGACTATGGACATGGAGATGGTGTAGTTCCTGCAATGGTGACCACGATAAAGCAGCTAATAAAAATGAAGAGAATAACTGATTCTGTGATCATTTTTGCAACAGAATTTTCTTTTTTTTTAGCAGAAAGGTTCCGTAGATTTCATCCATCCATCCAATGATTTATACCTCTTATCTGTCAGGATCCTGGGGGAAACTGGAGCCAATCCCAGGTGAGTTTGTGTTTGTGAGAGGTGGATGGGGGTACACTCTGAATAGGTCACCAGTCTATCGCAGGGCTTAATACAGAGACGAAAAACAATTCACCACACATCTACAATAATGTAAAAATCGTAGGACCAGTTGGACCTCAGATTATGGGAGGAAACTGGGATTCATGAAGGAAATGGCCTTGCTCAGTTGCAAGGTTAGACCCAGAGCTTTCTAATGGTGAGGCGACAATGCTAACCAAGTCCCCCTTCAGTGCAATTCAATACTACATTCTGATTGCGTACCATTCCTATGATAAATCATTTACATTTTGATGGGTGTGGTGTGATTTGCTGTGTATGCAGATGGTGCACATAATATGCTATGACCTTCACAATTACCAGATCTCAACCCGACTGGAACTCATTCACTCTCTCACTCATTTGCTGAATCACTTAGTCCATTTAGAATACTATTGTGAGTATACCCTGTGACTTTATTGATGATAGTACTCAGGTACTCGAAAAAATGATGAATCGTCATTTTGTCACGCTTCATTGTACATGTGTAGGTCACTTTGCAAAAGTGGACCAAATGCAGTTTGGGCAAAACACAATGTGTATCTGCATAATTTGAGGAGTGGTTTGGAAACCTATATAAAAGCTCAAAAATGTCCACTATTGTTAGTCTATCGCGTGAACAATGTCTCCGGGTAATGGGTATATTGGAGGCCGGGTTGAGCTACAGTGAGCTAGTGAGGTGTATGGGCTGTACACAACCCACCATCAGAAACCTGATTGATCTCCAGAACATGACAGGGTCAGTTGACGACAGGCCACGTCCAGGGCGAGAGAGAGTGACGACTCCCGAACAGAAGCTCTATATGCTGCAGCACTTGCGGGACCAGTTTCGCCGTGCTGTATCACCGCAAATCACCACCTGTATCACTGCAAACGGAGGCCATACCCGATACTGACTGTTGTGACTTTCATTTTGGCAGGTGCCATTTTGTTTTGTTGTTTTTGATGTGCATAACTTACTCTTGACACTTATGTTTTTTGAAGCCATATGATATTATTATAAATTATAGTTAATTATATAAGTGTTTAATGATTGTCAGTGTACTATATACCTGTTTTGCATTTTTTTATCATCTCACTACTAATAGTCACGCATTTTATATTTAGTGTCTTATTCTGGCACCCGTCCAAAAAAAAAAGCTTCTGCTAAGAGTAAGCATTTTCTGTTTCACTTCAGCCTTTGTGGTCAGTTTATTTCATCTCTATTTAATTGAATTTAATTAGATCTACTTTCGATTCATTTTCCTTAGAAGAATTTCTCATCTAAAGACTAGTGGCAGAATTTAATAACGCTTGACGAGTTGTGCTTTTAACGCAACATTGACAGGATCAAGGACATTTCGGCATCCTCCAGGGAAATCACTTTTTAAAAATTTCAATTAGCATGCAAATACAACCATATTGGACAGCATTGTACTGTAACTGAATATAATGAGTTTCTAAGAAGACGAGAAAGACAATATAAGTGCTTGTAAAATAGTTAAATGTGTTATTTAAGTTCACAGCTGTTCTATAGCTGATAAGGTAGGTGGGTCAGTGACAGGGGTTTAATCATGCAGCTCAAACTGCAGTACAAAACATTCCACTCTGCAAGCATTTTTTAAAGGAAACCTAACTATGTGAATCTGAATTCATGAAACTAGATACTTAGTACAAGATACTTAGTGTTATCATATTAGCATTGGACGAACAGTCGAAAAAGTCAAGAAAATGAATCTAGGCATATTGCACTTGATATCGTATGTTCTTTATTTTTAAGCAGATGGAGTCTCACATTTGATGTTACTTGAAGGATAGCGATCTTGCTGGCTGGTTGCAGAACAATTTTTAATGCCTCTCTATCCTCATTATTGAAATGGAAAAACAGATTGCTTTCCTTTTCCATTCTTTTTTTTTAACCATCCATCCATCTACAGAAAACTATTCAAACGATTCGTTTTCCCACTGCTGACATCTTCCCATTTTTATTTTCTAATAGAAATCAGTTTTTTATTGTACTATAATGTAAGAAGGTGTGGATAACTGGCCGACACAGAAGTCTTGGAAGAGATGGGCACCAGTTTAAACCAGTGTTCTCTGTCTGTTCATTTCATTTGTTTTTTTTTTTTTTTCTAACTTCACCACAGGATATACAGATGAAACCAGTGTCGTATACCTACTTATATGACCCTTTCTGGCTGCAGAACGATATGACATTTCTTTTAAAAATGTTGGAGAATCATGGTAGGTATATGGGCTTGTAGGCCAGAAACCTTTATTTCAGTATTAGCCACCGCCATACTGATTATGATCCTGATTTTTGCCGATCATATTCTGATGTTAGTCCGATAACATTTCAGACAATTTTGTTCCAATATGTACAGATGCTCTCTGATTGTTACTCAGTGTTATTTCAGTGTTTCATCTCATGTTATTATGATCTATAGTATTGTATAAAAAACTGTGCAAATTTACCAGAAATGTGACTGGAATGACACGGATCATCTCCCAATGTTGCTCCCATTTTTTTTTTTATACCAATGTTACACCGATCACTAAACATGTGTACTAATGTTACTCAGATTTTTTCCTATGTTTCCCCGATGTACTCCGAACACAAAACAAAACACCAAATTTTTCAACACATAAATAGTTCACTGCAATAACACTCTCAATAACTTTAGAATGCACACAAATCAACTGAGATTGGCTTTAGTTTCCTCCATGACTAATAAATGTTATACATAATCCCTGATAGTCTACAATGTCCTCCAGCGTTCTCTGGCGTATACCGCTGTTTTCCGATGTGTACTGATGTTCTACGATTTCCTCGGATGTAACATTGGAATACGATTGGGGCGAATTGTGATCGGTGTTGTGTGAGTGCACCTTTAATGGAAACACACACTACCAATAATATTCAGTGGAATTTTATAAATTGGTGTCTCAAATAGTACGTTTTAAACTTATCCTGCTGACTGCTGTGTTAAGCAGCAGCTCTTTGTGAAGCCAGCCACAGTTAATCTGTCTGCAGGTTCTAGCTGATGTCCAAGTGATAAAAGCTCTTTCTAGGCACATCTGAGCTATCTCAAGCTGAAACTATTTATGCTTCTGGATAGATGTAATAAAATAAAATTTGAGATGCTGATAATTTACAATGGAGAACAGGACCATGAGTAGACAAAAAAGCAACAACATTCTGCGTATCTACTGGTGTGCTAATTCTGGTAGGCAATATGAAAAAATGTCAGCTCAAATTGTGTTTTTTTTTCCTATAAAGGGATCCAATGATAGGATGGTGACCAGTAACGAGTCGATAGTTTAGCCATGTAATCTAGAAATAGCTAATTCTGAACTGCATATGATCATATCTGTGTTGTCATGTTGCAAATAAATTTGCTGCTTGCATCTATCCTGTATGTATACCATCTATCCATCAGTCATGTGGGAAAATAAAGCTAATCTCAGTTGATTTGTGTGCATTCTACAGTTATTGAGACTGGTATTGCGAGAACAGTATTTAATCAGTGGACTTTCTCTGGATGCCATTTTGAATATGGACGAACACATTAAAATTTACCGTTCCTGAGTGTACTGCTCCATAACTTGATTACACAAACTTGAACCAACCGTATTGCTTTTACGCAGTAGCAGTGCTGCACATTCATCTTGAAAATCTCCACATTTCGCTTATCGTCTATTGCAGGGTTAACACAGAGATAAACTACCATTGACAATTAAATTCACACCCATGGACAATTTAGAGTAGCCAGCTGACCTATTGGGTCCCTGCTTGGACTGGTGAGCTGTTCGGGGTGTACCTGATGTAAGGAACCACCTTCTCTTGACCTTGCTTGCTCCTTGAGCTCTTTGAATGTGTGAAAGACCAAGCAAATTCGATCAGTTCCCAGTTTAGTAATTAATTAAGTAAATCAAAATAAGTACAAACACATGATCTTGCATCATGGCCATGGGCTCACTAAAGTCCAAACAGCCTTCCTCTAGCAACCAGACAAAGTGATCCCCGTCTGTCATCTGACTCCCACGCCTACGCACATCAGGCCACACCTACGCACATGTCTTGTGCCACTAGGGGACCCCGTGGTGGATCTTAACTTGATGTCACAGGATATATGTTTTATGTGGTATGCAAGGAGTAACAATATTTGTGGAACAATACATCCTGCCTCATAAATCAGGAACTTAGCCTCTAAACAATTGCACCCTATAAACAATTGGCCCTATACTTTATGACCCCATCACAGGTTAACAGATTTTATCACTAAATAAACAAAGGTGACTGCTATCTTTACTCACAGAACTGGGGAAGACTAGATTCATGTCAACTGGGAATTTTCCTGTGGTCAGCTATAGAATGTCTGAGACAGAAAACCTGTATACAAACGTAATACTCATTTTACAGACATACAGACATAGAAATTCTTCCAGAGTGCGAATAGAAGAATAAAACTCTTATTAATTCTATCACCGACCTTCTCCCAGAGACGGCTGAGATAGTATCAAGCCTCCCTGTGACCCTAGTACATTGAAAGAACTAATATGTGTGCCTTTGGACTGTGGGTGGGAAAAACAGAGAACCTGGAGGAAACCCACATGTGCACAAGGAGAACATGCAGATTTCACAGCGAAAGGCCCTTGTCGGCTGTGAAATTTGGGTCCAGAACCATTGCACTGTGATATTTTGGACCCATACGCAACCTCTTGATCATTTACACTTCTAAATAATACAATTTAAAAAGTCCATGTAGATTATAAAAGATTATTAAGTTCTTCCTGTGTAGTACCTCGTGTATTACTGAGATTTTTAAAAAAATACATTTATTAAATTTTTTTGTATTAGGTTTTATTTATTTATTTATTTTTTTGGGGGGGGGGGGGGTAATTAAAGCAAGAACACATGGAGTGCATGTGCATGTAGTAGGCTACAGAGTTTACCTCAAAATGAAAAGTCTTGATAGCTTTGAAACATCATCATCATCATCATCTCTCTCTCTCTCTCTCTCTCTCTCTCTCCCACACACACACGCACGCACGCGCGCACACACGCATGGGAATGTCGGTGATCTTTAAATGACTGTTTTTTTGCCGAAGCTTTGAACCAGCGGATCGTGCGTACGGAAGCCGCAGAGCCTCAGAGCTGGCAGGAGATTTTGTTTTTGTGCTGGATGTGAAAAAGAAGAACCTGGTTTGTGTTGTCGCGTTTAATCGGCGCTGCATTGGGGACGTGCCCTCGGGCGCACACGGGAATAAACCATTTCCGCTCTCCGCAGAAACCAACCTTCCCTGAGCACAGGAGCTCCCTGTCTGTCCCTCACTCACATACCCACTGCGAGGGATGGGCTGCGAAATTCTCCAGTAATATATTCATTTTAGTGCTGTTGATTTTTATGATCCACTTTAATATAATAATAATAATAATAATAATAATAATGATGATGATGATGATGATGATGATGATGGTTTTCTTCCTTGTCTACCTGCAGAAGACCTTGACTATCCATCATGGATCTTCCACATGCTCTGAGCTCCTCCACTGCTGCTCCATCTCCACACCACCGCTCACAGAGACCGAGTCTACAGCAGGCTTTCCGCACCAGTTGCTCTCATCACATTAGGTAAGATTATTGAGAGGAAATGCTGTTGTGATCTTTAATACTGCTCCGATCTCAGCTGCTAGATTCATTAACATGTGTGAGGAAGAAAATCCACACTTTTCACTTTCTACAGCATCTCACAAACTGATCATCAAGTGCTGTCGACTAGACTACATCATTTTCATCCAATTATTATTATTATTATTATTATTATTAGTATTATTATTATTATTATTATTATTATTTGTAACATACTTCATCAAGCGTGGCATAGTGGTTAGCATATCCACCTCACAGAAAGAAGGTCATGGGTTCAAGTTCCCTGCTGTGTGGAGTTTGTATATTCTGCCTGTGACTGTGTGGGTTTCATCCGGGTCCTCTGGTTTCCTCCTACAGTCTAAAGACATGCACATTAGGCTGATTGGCTGTTTTAAATTGCCCCTAGGTATGAGTGTAAATGGTTGTGTATGTGCTGGCCCTGCGACGCTCTGGCAAGCTGTTCAGAGTGCCCCTGTCTTCTACCAGTGTTGGCTGAGATAGGCTCCGGCCTCCCCACGACCATAATATGATCAAGCGGCTCATTGAGTGAGTGAGTGAGTGAGTGAGTGGTGTCACCAGGATATCACTTAGGTTAGCACTTAGCCTACTTGTGCTTTATCTAAATGTTACCGCATAGACTACATCATGGCATCACTTTTATGATATGTACAATATTATGTTTATATTCTATGTATCAAAAGAGTGATATATATATATATATATATATATATATATATATATATATCTATATGTGTGTGTGTGT
>JAQMYF010000021.1:29584483-29594819 GCA_030014195.1 Neosilurus mollespiculum
GTGTGTGTGTGTGTGTGTATGTGTATATATATATATATATATATATATATATATATATATATATATATATATATATAAGTGTGTGTGTGTGTGTGTGTGTAATATTTTTATTTAATATGACTATTATAATTTATTATTATGTGCTTAGATGTAATGAATGGGTCTTCCTCCAATGCCGCTCCTCCACGAGTGCACGACCAACTCATGAATGACTGCAACATATCCCTGATCTCCCTCTCTATCTCAACTTTGAAGAACTGATGGTGATGGTGAGTGAATGGAGGCTTATCAGTCATATGATTATTGATTACTATGTGACTTGAATAAAGGAAGGGAAATCCCGTTGCCATGCTAATACCATCCAACCTCTTAACAAGCTGCAGTTATCCAGCGCTTACACCTTCGAATGCACTGGCTGGTTTAATTAATTGGTTATTGATCAACATAGTCTTTAACATAAAATCTGAAACCTGAGCTGTCTGGCTTTCAGGAATCAGTGCCGCTCAGTATCCAAGCTATTTTTTATTTTAGGGACATAAAACCCCTCATCCATAGGAAACAGGTTCTTTCTTCCCTCATGGACTCCAGATTAAGTGCAAACATGCCAGATAAGCAGTTTATTTGGAGGGCAACTGCGCCAGTGACTCTGGAAGCAAGAGAAGGCGTGGACTGAATTTCAATTGCAATTGTGTTTGGCTGAACCCCAAGCTCCCTGTATAAGTACACTACGCAGTTTGGGTAGAACATTATCTTTACAATGGCTTACAATATTGCATACATGAAAAAACAGCTTTGCCTTTTTTACACAGTCACTTTCAAGTGTAGCCAGTCCCACGACGGGGTTATGTAGTGCACTACATGGTTGAAAAAAGCTATTTGTCATAGTGGCACCCTCTTAGCTTGTATTTGTAGTGGTTAACAATGATTCACCCGAGGCGTCTTTGTGGAGAAAAAAAATCAGTAATGTACTGACACTCAGTGGCCTTTTAGTCTACAAACGTGGATGAGTCATTCAGAGAGCTGGGTTTAACGCATGTAGGAATTAAGAAATGTTATAAGCACTTGGAAAAGGTGCTCAGGATTGGAGGGGAACGCAGGTCAACTAATGACGCAACCTCATTTAAAGCCCCACACAAAGCCCCACACATCTTAATATCATTCTCGTACATGTTTTAAGATCCTTAAGAGAATTTGTGCCACTTTTTATCCAGATATAAGCATTCAATGATACATTCTCGTCACCCAATAATTCATTTGCCTGGTTTTTCTTTTAAAACTCAAATGTGCATTAGGCTGGTGGTTTTACTGCAAGTTTATTTCTATGTGATCTTTGCTTATACTCTCATTCCTTCTAGTCCAGGATTAATACTGTGAAATGATTCTCCAGTTGGTAGTGCTGTGACTTGGACTGTACCATATCATTTCTTCCATGATGTTTCGGGAGAGTTCCTATAAGAATTTGTCCTCTCATTATATTGACAGTAAAGTTGATGTTGCATTTAGATTGTTGCTGCAGCCATCTCACCATATCAGACACTGAATCAGAAAAAACATGACAGAAGGCAGAGTTTCAACCCTAGACATGGAGTAAGAATTAATCCCCCCAAAAAACGAGCTTTCTCCATTGCATGGAAGTGGTCCAGATATGAAAAATCAGATGTGAATTAAACATCTGTGAGTTGTAAAGTGTGTCAAAAAACTTGTATCAACAAATACACAATCACTGCGATGGTCTGGCGAGCTGTCCAGGGTGTAATCTGCCCTCACCAAGAGTCGGCTGAGATGGGCGCCAGCCTCCCCGCGACCCTAATTAGGACTAAGCAGTTCAGAAAATGAATGAACGAATGAATGCACAATCAATCAACTTACACATGAAGCAAAAACATTAACGGTTTGCAAGGAGAAAGCGGTAACTCGTAACACTGAACAAACTCCTTTACTTAAGGTGAGTTTTTTCAGTGATTTTGACAGTGCACTCCCCCCCCATTGTTAAACAACAAGAAGAACGGAAAAAAGTAACAGCAGTGGTGGAATTTTGCTTAGCCACAGACATGTTGCCTATCTGAGCTGTTAACAAGGAAGGATTCGGACTAATTATCTAGAAAATGGACTGTATATTTAACATGATATCAATTAAATATTTTTAAAAATTGGTCCTGCCAGGTGTGCATGGAGAGTGTATGGGGAGTGGTAAGTTACAAACAGTTAAAAACAATTTTTTTTTTCTGGGGTTGGATTCTAAATCCTTAGAGTATCAGGTTTTGAATTTTCAATGGAATTTGAATTTGTGAATAAACTTCATATTGTATTTTTTTGATTACTTAATTGGCATAGTGGGTGGCACAGAGGCGTAGTGTTTAATACAAAAATATAGTGTTTTTGCGTGGAGTCTGCATGTTCTCTCTGTGCTTGTGTAGGTTTCCTCTGGGTACTCCGGTTTCCTCCCACAGTACAAAGACATGCATAATAGGCTAATCGGCTATTCCAAACTGTACCTAGGTGTGAGTGTGAATGTTGTATATGGTCTGGTAAAACTGTTCAGGGTGTACCACGCCCTTTATTTTTTACTCATTCTACATGTGGCAATTCTACATGTGGCCAGAAAGACAGTGTCGATATTCATATTATCATTTATATTGTTACCACAAAAATACCATGGAATTTTGTGACATAATTTTAGGTCTATATCACCATCCGTATTTCTGACATCCAGCTACCAAGTGTGCACTGATGTTTAGTTTGAGAGCCTAAAGTACAAAGATTAATATAGATTAGTAGACATGCTTTAGTGATATTTAATGATTCCAGGAAAGTCAAAGCTACTTAATGCCCTACGTATGTAGCAACTGCTATGTTTAATATTATGTCTTCTCATTCAGGCTTTTAATTAATTTACAAAAGACACAAACTCAAACTTTTGGCACATTGCCCCGTCAGCACCATGGAGAAGTCCATGAGAATGATACAGGCACCAAGGACCGAGATGGAAAGCCAATAAAGTGTCTGCCGGGAAGATAAGTGATCTCTAGTTTCTGGAAAGAGAAACCAGGCTGCTTATTCAAGTAAATCGATTTATGCTTGATGCTCAGGATAAAGTTGTTTTATATTCCGATTTTCAAAGTTTACTTCATTTACACATGAATTTCTTACTTTATCATTTTTTATTAAAAAATATTAACTGCAAATTACAAATCTGGGAGCCGGACCTTACATTCAGTATATGACTGTAGGAAAGCATAACAATTACTGGAAATGTACGATTCAAGTACATTAATCTCCTAAGGTATAAGAATATCATGCAAACTAAGTTCAATAGTACAAATCAAGGCCATAACTATTTCTGTTGTCACTTCTGGGTCTTGATCGCTCCTACTATGGGCTACATTGAGGCTAGAAGCCCATGGTATTTGGCTTGATGATTACCCTTGGGCCGGACAAGGCCAACTGATGTGTAAGGCATTGTCAAGTTGGAAGGCGGGGTTTAAACTGTTTTAGCCAGACCTAGCTTTAGCTTATTCACATAATATAAGAAAACATGCAAAAAAAATTAAAAGTCTGTATAATAATTTATTTAGAAGAAATAGCCTGTCATCTCTGTTTTAGCTAGAAAACAAGTTTTAGAGTTAGGCCATAACTCCACAATGCTGCTGTTAGCATAGAAGAGCTTTTGTGTTTTCTGTACTTTTAGTACTTGTTTTTTGTTTGTTGTAATGGACATTTAATGAAAGTAGTTGAACACCTTTGGTTTGTTGTGATGGGCACTTTAAATAAATAGTTTGCTAAGAACACCTTGTTTGCATGTATATTTCATGTAAATGGTGGTACACCTTCCAGTTGGTTAAATCTCTTAGTGCACTGCCGAATTGCTCTCTGTCCTAGTGCAGCATGTTATGGGCATGGAATCTGCTGGAGTATTAGGTTAAATAGGTTTTCGTTTCATGACATAAAGCCCCAGGTTATAAGCCTCCAGAGCCTTTATACAGCTCTGGCTCGCCCGGCATGAGAGGGACAGCAGCTACTTTGAAGCATATTTTGTAGTAACTTCTACACTAAAATATTTCATGACTTCCAGGGACAATGTTATGAGTATGTAAAAACTCCACCAAAATTTACAATAATGTACTTAAAGCAGTAAAATAATAATCAATACATTCACAAAGCACAGAAATCAAAAATAAAAGAGGGTGTGATGGAGGAAAGGAACAGAACCTATGTCAAACTGATTATGAAACATCATCATGAAATAGCATTAATATAATCCGCTGAGGCAGCACTGATGCCTCACAGTACGTTTTTATGTGGCGTTCCCATGTTTGTGTGGTTTTCCTTTGGGGGCTCTGGTTTCCATTGATAGTCCAAAGACATGCACATTAGGTCAACAGGTTACTTCAAATAGCCCAAAGATGTGATTATGAGTATGTATGGTTGTTTATCTCTATTGTTAGCCTTGCGATAAACTTGCAACCTGTTCAAGGTCTACCCAACCTCTTGCCTGAAGTCAGCTGGTGTTGGCTCTGGCCTCCCTCATGACCCTTACAGCTGAAATGAAAGATGGATGCATAATCTGCTAAGACACTGCTCTGTCTTTTGAGGATAAATTCCCATACATCATGAGCAAAGAAAGTATTATTACATTTTTTACAGTGCATTTCAATGGGCATGTTCTGAAATCAAACCTCGTTGACCAGCATGCATCAGTGATCCATTTAATATCAAATTGATAGCAAAAGTTATTAGGTAGTTATGAGGGGTAGAAATGGAAGAATCAGCGAGTTCTGGCAGTTTAAAGGCTATGTGGATACAGTTCCAATGATGGATGAAGACCTTAAATTAGTGAGCATAAATTGATGTGCTGAGTCAAAGAAGTGCCCTACAGTAACACCCTAAACTGTACATAACAACCGTTCAGTGAAGTGCAATTTTTATGTTGATGATGATGATAGGGGCGGCACGGTAGCGTAGGGGTTAGCATGTCCCCCTCACAGCAAGAAGGTCCTGGGCTCGAGTCTCAGGCTCAGGCATTTCTGTGTTTGCATGTTCTCCATGTGCTTGCAGGGTGGGTTTCCTCTGGGTACTCTTGTTTCCTCTTACAGTTCAAAAACATGGATATTACACTAATTAGATGTTACAAATTGCCCCTAGGTGGGAGTGTGAGTGTGAATGGTTATGTTTGTGTGTTGGCCCTGTGATGATCTGATGAGCTGATGAGCTGGCTGAGATGGGCTCCAGCTCCCCCGCAACCCTAGTAGGATTGAGCGGTTTTGCAAGTGAGTGAGTAATGATAATGATGATGATTAATATTATTATTATTGTTATTGTTGTTTTGCTGTTGCTATTATTTATGTGAATCTAATTTATTATTATTTCAAAACTCCCTTTCACCAATCTCACTGTATAAAGAGGAAGTGTTCATTTTACTCATGTACTGTAGTGTGGTGTTGTGTGTTTGATAATAGTCAGTGTAGAGCCAAGAGTAATTATTGCAGTACTGAGAGAATATGCATATATAAATTATTTAAGCATATAACAGTTATATGCATGTAATTTGACAAAAGCAAAGATGAGTGCATCATCTAATAATTATGAGCCATATGGATTGGATGCAGAAATTCATTAGCATTTTATTGTGCAAGATAGAGTACAGAATTAAAGCAGTATATGTGCTAAGAATCAGTCTGGTAGAAGACTGTAGTAAATCTTGCCAACATTTAAAAGTTATACACTGGATTCTGAGAACAATGGGAGATGGGGGATGAAGAGAGAATGTGTGTGAGTATGTGAGTGCCAGTGTGCATGGGTGTTGCCTGAAACGAATGTTGAGTCAAAAAGAGGGCTTGGTCACTGGAGCATGCTGATTGACCAAGATTCATCTTAACTCACTGAGACACACTCTAAAGGCAAGCATGTTTGTTTTTCCCACAATGTGTGAGAGCCACACATCATATCAGTGGGTTACATTAATGATAATTGATTCATAACCTTTGTCGTGGAAAAACTTTATGCACCATGTTTATTCATACATGAATGGTGGCTTAGGTCCAGGGTGTTTTCCAGCCTCACACTCAATATTCCATGAATAGGTTTTGTTTTTATCTCAACCCTGACTGTCTCATTCAAAAAATATTGTTCTTTTCCTGAATGCATCACTTTGTACAATTTGTGTTTTGATGTATTATTGTTCTGGGCATTTTATTATTCTTCCTGTCTCAAAAAACACCTTCGTGTTTTGTGTCAAACTAGATTACCACTATCTTGAATCTCATTCCCAGTTGAAATGAAGTAGACCCATTGTATGATACTGCCACCACCATGTTTTTCTCTAGGCATGGTGTTCTTTGAATGATAATCCATTTTCATGTCAAACATATCTTTTTGGAATTAGGCCTTAAAATTCTTTGGGCAGGTACAAAGATGCTGCAGTAGTTAGCAAAGAATGTATCTAAAATTTATGCATGACTTGTCCTATCTAATTAATTAACTTATGCCGCATTCAACTGGGGACACTTTTATGCTGTCATTACGGGCAGTGGAGGCTCAGTGGTCAAGGTTCTGGGTTACTGATCGAGTCGCTCTGGATAAAGGTGGCTGCCAAATGCTGTAAATGTAAATGATAATACTTTTGATGTAACGAGAAATTTTAAGTCACATGGCTATTAATTAAAGAGTACAAGGTGCAATAGCACCTACAAAAGTCAAACTGTCAGAAATTAGCAGGTTTAGCATTGAACAGTGCAGGGTATAGTTAGTGATCACACCTTATCCACACTATAAAGCACTAGCCTTTGGCATGCCAGTTGGCTAATTGGTTAAGAAAGGGCAATAGCCTATTTGAAAAAGAAAATGCATAGTCAGGAACTGACTCAATGGAAAGTCTGTGAGCAGTAAATGTCATAGCCCATAAAGGCACAGACCATAAGGATGAATAAATGTACCAAACAGTGTTGAGTGGATGGCAAAATTCAGGACACTAATGCTATGAGGGCATTCCTGACTTGAGGCTACAAAGCTACAAGAAAAAAATGCTCATAATATAGAACATGCACATAGAACATACTGCAGCAAGGGAACAGATTACTGCTAGCTCTGAGTATGGTATAAAATACAACTCTTTTAGATTTTTTTAGTAATTTCATCAAAATATTTAAGATATAATGTCTAATCACTGTTTAACAGCCTCTTATTATTTTTATTCAGGATTTGAAATGACACATTCATAGAAACTATGTTCCAAAATTGGAACATTGAAACTATTTCTGCTCTTAGCTCAGGCATCAGGATTCACTATAAGTCAACTTGATATTTGCTGTCAGCTTGCCCTCCATATATTTCATGCCAGAATATCATTACTCATTATAATGCTTGGAAAGGCATATGGCTGACGTTGCACATTTCTGAGTTCAGGTGAGCAGAATGTCCTATCAAATTTCCCCTAACAAGTACACAGCTTCCACAGTGCTGTGGGACACTGAGCTTATTTGTACATTCAGTAGGCACAAATATAATAAGGCCACTTTTGAGCATTTCCTTCTCACACACCACAATTTAATGTTGTGTGATTTTAATTTTGAGATATATGACTCCTGCTCACAAGAGCTTTGATTTATACCTCTGTATTCTGGTAGCCTCTTCCTCCCATCTTTAACTGCATGACTCATAAGGCATACAAAATTCACAAAGCAAGAGCAAGAGGTGTGGTTAATAAACGGGAGATGTATTACCTTGGCATTCTTAAAGAGGCTATTTGGAAGGTTCAGAGATTATATGTGAAGAGTGCTGATACTGTGAGCTGAGGGAATTGAGCCTCTCAGCTATATAACAAAAGGAATTCTTTTGAAATTATGTGTGAGGGTGTTGTCTTGGTTGACAGTGGCAAAGCTGTATATTTTCTCTAGCGTGCAGCTTGTTCTCTGTGTCAGTTATTTCATGCTTCCCATATCCATGTAGACCTTATACACACAGTTTGGTTCAGACTTTGTGTGCAGTTATTAATGTTGTTTAAATGACATTTTAAGAATTGTCCATATGCCCTTTTATATTTTGCAGGATTTAAAGAGGGTGCTGTCTTTCCCTCCATATCCTGGGGACTACCTACACCCAGTTGTATATGCATGTACAGCAGTTATGTTGCTCTGCCTGCTGATATCAATAATGACTTACATTGTACACCACAGGTATGTGTTGAATGTTGCTGACTAATTTTAAAGTTAAAATTTTAAAGAAACATTGACTTTCTAAACCATGCTTTTTTATTTTTAATAACGTTAATTACAATTACAAGTTTTTATTTTCTACATGAACACAGCAGAAGTGTAGCCAGTGTATATATTGAGTTTTGACCCTCTATTTAAAATATTTTCCAAATGCCTATTCCGGAATGGTCAATATAGCACACATACTTATCGTTGTCGTCATCTCTCCTCACTGCCACTTGCGAAGGAGTATGGCGGCACTATCACCAAACACCATCAGAGCATGCATGCAACTATGGCCGCTGGGTATCTTCTCTTGTTGATCTTCTGCTGCTTTCGATGCTCGACTTCCTCCGCAAGTATTGCTGTCTCATATTGGTATACGCCTTGTCTGATTTTGCTCTTCCAAGCCAGACTGTCGGCTGCAAGATTGTTCCACTCATTGGGGTTGATTCCACATTTCAACAAAAAGACTTCAGGAGGTCCCTGTGCCTCTTCTTTGGAGCGTCAATTCGTCTGACACCATTAGACAGCTGTGAAAAGTAGAGTTGCTTTGGCATTTAGTAGTTTGTCAGTCTACATATCTGACCAACCCACCTTAGTTTGTGAAGAAGAAATGTAGATTCTAGGCTAGGTGATGCTTTCTCTAATACTTGTGCATTTATATCCCTGAAGTGTAATTCATTTAGCTTTGCATGTGTAAATGGTCCCAGGTGCACAAAATGGAACAAACTTGGTCATCCAACTTTCTACATCCAGGGTACATCCTAGGGTGTTTCTACAATCCACACTGGTAGTGGAGTTGTAACCCTGACTTGAGAGGCTTTTAGGCCATACACCTTGAACAGGGGTGCTCCAGAACAGTGATGACTAAGGGGTAGTGACATTCTCCCTAAAATTCTGGAAATACCTTACCAAGGCCTCTTCACCTTATGCACTTTAAGTCTTACCCAGGACGTAGCACACATAGCGTACAGCTATTAGTGTTAGATTACATTGCTTTGCACAATATCAGCATAATATGTCAATAAATGCTATATAAACTAGAAATGCACTCAGAGAGTGCAGACCCCCACCAAGGTAGTACAATTTCTAAACTTTTCACTGCAGGCTTTATTGGCAGACGATGTAGAATTATAGTGCCCTTTATTATTGTGGCCTTTTCCGCAATTATTTTATAGCACTGTTTTTTTTTTTTTACATTCTGGGTGAGTTCCACCTCCTTGTCCTATCGCACAATGCTAAAAAATGCTATAAGCTCTGCTGGATCTGGATCTGGTTCGAGGTTATGGCAAAAATGTAATTAGTTGTTTGTCAGCCCAAGACCCACATTTGGTGAAAATTACTTGGAATTTTCGGACCATTAGTTTTCGAGTTATTGTGGTCACAGGCACACACAGAAAGACAGACAGACACAATAATTTTCGTAAAAGGTCATAAAATGTTTATAAAACAGTAGACAAGTGCTTTGATCATTTTAATATTCTATTGGCTAGCAGCTGTTAGGTTAGAAACCGCAATTGCAATTTTTTTCAGTAGATCTAGTTTTATGAGATAAGATATTTATATTGCTCGCATGCATTTATGCGAGCAATACAAACATTTTATGTAAAAAAAATTAAATTGTTTAAAATTGTACACATTTTCAACACGGGAAAGGTATTTTACTTCCTATGTCATACAACATTAATTATATTGCTATTCTGGCAGACTTTGATCTTCAAAATACATCTAAAGTGCATGGAGGTATTGCACTCATCACTTTCACCGTACATGTTTATTTGGCATATTCCCAAAATTTATACCTTGATGATCCACTGGTTATTGTAGTAGTATGGGTAAACGAGCATACACCTTATAATTTTAGTAGTCCAGTGAATGCTCCATGGCTTAATGGAGAGAACTTGACCAACACTCTAAATCAAGGGTGTCCAAACCTTTCCGCAAAGGGCACAGGTTTTCTTTTCAACCAAGAAGTAGCCACACCTTCCACCTGTTTCAATCACTGATTTAATGAAGAAAAAAAAAAAGAAAGAAAGAAAAAAAGACTAGAATGCACATTATTGTTTTAATTTGAAGCCAGGTGGCAGCCATCTTGGTGAGATCACCTTACTTTAGGATCTCAAAATGGAGCTGTTAAAATGTTT
>JAQMYF010000021.1:29622635-29647651 GCA_030014195.1 Neosilurus mollespiculum
CAGTACATCTACAAAACCAGTCGTCTAGTAATATAATTTCTTTCTTTCTTATAGAAGAGTTGTTCCTAGCTTATAGAGGAATGTAGTTACTCGTGAAATTGGCTCCCTTTGCGTGTAATGGTTATGAATCAAACATCAGTTTGAATCAAGAATCGATTCTTCACCCCAAAAATCGGAATCGAATTGATTCGTGAGTTGTTGTTCGATTCACATCCCTAGTATTTACCATTAGTGTTGGTACACTATATGGTGGCATTCAAGGGATATTTACAAGTGCTGCAAAAATAAAGCAAGAAAGTGTGTTCATACATGATGACAATCATTCTGAAACAGTTTATAATGTCTAACAGTATGCACTACAAGGCGTGATCTGATTGGCTTGCTATTTTGGAATAAATGATTATTCACTGCAAGTGAGGGAGATATCACTGAATAGTCCAGAATGGTGAACTACTTGAGATAAATTCTTAAGATCCATCCAAACTGCAACATTAGCTGAAGGGGTCAAGAAAACCAGTGGATCTCTGTAACTGGAGAAGAGTTTTCTGAACTTGACAGAAAGAAAACCTCAACAAAAGCTAACCATGGAGTGATGGTAAGATGGCATAGATGATTCCTCAGACAGCTCACCTTGAGGCTTATATCTAGCATAATGAAGCACACATGACCACTATCAATCCTTAAAATTAAAAGATAAGCCATAAAAATCTTGTTTATGCTTGTTTTGTAGTCCAAGATACAAGATGCCTTTACTGTTGCTATACACAGTTACTGAAACTGCAGTATACATAACTTGCAAATGTTGGCCAATTTGTCTGTTATAGAAGGTTAAACATATTTTTATCCTGAATAAACAAAAAGTTAACTGCTGTTATTATTAGTAGTCATTATCACGCTTTAAAAATTCTTATCTTATTCTTGCTTTACTTATGTTCATATGGAGTATATACTACAACAATTACTAGGGAAATAACTGATAATTATAATATATTTGGTATCATTAACAAAATCAAAACCTAAGCTTAAATTAGGCTATTTCTCAAGAAGATGGGTACGTGAGGGTACTGTTAAAAATGTTTTTTCCTATAATAAATAATTAGTCGGATCATTCCATGTCAAATCACCTAGCTTTCAGAAAACTTCTCAGGTGACCATCTCAGAATTCAGTTAAATTTTAACCAGACATATAACATGTTTCAACATGAACACATGCAAAATTTCAAGGTCCTAGTTCAAAAACTTTCCGAGATTATGTTCATTTAAAGATCGCAGGCTAGTACCCATTTGTCGGCCCGCAACTTGCAATTTACCATTTGGGGCATTTTTGAAAGCTTGTAACTACCCTAAGAATTACTGTATAACCTTTGCAGAATAGAACAAAACCCACTCTGTCAGAATCTGCAGTCAAAATTAGGTTGCTATTGATACTGAAATTTTGGAAAAAAGTGCACTTTCGAACAAAGTATTTTCGAATTTTTGACACAGAAAATATATTCACCGCCCCAAAATATTTATGTATATTTCCATTGAAAAAAAACAACAACAACAAAAAAAAAAAAACGGTTTTTAAGAAAAATAAATGTGATATGGTGTTTTAGTGAGAGTCAAAAAACTGAACGGTAGGTGAAAATTTGCTTATCTTGCGTGCTCCTGAAGATGATGTAGACAGTTCTCCAAGGCTATGAAACTTTACCAAATGCAACATGTATATCAGATCTAGCAACACACAACATTTCAGCCTTGTTGCTCATTTCCATCTTGAAATTTTCATTTGTGAAATTTTCTGAAATTCTTTATTTTTTTTCTGAAGAGGAATAAAATATGTAAATAAATACAATTAGAAAAGTGACATTTGTCACACATAATTATCTGTTATAGATTCTATTATCAAACTGTACATGTACAATATAAGTTATATAACATATTTATCACTTCAAATTATATATTTATATCCCCACTGAATGATTAATATAAGGATAAATTATGATAGAGATTATATACATCGTCTTGAACTAGGACCTTGAAATTTTGCATGTGTTCATGTTGAAACATGTTCCATGTCTGGTTAAAGTTTCATTGAATTCTGAAATGGTCACCTGGGAACCTCTAGGTGAACTGACATGGAATGACCGAGTAATAAATAATTGAAATTAGCAATAGCATGAAAATTACTACCACCTCCTTTCCAGAAAAGTCAATTGCCAATTGTCAATAATATTGAAAAATGGAAAAAAACCCACTTTAGTTTAGAATAATATTTTTAGTACAAAAAGTATAATAATTATATATATATATATATATATATATATATATATATTACAAAAAACCCTTAAAGATCAGTAGCATGATCCAGGGGTAGAAGGGCATGATATTGCACTCAAATCTTTAAGGAACCGGCCCATAAACCAATGCACTGAAGATGTTCAAATCAAAGAAGAAATTACTGTTTGATCGGATCAGAAAGTGGACATCACCAAAACAAAGCACAAATATGGAGGATCAAAAAGTTGTGTTGGGGTTCTCCAAAATCGTGGCCATTTCATGCTGTTAAAAGAGGAGGAGCTTAGTACTAAATGATCGGCCATATTATGAGAAACACACCATGACCACCATTATAGTAAACGGATAATTTTTCGGCCTTGGAAAGCCATCAGTTTAAAGGAGCTGAGAGAATTTTCACACAAATTAATTATTTTGTTCAGGGCTGAAGATTTTGTTACATTTCTTGAAGATTTAAATTTTAAGGCCAAAACTCTACAGTGAATAAGTACTTGTGAGAGGTGTGGGGGGTTTTTTTGTTTGTTTGTTTGTTTTCAAATTAATTCTTTTGAAAGTTAAGATTTTCGAATTTCTGCACTGGAGAGTTGTTTTAATTATAGCATTACAGCTAACCGCTTGGTTAGTTTTATCCCAAGACATTCTGTTCTTGAAATGCTTGTAGTGAAATACTGAGATAATTTTGATTTAATGCCTAAATGATTAAATCAAGCACAAATTCTCTGTTATTGGCTTTTCTTTCTTTAGTTCTACAAAGCAAAAACCAGTGGTATTATTGATTTTCTGTTAAGCTTTCCATGGGAATTTGTGTATATTTTGTGATATCAAAAAATAGTTATAAAAATTCCCAATTGATTTATCGACATGATATTTAGTACAAAGTTATTACTCAATCACGCTCCTAATCAAAAATAATATCAAATTGTCAAGCTGTAGATCTAAGAAATCTATGCTGCTATGCAAACTTGGTAATCACACAACCACAGTGGGGATGTGATACATCACTACCTTAAAGTGAAATGAAAGGCAAGAATTACAAACTCGCCTGTTATACAGGAACATATGCATATTTTTATCATCTGGTGGTTTTTACGTACAGTTTTGAAGTTGCAATGTGCTAAAATCTGTTTGATAGTTTGCATAAGCCACTTTGAAAATTGCGAGAATAGGATGTATATCTCCCAGTTCATATAGGGCAATAATGGCAATAATAAAAGTATATAGATATTAAACTAATAAAATCGGATAAAAATTAGTGAACCTCTGGACAAAATCAAATGAGGTATGAATACAAATCATACATGCTACTTCAAAGAGTCTGATAGTACATATAAAAGAACAAAATAACGTGACTGCATGTATTTATATGCAAATTAGTTCAATATTACTGACGAAAACACCGGACATTCATGTGACTTTTGACATTACAGTGTTGCCCCAGTGTGTGCAGAATAATTGGTCGTTTTATTTTCTACATGAAAAAGGTTCATGATACAGCGAGTTTTAATAGAAAAAGATGTAATCTATTCTTGCAAGCTTTCATTATTTGTGCTTTTGACTTCCTTTTAAAAAAAGACCAAAAACATTCAACACAACCATTTAACATCCCAGTCAGTTAGGTGGAAATGAGGGAAAAGTCAACATGATAAGCAATTAACTATTTGCACATATTCATTAAAATCAACAAAACAAAATATAAAAACCAAACTTCAATTCGTACTGTGCAGTTACAGTGTTGGCATGGACAGTGTCTGATATACAGCTACTAATGCAACATTGTAAGCAAGTTATTTTGAGGATGATCACAGCATAGTAAGACAATTAGGAAAAAAAACATTTACAGACCACCCTCCTGAAAAATCCAGTTTAAACTGACCAGGTCCCTGATTCCACAACTTGGCTTGAGCTGATCAGTCTTCTTTATTACTTGAACAAACTGGTCAAGAAGTGTTTGTTCAACACTGCTTTAGAAGCAGTAATTTAGGAACTTTTTCCGTCAGTCAGCATTTATCCGCGTTTCAGATAGCTGGTAGCTGCTTAGAACAAACTAGATTTTTCAGCAGGGATTTCAGCACATTATTAAAAATGTGTTTATTAGATTTCATGTACACATACTAATGTGGCCAGCTATTGTCTTTTTTCTGTCTTACAGCTCAGCGTGTTTACATATACAAAATAATTTGACAAAAAAGAAAATCTGATTTCAGGAACAAGTCAATAAGTCTTTCTACATGCACACAAGTAATCTGCACACAAGTAATCTGCACACAAGTAATCTGATGAAGAGAAAAAAACTCTGGTTGTTTAATATAAGTGAGTTTGTCTATAATCAGATTGCTGTTTATAGCGTCACTACAACAATACAAGTTGGATGCATGGATACTTTTTTTTAAAACGAGTTTGTGTGCCACAATGTTTATAAGAATTGAATCTTATTATACACACTCAACAATTTTAAATAAACCCTATTGCATTTCTTGTTAGTTTGTTATAGGATAACTCCTTGTTACTGGCTGATGAGATTTACAATAATACAGAAATTTAAAAATAATAATAAAAAAACTGTCTTGGTAACCTATCTGAGATATTACCAAAGAATGTAGCATAAATATATTATTTCAAAAAATCTATATACACAATAGCTTATCCCTTCTTCAATAGAAAATATCACCTGGATAGTCTAGACTTGTAGCTAAAAACGGCTGGTGTAATCATAAAGACTACAGTGCTCAGGCTGAAAACCCTTTCAACACACTAAGACCTCTCTGGTACACTTTACAGTATACAACTGTGGAAGAGCAAGTTTTAATAATCCAACTATCCAGTGTCACCCACCAAAGAATAGGGCTCCTTTTTGAGTCTAGTACCTCTCAATGTTTCAGTTTAATTCAATTATTTGATTGTCATTATATGTTACAGTGTAACTAAAAAAAGTTGTCATTGTAAAGAGACTGAGTGACATCATGGGGATATAAATTAACAGTCGTCAATGATGAGAGACAAATTATTTTTGTTGTCCCATTTGAATTGTGCCGAAATTTCTACACGACTGCCAAGCTAATTCTGGAAGTCAAGAAAGTCCCAGTTTATTATGAAACTGTTTAACTTCAAGACTGTGGAAACGTGATTAGGAAGTCAACAAAACAGCCTGTAAGTGACGTCATGACTTTTTCTCTCCACACGAGCATACATGATTCCTGAGTGTTTTGTCCCAGGGTGCAAACATATTTGGTAAAATATATTTGTGCATGAAGCATGGTTAAATTACAAAGCTAGGACCAAATAATGTTTGCTGTTGGTGACCGATGTGTGTGACGAGATGCGGATCACAGAGTTCACTTCCAAAGTGATATGTTCCTTCTGCAAACTTCTTATTTTGAAATCACGCCACAATACAAACAAGATCAAAAAAAATTATTTGTCTCTTGTTATTAACTACCTTTCATACTTTTTCCGAAATAAAGTCCCAGGATGCAGAGGTCACACAGGTACTGTACTCACTTTAGTGCAAACATTACAAACTAAATAGTATTTTGTATACACAGTATTCAACACTTTGTGCTGTTGTAGCTGATCCCACATGAATAACCTAAAGATTGCACTACCCAACGCAGTTTCTTCCCAAGTCCCACTTTGCTTTCAGCAAATCATCTAAATACTACAGGCTTAAGAACTCTTGCTGTAATCATAAACACTATAATGTTCATAATGAACATCCTTTCAACACACACAGCACATTTTACCTTCCAGGGATTTGCTGAACAGCTGAATCCTACTACAGAGGCAGCTCTCGCGACGGTGGGCTAAGACGGGGTACACTATGAACAGCTCGCCAGACCATCGCAGGGTCAACGTGCACAACTGTTCACACTCACATTAACACCTAGAAGCAGTAGTGTGCATGCTTTTGGACTGTAGGAGGAAACCAGAGCACCAGGAGAAAACCCACGCAAGCACTGGGAGAACATACAAACTCCATACAGAAATGCCCAGGACTCGAGCCCAGGACCTTGATGCTTTAAGGCGGACATAGTGGTCAGCACGTCCGCCTCACAGCAAGAAGGCCTGGGTTCGATTCCCAGCTCGGGCATTTCTGTGTGGAGTTTGCATGTTCTCCCCGTGCTTGCGTGGGTTTCTTCCGGGTACTCCGGTTTCCTCCCACAGTCCAAAGACATGCACAGTAGGCTAACTGGCTGTTCCGAATTGCCCCTAGGTGTGAGTGTGACTTTGATTAGTTGTGTGATTGTTGGTCCTGCAATGGCCTGGCGAGCTGTCCAGGGTGTACCCCGCCCCCCCCCAGAGTCGGCTGAGATGGGCACCAGCCTCCCCGCGACCCTAATTAGGATCAAGCGGCTTAGAAAATGGATGAACGATACAACTACAGATAGTAACATCAAAGCGTCAGTGCAAGAAGAAACACTACAGTAGTGGACGTTAGGCAAGTACTTCCTCCTCGTGTCCTCCTCTGGGAGATTTTCTTCGCCTCTCTCACTTTGGGTTTGTTCAAAAGTGATGAGATACGTACCAGAATTTCGGTAACGTTCATTTGTGGAAGCATCTACTGACAAAAGTGGTTATAAAGTAAAACGACGAGAGTGCCGGGGAAACTTTCTCCACATGCACCTGGGTGTTATCTGCAGTCCACTTTGACTGTGTGCAAGAGTTTAATGTACACACCAAGGAGACCCAATTAATCCCATTCTAGTTCCAGTAGTTTCCCAGGACATGAAGTTTGAGGGTCCACAGGACAGGAAGGGAAGGGAAGGGAAGGGAAGGGAAGGGATGCTCTTCAGGACTCTGCTCCCTTTCCAAACCGCACCGCTGTCTCCTCCGATACATAAAGTCCAGCGCGGTTTCAACTGACTGAACAATCAGCAACTTTACACAAGGCGAACACGCACCGAACACAGAGGAAGTACCGGGACCCGAAGCGCTCGCGCTACCGACCGCACTTCACGTTCACGCGGACGTTCCCACAATGCACCGTCCACATTCCGCACATTTCCACATCACGCACACCTCAAGGGATCCGACACAGCCCGGTTATTCTTGCTAAATCAACAACAAAAAAATAAACAGACACATACATAAACAAATAAATAAATAAAGCTCGTCGCCCCCACCCACGCAACACATCAGACGATTAGTATCATTCGGAAGTTCCCAGAAGACGAGAGCTTATAAATAAGTTATCCAGACGACCTCTGGGAAATGTTAAACCCTATCACTTTCCGCACGTCCTCCAGATATACTTGATTTGGGTGAATTTACCTTTCTTTTCTCTTTACACTGGCAGGTCAGAGACGGCGGCCATGACAGTTCCATCCGGGTAACTCGGCTGCTTCACTCTGCTGTGTGTGTGAGTAGTGAAGCAGGAACTCAGAGCGGAGGGATATAGCACACTACCTGGAGGTCTCATTAGCTCGTCCTTAAAAAAAACCCCTCTGCTAGCTCATTGTTTCTTCATATTCCGGAAATAAACTTAAAAAAAAACAAACTCTCTTGTTACTGTAATTGTAACTCGAAGCAGTGCACGTTGTAATCCATGCTGCTGGAGTGAGCAGTGTTTATAAACCAGCCCTCATTCACTGAAGAGCTTCTCACTCTGCTGATAGACTTCAGGGAAAGAGACGCCATGTCTGCTCCAAGACCGCCATTTTCTTTAAATGTTCGATTCAATTCAGTTCAGTTTTATGTGTGTAGCGCTTTTTACAACTGACACTGTCACAAAGCAGCTTTACAGAGTAAAAGTAATTTAAGGAGGAATGTAAACATTTGTCTACATCCCCCTACACATCCCTAATGAGCGAGCACATGGCGACAGCGGCAAGGCAAAACTCCCTCAGTTGAAACCTTGAGAGGAACCAGGCTCGGAAGGGAAACCCATCCTCATTTGGGTGAAACCGTAAAAATACAAACCATATAAGAAAAACTTCATTTCAGTCCAACATGTCGTCCGGTTGGATATACCACAGCTGTAAGACCTAAATAATTGCAGCAAGAGAGTTTATATCGCCAGCAGTGAAAAGTCGTCTTCACAGCCGCTGAGTGCAGATCTAAGTCCATATGGATCTTCATCAGCAGGAGAGAAGGGCTTCCGAGATCAGAACTCCAGCCAGCATCAGCACACCAGGACAGACCACAGGACTCACAGAGCAGAAGGATCAGGAGGTTCAGGATCACCGGCATCCATGAAGTAGCATGTGTACCTCAGCAAAAAAAAAAAAAAAAAGGTTGACCACATAAAGCGCAAATAGCTCATCCAGATTACACCAGCATGCAGCAACACATTAATCTATCATACTCAACAGAAATGCATTAATACCTACTGAAGAAATACATCATTCATGATCACTGAGATGTAGTTTTACTCTTATACTTTTCTTAATGCTCTTATATGTTATTTTCTTTAAATGTGTGCTATTAAATTCTTGATTGTGATTGGTCATTGGTCATGGTGATTGATTAATGTTCTGTAACAGCAGCTCAGTCAGTGCACGGTTCATATAAATGCCCTCGTGCCAATACTCTGTGTCTGTACTACCAACAGCCCAGGGTGGCGTAGTGGTTAGCACATCCGCCTCAGCAAGAAGATCCTGGGCTCAGGCTTTTCTGTGTGGAGTTTGTATGTCCCCATGCTTGCGTGGGTTTCCTCCAGGTAGTCCAGTTTTCTCCCACACTCCAGAGACATGCACATTAGGCGAGCTGGCTGCTTCATATTGCCCCTAGGTGTGAGTATGAATCGTTGTTAGTGTGTTATCCTGTGATCGGCTGGCAAGCTGTTCAGGGTGTACCCTGCCTTCACTCAGTGCTCTGAGAACCGGCCCTAGGGTTATGGGAACCAGTTAGCATTTATCGAAGGAGGCTCCACGTCCACCATGGAACAGTTTTTGGTGCAGGGAGCCTCTCACTACCCTGTATATCTGAAACATAACTGAAGTTATTAAAGATAAAAAAAAGAGGGGCGGGGAATGAGATATTAGAGTGCCATTTGATTTGTGTACACCAGAGGGATTAACCCACTCGCTCAGACATTTGCCAAATCACTTAATCCTATTAGAGTCGCAGAGAGGCTGTATTCTATCTCAGCTGACACTGGGCGAAGGTGGCAGTAGACCCTGAACAGCCCGTCAGACCATCACAGGGCCAACAAGCACACAACCATTCACAAACCTAGGGGCAGAACAGACTGTGAGCCTAATATGTATGTATTTGGACTGTGGGAGGAAACTGGAGTACCCCAAGAAAACCCATGTAAACACAAGGAGAACATGCAAACTCCACACAGAAACGTCCCCGCTGATCCTGGGACTCAAACCCAAGACCTTTTTGCTGTGACCTACGCCACCGTGTGGATTTGTATAACAACAGCATAAAGTGTGTTTACAGTTAATTGTAAATATTTGGCCAAGAAATTTTTTGAGGTACAACATATCCAGCTTTATTATAGTGAGTTAAATTCACAGACTTGGGTAATGTTTTTTGCACAGGTACGCAGTATCTATACGCAGTAAGTGATGCCTTAACTCGGGTCATGTGTACATTCCTCCAGAATGCACACACAGAGAAGGAGCTTACCCTTATTCACATGCATGAAGGATTTAAATGTTTTAAGTTTTATTTATTCATTCATTCATTTTCTGAACCGCTTAATCCTAATTAGGGTCACGTGAAGGCTGGGCAGACTCTGGGCGAGGGCAGAGTACACCCTGAACAGCTCGCCAGGCCAATCGCAGGGCAGAAACACACTGACGAATATGCAGCCTACTCTTGACCAAAATCAGCAATGGTTCTTTTACATGCCTCTTACCACAGAGAGTGAGAGACATGGCTGACCTTTGATAACCCAGTTAGCTGCACTGGGGGGACAGCAGTGACAACCCGTTGATAGTGGGGCTTGAACCCCCGACCTTGGGATCAGTAATCCAGCACCCTTCCACCAGACCCCCACTGCCCCGTTTAAAGTTTATGTCTCTATAAATATTGTTTGTCAATAACCAAGATGGAGAAATAATTAAATAAAATGCGTAATCTGTTTGTCACTTGATCTCAGTATATATACACCTGTTCTGAAAGGCCCCAGAGTAAAACAAAGGAAGTGACAATATGAAGACCAAGAATCTCTCCAAATAGGTTTGATTTAGGGTTGTACAAAAGTACAAATCCCCACAGAGCATCATTAAATCCATCATCACAAAACTGAAAGAATATGGCACCACAAACTGCCTTGACAGGGCCTACCACACTTCACAGACTGGGCAAGAAGGGTAACAGAGAGGCAACAAAGAGACTAAAAGTAACCCTGAAGGAGCTGCAAAATGCCACAGTAGAGACTGGGGACGAACTTGAAGGGATGCCACAGTCCAGTCCGAATGTAGAATTCAGTTCTGTCTTTTCCCTACACTAAGATTCATCTTATGTGCCAATGATCAGCCTTAGTGGGTGTGTTTAATCATTTAAACCACTATAAAGATTTGCACTTCTCGGGGTCGAAACTGTCACTTCTGTTCTATAATGTACAACACTAATAAGTTGTGTATCATAGAAAGCCTTACATATACGATACATGAACATTTAAGAATTACCTAAAATAAAATTTTCCTTATAAGTAGGCAATGAAATAAAGTTTATACAAAGATAAGGGATAGAGAACTTTCTTTTTAAATCTTTCATAACTGTTTTATAAATCTGACCACTTATTTATACCCAACAAATTATATTTCTCATATTTATAACAGGAACGTGCTGGACAAATTTCTACTTACATTAAAATTTTGGGGTTGTATGCTCACAACATGACTGTTTTGAATTTAACAAAGTGATTAATCTTCCATGCCAGGCCAAAGTGGATGTATCCACCACTAGAATAGATTATCCTAACAAGGTGTGAACTCCCCAAACAAGAGAAGTCACAGGGCTACTGTTTGATGTGGATCTTGAGATATCAGGCCTGCCGCATTTTAAATGTGATGTTTTGATCATGTACAGCCATTAACAGCCATTGAACTGATTAGGACTGCATATCAATCACCCATAGAGCATTAATAAACCAGATTAATCAAGCTTATTTGTATAAATCAAGATTGTGGTGATGTCAGAGATGTTAGCCCTTACACTGTTTAAGCCACAGCTCTTTCTGTGGATATTAATATTTAGTCATCATATTTGAATGTTACTGCAGTTTTTCTTTTTGTTGTTTTTTTATGAATCCATTTTCCAATATATCCAATGTGCAAATACATTATAATTTAACAAATATTACACTTTCAACACAGCTTGAATGAATCATAATCATAAGTGTTACACAAAACTATTTAACTCTTTCGAAAGAGCTTTCCTTTCCATCACAAAGGTTATCATAACTATTTTTATGATTATAATAAAACATATTACATTATTCAACACAAAATAAATAAATATTTTTAAAAAATCAACAGAAACAGTACTCAGCAGGTTTACTTAACATGTTTGCCAGTTTTATACTTATGTGTATGTTTATACTAGAAAATAAATACTGAATAAAGAAAAATATTAATTGAATACATTTCTAGATATATAAATGCTGTTGATTGTTGTTTTGTTGTGCCTAAATAAAATTGTATGTTAAATGGCATTAAAAATGATTGGATATTAAAATACAAACACAAAAACTGTCTGTAATGTAAAGTTTATATGTGGAAGCTTTACTCTTAATTTTTTGTTATTGTCCAGATTGTTGGTATTTGCCTGAACATGCTGATTCCTCAAGAAATACATAGAATAGAATTTGTAAAAAATAACAACAACAACAAAAATAGGTGTGAATTGGGGTGTGGTCGGTGGAAATGGGTAATGTTCATTAATGGATGTCACAGACCTCTACCCTCTAGAACTGTGTAACTCCACCTCCTTTTGGACCAAGGAATTCTGGGATAAATACTGGCAGGCCTCAGTACAGAATCAGAGTCAGAAATATAAGCAGCAAGAAGTTGATCTTCTCTGCTAGCTTAGATTTTATTAGCCTTTATACTGTGATCTGGGGAAAGTTGCTTTTGTTCAAGAAGAATTTACAGCCATGTGGTCTGATAGCATTGTTGGTAAGGACAAACTGATAAAGTTCTCAAATTTTTCTTTTTTTTGTTTGTTTGTTTTTTTTTTTAAGTTATCATATTGGCCTATTTTTAAGAAATGTTATTTATTTTGAAAAATGCCATTTTCTCCTTCAGGTAAAGATGGAACATCCCAGGCCAGCAAGATTGCAGGCCGGAGGAAACGGACCAGTTTTACCAAAGAGCACTTGGAACTCCTCAGAATGGCTTTTAGTGTGGATCCTTACCCCGGCATTAGTGTCAGAGAAAGTCTATCCCAAGCCACAGGCCTCCCAGAGTCAAGAATTCAGGTATATGTCAACACAAAATAATCATGCCTTCACAAGTGTTAGCTATTTATCATAACATCTAAGCTGTGAGTTTTGTACTTGTGTGTTACTTAATCAAACATATGTTTGTTTGTTTTTTTTTTTTGAATAGGTATGGTTCCAGAACAAGAGGGCAAGGACACTAAAGAACAGATCCACTCGGTCCTCACCTCAGCCTGAAGCTACTTCGTCACTGCCCAGCCCTTTCCTGCCACCCCACATGGTAAATGTGAGGGAGAGTAGACAAACATCATTTAATGCCACTCAGCCTCAGCTGAGAGAAGACCGTGAGCAGGACTGCTTCTTTACTGACTTGTCTCCGCAGAACTTTGGCCTTCCACCAGGTGCTGATGGATGGAGAGCTCACTGCAGCACTCCATCCGTCAGGCCACGTCAGGATCGGCTGATGGGTACAAGCCTGAGCCCTTCGTCCTTTCATTCTGACTTGGAAGTTACTCCAGTTGGCTGGAACTCCATAAGAGCACAGGCCTCACCAGAATGTTTGTGGAGTCCACAGGGCACTGGAAACAACAAAGATGAGAGCCAGGTCTTTCTCTATCCTCCACCACCTTATCCTCATGGCAGTGTGAGGTCTGGGTTTCTAAACAGCCTGAAGTCTACTTCTCCTGACTCAGGAGATTCTGCATTTTGGGATATGGGACTGGAGAACACCTGTCCTATGCAGTATTCTCAAGGAGGAAGTGGTCTTTGGGAAGAATCTGCTCAGGAGCAGCCACTGGCCCCGCTGCCCAATCTGTCTTCCCAGTGTCTAGAGGAAGTTCTCGGTGAGATAGAACCAGGCTGGTGGAAGATTAATGGACAGATGGAGCTACAATAGGACTATGTGCTCAAAAAAGTCCTGTCAAATGACTAATTTCAAAAGAGAAAAAGGACTGTAGCTAATTTAAGAAAAGTTGTCATTTTTTGACTCATGAAATGGTAGGGCAGTGATAATATTTAAAGTTGTTTTATTTATGAATCTAATATAAATATCTTCAAAAAGAGGGTTATCCATAGGACAAGATTTTACTGACTATTGTATCATTATTTAAGACCTTTGGTCAATTTTTCCATACTTAAACCTATTTATTTCATCATATTGTGGAAGTTCAGGTTGCTGAAAAATGTAAATATTCACTTATTTTTTACAATAATTTATTGCAAATAAAAATTTTAAGAAAACGAATTAGTTTTGTACTTTTTCATTCGTTTTTCAAAATCATTTTTGTTTCCAAGCACGTTATTTTGCACGACGGTATTGGGGCGGAATCATCAGTCTCGGAACGCTTAGTTCGGAACATTTTGTTTCGCCCGACGAAATATTCGCGACGGAAGTAGACCCGGAAGTGGCGCACACGTGAGAAACACAACTGATGCTCAGGATTCAGTAACATGCCTTGATACAAACCCACTGGTTCAGTTTAAAGTGAATTTGAATTGCAGCGTGAGTTGCTTTGAGAAAAGCTGAGTTTTTGTTTTTGGGGTAAGTGTGTATTATTTTTTTTAAGTTATTTATAAAAAATTTGAAGGATGAATTAATAACATAACCGCCTGCTTTTAGCCACTGTGGCTAAATCTAGGGGTGGTATTTACGGCTAGCACCAGACATTATATTGCCTTTAACTGAAATGAACAATTATTTGTATTTATGGCCTCTGCCCTTCATTTACAGTTAAACTGGATAGTTGTTTAAGTTTATGATTTGATAGTTTGTTAGGCAGTAATGGCTTTATATACACCAGGGGACTGTATACATATCTGTATGTACACAGAATAGCCGTTAAGTCTTAAACATGTTCTATTATGAAGCACAGATCTCCATGGTGTGAAGATGGAGGGAAAGGAACAGAAACGACATCAACAGAAGCAAAGTGGCCCCAAAGCTGAGAAGAAGAAAAAGAGGAAGCAGCGAGATCAGGGAGCAGAACTGGAGCAAGATGAGCGCAAAAGAAATCCTAAAGCATTTGCTGTACATTCTGCCGTTCGCATGGCCAGGACCTTCCATAGGTGAGAGCTCACTCTCAGAGCTTATGTAGGCCACATTTTAAATCTGTGCAGTGTATCGCTTACTATCATCAGAGTACAGGTCCTGAACAACAGGACTGTGACTTTGAAATGAAATGCAAAAGTGTCAGTTTTAATAAGGGAGCACCTACGTCTGAGAGAACCATCAAGGCTCAAATTAACAATTAACGAATTCTAATACATTCATGCCATTTATTAACAGATTTGTGTTGACGGTGTCAGAAAGCTTAGATTGAAACCATTGCCTGTGCAGTGGGATACTGTATATACATTGGGTTTTATGTATATTTAAGATTAAACTTAATTAAAAAGAAGTTATATGTGAAGCCAAGGATATGTGCAGGGGTCAACAACTATTGTCTACAAGGGAAAATAGGTATTTTATTTAAGTAAAAACTTCTGAAAGAAATTGTTTAAAACCATTTTCCCTCATGTTAACTTGGGTCTTGATGACATCATTCTGAGATTCAGTTTTCAAATAACCAACCATAAAATCTTATGCTTATAGCTATTGGTCTTTTTGATTAAGATTTTGCTTAAAAGGTTTGATTCAGATTAGGTATCAAGTGTTGTCTTATTTAATTATGAGAATGTGTTGCTTTGAGGACTTTTTTTTTTTTTTTTTTTACTTTAATGCATCTCTAACTTTAGTGCATTTATGCGGAAACATTTTTGAGAAAGATTGGGTGTAAGAATTGATTGTTGTTTAAAAAAGGACTAACTTAATATTCATTAATTTTCTTTATCATATTTGTAATGGTTTTTCATAATGAAAAAAATCAATACTAAACATTTTTAATGGAATAAAAAGCAGGCAGGGTGCTAATCTTTAAATATTTTTCCTGTTCTGCATAGGACCCAAGACATAAAAACTAAGAAACATCATATACCTTTGGTAGACCGTACACCTTTGGAGCCACCACCTGTTGTCGTGGTTGTAATGGGGCCTCCTAAAGTGGGCAAGAGCACCCTCATCCGTTGCCTGATCAAAAATTACACACGGCAGAAGCTTTCGGATATCTGTGGTCCTGTAACAATAGTGTCAGGTGAGTTAATGATTTATTTATTTTTTGCTATAGTCCTGTGTTTGCTTTATATGAATAATACACAGTATTAATATATCTCTTTTGTTTATCTTTAGGGAAGAAACGGCGTCTGACTTTTATAGAGTGTAACAATGATATCAGTACCATGATAGATTTGGCAAAGGTTGCAGACCTGGTGAGTGTGTGTCAGAAAATTTTAGTTAATTCTTAATTCTGATTGATCTGTTAGTTAACAAACATCTTTTCTGTTCATCAGGTCCTGATGCTGATAGATGCGAGTTTTGGCTTTGAGATGGAGACCTTTGAGTTTCTCAACATCTGTCAGGTCCATGGTTTTCCTCGTGTCATGGGGGTGCTCACACATTTGGATTCCTTCAAAAATAGCAAGTCCCTCAATAAGACCAAAAAACGTCTGAAGCATCGCTTTTGGACAGAAGTGTACCAGGTAAAGAAACACGTCAATAATGATATTAATCCATCTGATGTGCTTGGACTGTGTGATATGAACGTGTCAATTAAGTAATTTCATATCTTGATAAGGATACATAGCACATTTACTGTAAACTCAACGTGTAAGTAAATAATAAACAACTAAATGAAAACAAACTTATTTAATCTTTAAAAACTTTAGGAATGCAGCATGCAAGTCAGTCAGTAAATGTATTTAATGCCATATCAGCATTACAAAAGATATGTATTGTAAGATCTACACAAATTAAAAAAGTGAATAAAATTGCACTGTTATTAAAATATATATAAACTGCGGTGCGCCTGTTCCAGGTGTGTCCACCTGTCTGTGTGTGTGTAAGTACTGATTCAGATGGGTTAAATGCAAAGCTCAAGTTCCTCTCATGGGATTATTAAAGTATCCTAAAAAAATCAGCCATTAAAAAAATTATTCAAATTCAAGTTTGTCACATACAAATTATACACAGTACAATATGTAGTGAAATGCTTAGTACCACTGTCCAAATGTAAAGAATAAACTATCAAAGCAACAAGAACAAAAGAACAATAATTAAATTTTTAGAAGAAAAACTTTACAAAGAAAAATAAAAAAAAAAATTAATTTAATAACCGGGTCTGTTTTAACTTGGCCTAAGCAGTGCCACTCTATCCATCATTTGTATCACTTAGCCATCAGGGTCACAGGGAAACTGGAGCAGCAAGACCTGGGGTACATCCTAGGCAGATTGGTAGTACTTAGCAGCCTGTTGTCTCAAGTTAACAAGAGTAGCACATATGAAACAATGCATGTTTTTATATCATAAGCAGATATACATTGTCATTTCACACGGTCATAAGATCTGTGTGTTGACTTTTTTAATCTTTAACCTAAAGGGAGCCAAGCTGTTTTACCTGTCGGGGATGGTGTATGGCGAGTATCAGACACAAGAAGTGAAGAACCTTGGACGGTTTATTTCAGTCATGAAGTTTAGACCTCTGGTGTGGCAAACTTCTCACCCTTATGTTGTGGCTGATCGGTAAGTGTAACTCCAGGGTCCCTGATTGGATCTAGGACAAAGATAGGTCTAAATATGTGCATGCATGATGCCCTGTTATATAATGATCTCCCTGCCTCATATGCAGTATTCTAAGAAAAGGCTCCAAATATCACCAAGATCATCACTGACGATGAGTGAATACATGATTACATTTCATTTCTGTCTGCTCAGGATGGAAGATCTAACTGATCCAGAGACTATTCGATTAAATCCTAAATGTGACCGGACTGTCTCACTGTATGGCTACCTGCGTGGCACATTCCTGAAGAACAAAGGCCAGGTTCATATTCCAGGTAAAACACCCAAATTATAATCATCAGTACAGTCATATACCGAGGTCTCGAACAGGTGGTGAGGTTTATGTTTTAAATTTAAGAAGGTAACTCCATGGCACAGCATAGAATTAGTAATTAAGACCTAGGTATAGCTATATTGTGGCAGGGTCTTGGTCGAAGGTCCGAGCAAGGTCACAAGGTTTGTTTTGAAGATTGAGTGCTTACAGCTTTAAAACTAGTTCAGATAGACATGTCGTTACTATGGAGCACTAATAGGGAACCATATATGGACTTTCCAATGAGACAATTACCTTTGACCTTGAGTGGTCAAGTCCCGGACATCTTGTAAAAACTTTAAACTAGGGGGGTTATTTTCTTTTTAATTTGGTCACATACTGTAGAACATAATGTAAGATGAGCACATGGGTAATTAAAACCAGTACACATTTAGGGCTTATTTGCTGCATTACCCATGCTACAGGGCAGCGGTACCTTGCATTCTGAGTGCATCTTTAGTTCATTATGTGCTTTTCTGGTTGTTTGCATTTAATGAGTATAGGTGAAACTATCAAACAATCTATCGAACAATTTTCTTATTACTATTAAGTGTGTAATGATGGAACATATCCTAGTAAATTGACTCCAGTGAAATAATCACACTTGTTTTCACTTATGCCTCCACGTAGATGTTTTCTCTTTAGATAACTCGAGAGCCTGTTGTTTTAACCAGAAAACATTTGGCTTGCTGTGTACATTTTATTGATTGTTTATCAAAACACTCTTACTGTATGATAATGTGTTATGTATAAATTTGCTTTACAGGAGTAGGAGACTTCTCTGTATCTGATATCAGCTTTCTTCCTGACCCGTGTCCACTGCCAGAGGTTCTGAAGAAGAGAGCCCTGAATGAAAAGGAGAGATTGCTCTACGCTCCCATGGCAGGGGTCGGAGGAGTGGTGTATGATAAAGATGCAGTGTACATTGACATGCCTGTTGGGCATGTTAAACCGGACCAGGTTTGGTTACTTAATTTCTGCTTTTGGTGAAAATTTCTACTGTTTTTTTTTTTTTTTTAATGAGTAAGCTGGCTTATCAGTATGACCATCGCTCTCTAGTACTGAATAACAAGACTTAAAACCTTAACGCATTTGTACAGCAGTATGTGGTTTTGGAAAAACTAATCGAAACAAAATGCAAACAAATGAAGAAAAGGCATTTATATCTTTAAGTATAAAGAGTTTTTTAATTGCTTGTTGATGTATGGTACAGTAAATCACGTTTCCACTCCATTCTCATGGATTTTTTTTACAGCTGTAGTTAAGGCCAGATAATAATAATAAAAAAAAATCCCTGTTTCTCATCAGAACTTTTTGAAAACCTAAATGCAGCACACTTTTTTGTAAATAGAGAAATGAGGTGTCTGTTGAAACCCAAAAGCATTTAAAGCTAAATATAGGTAAAGTGAGTGAAGCTATACAATACACCCTAGATGACCACTCTTTTACTTATACATTTAACATGCATTAAACTCTGAACAGCTGTCTATAGAACAGCAGCCGTGCAGTTCCAAAAACATTTCAAACTATTTCAGACAGAACTAATCGAACTAACACGAAATCATGCTCGGTGTCATTTTTAGTTTGTCTGAGGCGTTTTCCGAGGTTGTGTGTGGTTTCAAAAATATACATATATTTTAAATCGATGCAGTGCCAATTTCCGGTTGCGGACGCTGATAAGAAACCGGGAATTTTTTTTATCCGGCCTAATCAAGACAATCTTCTTAAACAAGAGTTTTCAGACTAGAAGCTTGTTTAAGCAAAATAACGTGCTTTAATAGGAAAACAGTGGTGTACCATTCCAAAGTTGATATAAGGGATAATCTACAGCAAGCCAGTAATTTGGTTGAAATAAACCCTGACATGGTGACCCAGGACAGATTCTGAAAAACTAACCCCTGTGAAAACAAATATGGACTCATTACAGTTAATATTAGGATGTTACCAGTTTTTGTTTGTTTGTTTGCTTGTTGATAGTTATTCAAGTTGTTGATAGTTGCCAGTGAACTGGGTAAACAAGTGCAAGTATAAACAAAATGGGAAGGTTATAAAAGGAAAAAATATAGATAAACCAAAGATGTGAAAACATCAGGATGAAAAAGCAGTTTGCCTTGAAAATAGAAAATAGACAGTGAAACAAATGAAAAAGAAAAGAGTGGAGTTAGTTTTGTGACAGAACTGTAAAAATCAGCTGAATGAACGGGAATTTTCGTTTACTTTAGAAAAGCTCGGGGAGAACCAGCACTAAAGAAAACAAGGTTACAGCGAGCTTAAGAGAAGCACTCGTGAAGTGTGAATAATTGGATGAAAGTGATGTTCAGTGATGAATCATAACTCTGCTTTGGCCAAGGAGATGATGCTAGAACTTTTATCTGGTGCTGTTCTAGTGAAACATGAAGTACAAAGATGCCTGCAGAAAACAATCTTATGATATGGGGTTACATGTTAGGTAGAAGACCAGGAGAGGTAGCGATCATTATGTAAATTAAGATAAATCATTAATTGAGCATAAATTTACATTAAGAAAAGAATTTCCAAAAGAAGTTAATCTAGAGATTTAAATGAGATTATGTTTTAACAAGTGCTGTCTTCCCCTTTATTTGGGATATTTTTCTGATTTCATAATGTGGAAAGAATACATGCCATTACTTGAAGCGTTTGAATTTGACAGCCACAATCTTCCACTGTTAAACAAAACTTGTTTTGTCATATGTGTCATTTATTTATTTAATATATGAAGTGAAGAAAAAAAAAAGCTGGGGTTGTACACAGCGTGCAGTTTCTGATTTCCTGACAACTTTCACATCTTGCAAAACTTTACAGGTTTGCAACTTTAATTCTGGTGCTTACAAAGACTCTGCAGACTTCATCAAAAATGATAAATTACACAAAATGTCACCATATAGATGGTTAATCATTTAACTGCCCAACCATTCAGTTTGTGCTTTACTTAATGGGTGTCTTAAAGCCAGATATAGACCAAAGTTGCCTGATGGACATAACTGAAGAAATCTGGTCACATAAACAGCTATAACCTAAAATTGTTTGAATGAAAACCCAGCAAAAGTCTGAATCTGTTGCTGCTAACAAGTTGCTAGTAGGATGTTAAAACTTTCTCTCTTGTTGTTTTATAAGTGTTCTTTCATAAATTGATTTTAAATTATCTGTAGTTTTCTGATACAAAAGCTAAATATCACAAATATCATCTGTCATGAAAATGATAGAATGTCAGATGTAGAGATATTATGTATATTCCCTGCTTGTGATTTATCTCCAACATTTCAGATGCAGATTTAAACATGTGTCATGGCTGCTGTTGTTAATGTATGTTCTGTAAAAGAGCATCTGTCTTTCCGTGACAGGAGGAGGTGCATCCTGCTACAGAGCTGATGCAGTCCCTTATGGGCACGCAAGCCACTCTTGATGTCAAGATTGCAGCCAGCAAAGTTTCACTGTTCACAGGAACTAAAGCACTGACTCAAGATGAAGTGCAGGAGAAAAGGTCTGTGACTTGGTTATTTTGGTCAGTTTATATATTATTTTTCTGTTTACTTATTTGTTTCTATCTTCTGAGTTCATATGTTATTCTAACAGTGGAAGGGAAGGACCTGAGGAGAGCCGAGTGTGGGACCTGGAGACTCAGAGAGAGAGAAGGAAAGTTGTCTTTAAAGATGAACCAGGGAAAGACTATAATGAAGAAAGTGATGAAGACTCAGATGAAGAATTTGAAAGCAAGGAGGAAAAGGGAGATGAGGAAGAGGATGATGATGATGATGATGAGGTAGAACATGAGGAGGAGGAAGGCAAACTGGAATTGCGTAAAGTGTCAGAGGATGAAAGGAAGAGTGTGAAAGAGGCAGCTCCCCCCATGAAGAGACAGAAGCTAGAGGAAACTGGAAAAGGAAGCAGGTCTGTGGTAGAGATGCCCGTATTCGCAGACAGTGATGATGACCTAGAGAAGAGTGATGAAGAAGAATCAGAAGAAGAAGAGGTTGACGAGGAGGAGGAAGAAGAAATGGAGCAAGGTAGACAGAAGTCTAAGAAAAGAAGTTCAGCCCCTCCAGACTCTGGTCATTGCTCTGAAGAGGAGGAGGAGTATGATGAAGTGCAAGATGATAGCAACTCAGAAATAGAAAAACAAATAAACACCTTAAGAAAGGGTGCCGTGCAAAAGACTATTTCCGAGGACGATGAGGAAGAAGAGCAGGAGGAGGAGTTAGATGATACAATGGATGCTGAGGATGAAGGAGAGCTGGGATCTGAAACTGCTGGTACTTTCTCATTGTTTTTTTTTTTTTTTTTTTTTTTTTTAATCATCATGGCAGTTTGAGTCTTTAAACCACTTTATTTCCCTAAAACACTTATTTTCATTTTAAAGCAAGGACCTTACAAGGGGAGTTAAACCTGACCCCATATAAATGTTGTATTGATTCTCATTAAGTTTTGTTGAGCCAGTTGATGTTTTTGTCTTAGGTTTACAAGATTATTGACTGATGTGTAAATCCTTATTTTTATAGTCTCTATGATATATATATATATATATATATATATATACACACACAGACATTGAATACTGCCATTACATACAGAATGTGATAGTGTGAACCATACTGTATATCAACCTATTAATGGGTACCATGTTGTGTAGCCATAATCTGTTTTATGCTTATGTTTGATGCGTGCCTGTCAGGAGCACTACGCTGGAAAGAAGATTTGGCCCGGAAAGCCACGGAAGCATTTCAGAGACGGCAGCGTGCTGCTCCTAACCTGCGCAAGCTGGTATATGGCACAAGTGAGTGAACAAAAAGCAAGCGTATATCAAACTCCAGACTAGCTGGCATTCATTAGATGAGACATGTTTAAAGAATGATCTGCTTCTCTTTTGAAAGGCGTACACTGGATTTTTGCGGGTCATGTTGAGGTCCATTGTAATCTTTTGGGATTTAATGAATGCAGGAGGTTATTGAGTGGAAACTAGTTTGTATTTCTCAATTGTTTGTGTCAGCGGTGGCAGAGGAGGAGGAAGTGAACAGTGAGGAGGAGGAGGAGTTGGGTGGTCTCTTCCGAGTTAGTCGGCCAGAGAATAGTAAGAAAGTAAGAACGGATGCTGTGGACTGCTCACGTTTCCAGCCTGATGCAAGCCATGACTGGGACCAGGAGGAGGTGAGGATCATGGCCAGTATACTGTCCCATCTAACTGTGTCTTTTTGTCTGTTTTCATGGCTTAATTTTTTATATATTAAGAATATTTAGGAAACTGACTGAAGGTCTCATTTGTACTGATGCATGTGTTTGCAGATGTTGGACTCCATAAGGGACTGCTTTGTAACTGGAAAATGGGAAGGAGACAAAGATGCTGCTACTCTGCTTAAAGAGGATGGTAAGTGTATTAGTGCTTTTTCCCAACAAACCAACATTTTTGGGATTTTTTTTAATTTACTCTTATCATGCTAGATGAAATGTATGGCGATTTCGAGGATTTGGAAACTGGGGAGATTCATAAAGCAAATTCTGGGAAAGGAGTTGAAGCTGAGGTACTTGGATTAAACTTGCATTCTTGCATATCACGTTTCTTTGAACCTTTTTTGCCCTTGCGTTATGTTGGTGTGTGAATTTATGTATGTTTGTGAGCAGGGGGATGATGAAGAGGAGGAGGAGGAGGAGGAAGAAGAGGAGACACCCACATTAGTGACGGTTGATGAAGAAGCTCAGAAAAACAAGCGACTGGAAAAGAAGAAAAGACTGAAGGAAAGGTTCAATGCAGAATATGATGATGGAGATGCTACCTACTTTGATGACCTCAAAGAAGAGATGCAGAAGCAGGCAGAGGTCAGAAGTTACAGCTGTAAAACAGCTTACATTTATTCAAACTTAACCTCTGAGCATTTTATGTGGTTGCTTTTAGGTAGATTTTTTTTATTCCATTGGATTCATGGTCATTCAGTTTTCTAAATGACCATGACATTTGACATTTATGAATATGAACATTTCTACAGCCCACAGCAGGAACCTATCAAACCATAAACAAAAGGGTTGTATGTGTGTACACACAAACAGCCACTGAAAATTTAAAGAGATCATTATTAATTTTTCCCACAGCTGTGTATGCAAAACAGAATAGCAAGAACAAGGCTTGAAGTAGTCATGCTAATTAAATGGACAATCACAAACCGGTACCATGAACTTGACACAATCAGGACAATGAAGGAAGGGGGCAAAACATAAACCAAAACAAACACACATGGCAAAAATAAACAATGCAGCAGTGTGCACTGTAGTGCCCCAGCCTCAGCTATTACATGCTGCTCCTGATGTGACGAAAGAGTAGGGGATGGCTTATGGCCTATTCTAAATAGGTGTAGTCATTATTATTATTATTATTATTATTAAGAGGTCACAATAATGCTAGATAATAAAGTTTTAAAAAATGAGTGGGTAACTGGAAGAGACACGTTGTAGGATTGCATGATGAGATGACTTACAGGATCTCTTCTGTTGCGAGATTGGAAAACTGTGCCTGGGAATGGGAATCGTGTTTGATGTGGGGTGGGAGTGAACCTCTGGCATGTTAAATCTTCCCATCAATAAAGTTGACAAGGTCTTGGGAGGTCAGTGAGGATGGGGCAGGAGGAGCTAGTGATTTGAGTAATGATAAAAAGATGATGTGTGCCTTTTCCGCGAATCTTGTGCAAGCATCACACTAAGCAGTGTCTACCCAATCATCTTTCAACAAAATTGAGCATTTGTGTCTGTCTTTATATTTGTGTGTGTGTGTGTGTGTGTGTGTGTGTGTATATATATATATATATAGACGCATGTGTCTGTCTATATAATCAGACTGAAATATTAAATATATGCATTTAATATTTACATTTTCATATTTGGGATGAATGGCATCAAGTTTGGCTGGGAAAAGACAAACAAAACCAAGACTTGATAACAGACTTCATATGTTATACACAGCTAATATACTTTTCTTAATGTATGTCTGCAGCTGAACAGAGCTGAGTTTGAGGACATGGATGATGAGACTCGTGTTCAGTACGAAGGCTTCAGGCCTGGCATGTATGTGCGCTTGGAAATCCCTGCACTTCCTTGTGAATTTGTTACCAACTTTGACCCGCATTATCCAATCATACTTGGTGCCTTGGGAGCCAGTGAAGGCAACGTAGGATATCTGCAGGTGAGCATAAATCAAAAGATAAGTGTTTGCTGTCTGCTTCTTCTTCATCATTCAGAATGGTGAATATCAAGTATAAATCCATGACTCCCTGCTTAGAAACTTAATTTGAAAAAAAATGCCCACATTGTTGGAAGAAATCTTGTTTTCTGTCTCCTTTTTCTGGTTCCATCTTTTACATTGCTTGTTATTCTTTTTTTTTTTTTTTTTTTTTTTTTTTTTGAAAGTTGGTTTTTATTTTTATATGTTTAAAACA
>JAQMYF010000021.1:29647661-29657793 GCA_030014195.1 Neosilurus mollespiculum
TTTTATGTATCCTTTTTCTGGTTCCATATTTTACATTTGTTTTTTTTATTTTTTTTTTTTTTTTTTTTTTGATGTGAAAGTTGCTTGTTATTCTTATCTCTTGACAACAGATGCGTTTGAAGAAACACCGCTGGTATAATCGTATCCTGAAGACCCGTGATCCACTCATTCTATCGTTAGGCTGGAGACGTTTCCAAAGCATTCCTCTCTACCACATTGAAGATCACAATGGTCGGCACCGACTTCTTAAATACACGCCTGAACATATGCACTGTGGCGCCTCTATCTGGGGTAAGACAGATATATCCTCCCATAATTCAGGAAGGTGATATTTCTCTCAAGTCACTATTTAGTGTTGTCCTTCACCTTTATCTCTCTATTTTTGCTTTGCTGTCCCTACCATTAGGACCAATCACACCCCAGGGAGCAGGCTTTCTTGCTGTTCAGAGTGTTGCAGGGACACAAGTAAGATATTTATTATATTAAAATATGGAGCAGCAGTTTTAACCAGTTGTTCTTTTGGCTTGCTATTCGAGCTATTCTGTGTACTATTCTGTAGTTTTCTCCTGTTAATTCCTTTGAATTTTTGTAACCTTCCTTAGGCAAATTTCCGCATTGCAGCTACTGGAGTTATCTTGGATTTGGACAAATCTGTGACCATTGTGAAGAAGCTGAAGCTGATTGGATGCCCATATAAGATTTTTAAGAACACATGTTTTATCCAGGTAGGGGCTTCTACAGGGTGAGACAAGTATTTGCAGTTTCATCAGTGCTGCACATGAGAGAGAGTGCCTAAAATGTTTTCGAGGTGATGGCTATGTTTGAAGAATAGCCACCCTTGTAAGGTCAGGCAGTCAGAAGCACTGCTATGTGCATATGTGGGTCCTGCAATTGAGATTTGAATCTGAGTTTATTCAGTGTTGTATGCCATCTGTGACCCTGGTGCACCAGAGGGTGTAATTAACCATGTTCTATTGCGAGAGAAGGCTGGCAGGGTCGTTGTTTTCTCTGACACTGCCAGTTGGGAGGCCAGGACTTTTCATTCCATGTGGTTGGTAGGTCAAAAAGTGTCATAGCAGGAGTCAGTGGACAGTGAGCTAAGGAGAAAATGGTGGGAATTCTGTCATTAAGCTTGTAGGAAAATAATTTATGAAGTTAATTAGTCATTGTTCAAAAATAATTGGGTCCTCTGAATGTAAAAGCATGTCAGTGACTCTGACTTTTCTTGCACTCTCTCAGGGAATGTTTAACACAGTGCTGGAGGTCGCAAAGTTCGAGGGTGCCTCTATCCGCACGGTCAGTGGGATCAAAGGTCAGATTAAAAAGGCTCTGCGGACGCCGCCTGGAAGCTTCCGAGCCACATTTGAGGACAGACTCCTTATGAGTGGTAAGGTGGACTGTATACTACTTAAATACTTTGAAAACTATTTGCGGCAGGGCAGTTCATAATACCTGTCTCCTAAACCACCTTGTGTGTACTAAATAGCATGCCTAAATTATTCTGTCCAACAGTATGTAGTTCAAGATGTGTTGCTAAATTCATGACACTGAGGATATAATTGAAAATATAAACTTCATTGCACATTCCATGTCCAATGTACCCTCAATGCTAATATTTTAAAATAGATTTTAAAATTAAATAATCTACTTCACTACTTTGGGGGACGGTTGAATTAACTTAAAAATATAGAGTTATTGCCCTTTGATGACATGTGCATTGGTAGCCATCTTTGGAGTCACCACATGTTGACAGTCTAGAAGTCCGTGTTGTTGATTGCCTGTATTTGAAGGTTCATGATTTCTGATTCTGAACATTACAGGTAGGTAAAGCTTTCTCGCAACCATAAAGGACATTCCAAATGATTATTTAAATCAATTACATACTGTATGCACACATTAGTTTCTTCCTTTGTTAATACTGTGCAGTACTTTATATTGTTTCCGTGTACAAAATATCTTTCCCAAGATAAATGTACAGATAAGGATCTATTTTGTTAGAAAAACATTTGTTCTGAAGTACTTATTGATTGAAGTTGGACTCATCTCCAGTTTTTTCACATTTTCACTTTCCTGTTTCCATTGTGTCTCATCAGTTACCCACAGAGATGGGTTTTAAATGAATTGTAGTTGATGCAGTGTATTGATATTTATGATTTACTATTAGAAACTATTTTTGCAATGTCATGTGGCCTGGTTTAGTTAAATTGATTTCTTACTTCATAGAACTCACATTATTTCTAACCATAGGTGAAAACCAAGGGAGGTTTTCTGTCACATTAGTTACACATTTTTTTTTTTAATTGTTTACAATTCATTTATGATGGCTTTTCATGATTATTTTTATTAAAATTTGAAGTAATTTATATCCCATGAGTTTGTCTTTTGAGCTATTGGAATGGGTGGCGTCCGTCCATCCGTCTGTTTCTGAACGGTAACTTAGGAATGCTTGCTCAGAATTTGAGAAGATTTGGTAGGTGGGTTTGTCTTACAGGTACCTCGCCTGGGATTGGTGCACACCAAAATCCGTGCATGATTAATGAGCCAGCTGAACTTAAGTTGTTTAACACAACAGTTTTGATTTTAGTTTAAGGAAGATAGTGTCTAAATGTCCCATCAGTTACTGTGGAATGTGCCTATTGTGCTTATCCAGGTGAATACCAATACTAGTTGCACTCTGAAACCTTGGGTGGATCTTCAGTGGGGATGTCTCTGAAAGACGTTAATATGCCTCTTAGACTAGCTTGCTAAAATACAGCATAGAGATCTGAACTCTGTTCTCTGTAGTTTCTGTGACATATCATCTAATAGTGTGTTTTGTTCTCCAGCTCGCCAGAAACATTTTTCATTATCCAAGTAGTGTTGTCATGTTCTTAAAACAGGCAATATACACATCTAGCTGAGCAGCTGCTGAGGAAGACTTATGTAATGTCTCACCTACAACTCTTGTCTACCATGACCAGCTGAGTTCATCCACTATCTCAGCAACTTCCCTACAGGATGACAATATAATTTAAACAATGTGAAGAGGTCAGCTGGCAATCTCTCAATCACCATCTTCCAACCAAATTAAAGAACAAATTAAAAGCTAAGCTACTCCATCAGTCCTAAATATATGATATTATACTGGACACTTGGCCATCACAGTGTGGTCAGAATTATTCCTGGCCTGATGTTAGGGTGTGATGTGTGACATATGAGCTGGCATATTGACAGAGAGGTCAGGATTGGCAGAGAATTATTACCTGACTACCTTGACATGGCACTGACTGCGAATTACCTTGTGCTGAATCAAAAAGCATGGTTATTACTACTATACAGGACTGTCAAGGTGACTCACAGCAGCTCAGCGTCATCATATTGCATATTTCTTTTTCCTCTGACTCAGTCATTTTAATAAATAGATCCATGTACTTTTTGCACTCAGTGCTTTTGGGACTAGTATTTCTCTTTTAAATTCATCTCTAAAGAAAGTACACAACAGAACAAAAACTACTGTAGCATAATGAATGCTAGTACCTGATTTATTTTTTGTGCTTATGTGTGATTTGTAGATATTGTGTTCCTGCGCTCCTGGTATCCTGTCTCAGTTCCTCAGCTGTATAACCCAGTCACCTCTCTGCTGATGCCTGTTGGTCAGAAGGACACATGGTCCGGAATGAGGACTCTTGGGCAGCTTAAACACGACATGGGAATAAGGAACCAACCTAACCAAGACTCTCTCTACAAGGTATTGCACATTAATTTATGTAAGGACAGGTTAAAAAAAGATGCTTTCATATCAAAATAAATGGCACTAATCCCATATGTTTATCCAGAGTGCAACAAGTTAATCACAAAATAGCTAGTACTAAAATTTCCAAGAGAATAAAGCTATTGCTAAAGCTGTCAACCCCAAAGAAGGGCCAGGTCAACTCAGGTCTGGCTCAACAGAAGATTAAAGATAGCCTCTTTGTTTTTCTTTCCCTCTCAAGGCTTTTTTTTTTTTAAATTTATTTATTTTTGAAGTGTACAGGAGACCATAACAGTCAGGTTGAACTATTTCATTCATAATTATTGACATGCAGTCTATGAAGTTTCTTCTTTGTTTTCTTTAGCCAATTGTAAGGCAGAAGAGACACTTCAACCCCCTCCATATTCCCAAAGAGCTGCAGAAGTCTTTGCCATTCAAAAGCAAACCCAAACAGCAGGAGGCCATGGGCAAAATTCCCCGGGATCTGAAGAGACCTGTTGTAATCCGGGAGCCCCATGAGAGAAAGGTGAGCCTTTAGTGTGGTTCTGCTTCACTAACAGAATTAAGTTTAATTTTAAAACACCTACAGTTCAGACTAAAGGTAATCCACCAAGGATGCCTCCAGGGCACAGCTTTCCAAATATTACATCTATTTAATCCTTGTTCTAATGGTAATACCACAGACACCATGCCAACCAATTTCCGAATCAATCCCCATGAAATCTTTGAAATAATTTTTTTAACCACCACAAAAAGTCCCATTTTTATTTGGTGTATATTTTTATTTTCTTCATCCTGCATGTCATTTATTAATCAGAGATTCCTTCTAGTCATGCATTTTTTTTTTTTTTATTGCAACGGCACATGTGCTTGATTAAAACCCTGTAGGAACATGTCTGGTCACTGCATCAGTTTCAGTTACACATTAAAGGCTTAGGCTCATTTTTGCTGCGCTTACACTATCATAAAGAACAACCATGAACCATTGCATTTAACTGGCCTATTTATAGTATTTGCAGTGTAGTTTGTAACTTTGATCTAAAGGTTATCGTTTTCCTTTTTCTTGCCTGGTTCTATACAGCTTTTTGAAATTTTCTTGTACCTTTTAATACTCCTTTCAGATTGTCCCATATTGTGATGCAATTTAAACTAAAATGGAAAGACAGTCTGTAAATGCAATCATTTTAGGCAGCTTGTCTTGATTAGAGTGAGTACATCTGAATTGGATGTGTTTAGTGAATGAATAATAATCCTGGAAGGCAGGAAATTGTGACAGCAGCAGCTGTATAAAATGCTTCTTACCCTCTAATTGGGAAATCATGCTAGTTAAAACCTCTCAGCTAATCAGACCTGTTTAGTGGAAGTGATTCACACAGAGGGCAAAACACTGGCAGTATTTTTAATCTGTTAAGCTCATCTTCCTTGTGAAGACTGTAGAGGAGTGTTTGCACAGGGCAATGGAATGGTTACTGATTTTGAACTAATTATTATGTATGAAGATTTTTTTTCCGATATCCTGTTAAAGATAGATCTAGTCAATGATGGGTGGAAGGGCACCCACTGGAAAGCAGTTATTTATTTGCCTGTAAAAGCTATATGGAGGCATGTCTTTGGTCATATTCCTAGATCAAATGCTCAGTATGTGAAAAAGAAATGTGCAAAAGAAGCAAGAAGATTGCCTGCCTGCTTCTTTTACTCATCCCTTTTTCATATTGGTGTTTGTGCTCTACATGTGTTTGAATGTGGGATAATGTAGTGTGAAATGAAGTTGAAAGATAAAAGCTTATTGAACCAGTGCCAGATTAATAAATGCCTATTTTAAACCTGAAGAGCAAAAAACAGCTTTGTGTACACTAAGGTTATTTTGTGTGTGGAAGGTAGTGTTACTGGCTCACATCTCCAGGATCCCGAATTATATTCTCAGCTTGGGTGGAAGTTATGTGTAGTGGAACATGTTCTTACCTTTGTGTGATTATTTATATTTTCCCCCCTTCAGTTTCTCTGGTTTTCTCCCACTTCCCAAAAATATGTGAATAGTTGGGTTGTCTAGTGTGTCTTTTGTGTGCTCTTTGCAATGAAATAAAATTTCATCCAAGGTGTATTCCTAACTCTGGATCCACTCTGATTTTAGAATGGAGTATAGCTCCTAAATAAAATGAATGAATATTAAACTTTATTTGATCATATGCAGCAGTATTGCATGTTTATATTAATCTGACCATCTGTAAGGACCGTAAAGGACTGTAGTGACTTAGGCTACTTGTAATAAGAGCATGTGCAAACGCTGTGCAGGCTGCAGTGAATTGATGACTGATGTCTAAGTGAGCGTGAATTGAATAAATAAATGAAAATGTAAAATGTGTTAAGTTGTGAAGAATGGTCTGAATTTAAACTGAATTTAACTTGATCTGCACAAAAAGTAAAGACTAGGCTCCATTTCTTAATTTCTGTTTGGGACTGAACTTGGGTTGATATTAACTGTGTTGAAAGTAGTTTTATTTTACAGTCAGTGCCAATGCACATGTCTGGATTGTAAAGCTTTTTGTTTGAAAAGAGCAAAAGTGATTGTTTTAGCAGGTAACTTATTTAACCTTTATTGACGCAGTGAGTAACTTCTCATTTCCTAAACAACCATGCCGGATGACATCTCCCATGGTCGTGGAAAAGATGTTACTGCATTTCAGAAGGGTCACATTATTGGCCTGCTTGAAGCACATACATCAATTAGTGATATTGGGGAAATTATTAATATTGGATTCAGAACTGTTCAATGGTTTATTAAACCTGTTAAAACCTGAAATGATTACATTTCTTGCACAAAGTTGACGGTTCAATACAGTGATTAGACCTCAAGTAAAAACCCTTGTTAGTGAGAATAATTAGAAAGAAAGGCTTCAGTTTGTTAGGCAGTTTGGAGCATTGGGAAAAGGTCATATGATCTGATGTGTTCAGATTTACCCTCTTCCAGGGTGATGGACATGTCAGAGTAAGAAGGTAAGCCCATGAAGCGATGTACTCCTTATGCATAGTGGTCACTGTACATGAGTCTTTGGGTAGTGTTACTATCTTTGAATGCTTCAATTGAACAGGTCGAGGCTCAGCAACATTATGTGGCAGGAAAAAGTCTGCTGATGACCAGAATTTACTTAATGATAAGGTTATCCCATCAATAGACTTTTTCTACCCTAATAGCACAGATATGAAATTCAAGCTCAAATAGTATAAGAATGGTTCAGGGTACATGAACTGGCACCACAGAGTCTTAATCTTAACCCCATTGAAAGTGTTTGGGATGTACTGGAGAAATCTGTGCAGTGGTTCGACTCTTCCATCAGCACAAGATCTTTTAAAAGAAAAATTAATACAACTCTGGACTGATATTGCTCAATATAAAACAGTGCCATGGTGAATGAATACTGTAGTCAAGGCTAAAGGCCTTGACTACAGTATGCCTGGCTTTTTTTTTTTTTTTTGGCAGAGCAGTACATCATATGTTAGATATACCTCAGGAATTTTTGTCACACATTTGTAATAAATGTGCTCTTTAAGGTTTATGTGATATGAAATAATATATTTACGTATTATTTCTAATCTAATAAACTCAGATCCTACTGCAGTTGTAATTTCACATTGTACCTATGGTCCAATCAAATGTGTGGCAAAGTCTGGTTCTGATTATAGCCCATTATAATTTAATGAATATAGTTACCCTTATGAATTATTAACTGATATTGGAAGCTAGTCGAGATTGCAATATCATAATCATCATAAGGGAGAATACAGGCTATAAAGTAAGCATCAGTGATGCTCAGGAGTAATATGTATTTTTAATTGAATTTCTATAATGATAACTTCCAAAGACAATGATAATTTCAGTCAATTCATCATCAGAGCCCATTACATTTTTAGGGGCTGTAGGCTTGCTTTTTTGTTTTGTTTTTTGTATGTAGTTATGTTGCAGCTCTTGTTTAACCTCCTCCCCTCTGCACCAGGTGGCAGCATTGCTCAATGCCCTGAGCACCGTCTACTCTCACAAGACAAAGAAGGCTCAAGCAGAGCAGCACATGAAGCACAAGGAATTCTTGAAGAAGAAGGAAAAGCAGGAGGCAGAGAGGCTGAAGCGGCAGAAGGAAGAGCGAAAAAAAGTGTTCCGTGCTATGGGACAGAAGGAGAAAAAGAAACTCAAGGCCAGCCTGAAGGGAGCTTCCAAGCATGACTGAGCATGCTGTACCTAGTGCTGCTCAACCTAGGCTGTGAGTCCACTGGACCCAGAAACTCTGGCTGCGTGTAACTTGTACAGTCTTTACACAAGCTGATGTAAGTTCTAGCGTGGATATGACATCATTGTGTGAAATGTAGAGCTGGTGCTTGTATGTATTTAACCATACAAACAAGAATCTTGTGTAAAGGTAAGCTGTTTGAGAGACTCAGCTGTGAGGATAGTAGTCACCATTCACATGTGACAGTAACACTTGTCTTGGAAATGTATAGATTTCTTCATTTATCAGTTCATTTTAATACCATGTAAATGCTTTGTAATGTTAGTTTTAATAAAACTAACAAATATATATTTCCTACCAACAACATGTCCTCCACTAAAAGTGTTTGAGATTGATGAGTAAAGGAAAAAGTGATCAGCTGCTTAGTGCTGTTTGTTTAAATCTTATTCTTCAAAGAAGAGTATTTTCACATTGCTAGCCATCACTAATCACCAGTGCAAATAGCAGTTTAAAACTCCAGCTGTTGACATATCTGCATGAGTAACAACAGCTGTCACTGGATTATCTCTGGCCTCTAAGGGAAGCAGAATTAATGTGGCGACTTTTTTTTTTTTTTTTTCCTTAATCCACATTTTACAAGGAAGGGGAAAATGAAAAGCTTTGGAAATAAAAATTTAAAAACTCTGATATTTAATTTAAAGATATGAAGTCATTATTAGGCTAAATGAGTTAAGTGAAATGGGGAAATGTAGGTAAGTTGCATAATCCCCCTCCCCTTCAGATTCTTCCCCTTCAACACTACCATTTTAGAGCCAGACAACTCAACACTGGTGGTGTGGGGCTTTTTCTTTTTCTTTACCTTTTTTTTTCTCTTTTTTTTTTTTTCTTCTTCCCTCTTTAACCAGCATCATTATAATTAGTGTTTATAATGATTGATTATGGGGTGGCATAGTGGTTAGCGTTGTCTCACAGCAAGAAGGTCCTGGGTTCAACCCTTGTGATTGGTGAGGACGTTTCTGTGTGGAGTTTTCCTTTTTTATTTTGGTTTCCTCCCACAATCCAAAGACATGCACATTTGGCTAATTGGATACTCTCACTTGCCCCTAGGTGTGAATGTGAATGGTTGTGTGTGCTGGCACTGCAATGGTCTGGTGAACTGTTCAGGCTGTACCCCCTGTCGCCTGGAGTCTGCTGAGATGGGCTCTAACTTTCCCGTGACTCTAATAAAGGATAAAGCAATTTGGATAAAACAATTGATTTTTCACATCACAGTCTGGGCATTCTGTCACAGAGCAAGAAAACATTAAGTATTACATTATTGGTAGATGAGCATGAGTTCAAGTTGCTGTTTGCATGTAGTGTCACGAGGTCACTGTGTTTGTGTGTATTTCCTCCAGGTTTTACTCCCACTTCCTAAAAGGTGGGTAGATGAATAACACATAATCCATAGGGGTGTGATTAAATATGTGTATGGTGCCTTGTGCTGGTCTGATGTCCCATGCAGGGTTTTTCCCTACTCTGTTTATAAGATCCCTGGGATTCATTTGTGACCCTGACCTGGATGAAGCTTTTACTAAAGATGAATAATAGATACAATTGTTGGTACAAGGAGCAACCGTGTACTCTGAGGCCAAGAAATAGCAAGAGACTTGGCAGAGCACTGAAGATCACAGGAGAGGATGAGAAATAGTCAACTCGAGTGTTTGTTGTCTTTCTATATATGACACACACACACACACACTGGTGTGAAAAAGTGTTTGCCTCCTTCCTGATTTCTTATTTGTTTGCATGTTTGTCACACCTAAATGTTTCAGATCATTGAACAAATTTAAATATTAGTCAAAGACAACACATAAACACAAAATGCAGTTTTTAAATGAAGGTTTTTATTATTAAGGGAGGGAAAAAAATCCAAACCTACATGGCCCTGTGTGAAAAAGTGAATGCCCCTAAACCTAATAACTGGTTGGGCCACCCTTAGCAGCAACAACTGCAATCAAGCATTTGCGATGAATTGCAGTGAGTCTTTTACAGCATTGTGGAGAAATTTTGGCCCACTCATCTTTGCAGAATTGTTGTAATTCAGCCACACTGGAGGGTTTTCTAGCATGAACTGCCTTTTTAAGGTCATGCCACAGCATCTCAGTAGGATTCAGGTCAGGACTTTGACTAGGCCACTCCA
>JAQMYF010000021.1:29659925-29672394 GCA_030014195.1 Neosilurus mollespiculum
GAGTCGATTTTCCGTAGAACAGTGCTCGATACGTCGAAGTAGAGCTAAATATATTGTATGTGGGAAAAAATAACATTGTTATTGTTATTAACATTATTTTTTCCCACATACAATATATATATATATATATATATATATATATGTGTGTGTGTGTGTGTATGTATATATGTGTATGTATGAATATATATACATACACATATATTATATTTACAATTTTTGGCATCATTGTATTTAGAACTTTGTGCAAGCTCTCTTTGCCAGTAAAACAGCACTGAGTCTCCTCCTGTAACATAAGGTTGAACAACACAGAGCAGGACATCTGAGACCATTTCTCTGTACAGAGTCTCCCTAGATCATTTAGGTTAGTTTTATGCTCTCTCTTTTGCTCTTTCTCACACAGTGGGGTTCAAGACAGGGGACCCTCCTAACGATTTTTGAGTTGTTTTGAATCATTGGTTTGCAGGAAACTCCAATGATGTTGCAGCTTTAGTTTTCTGTCTGAGGCAGCCAGAGTGTGATTTAAAATGTTCTGGCAAATCATGGAGTCCATGTTACCATATACCTTTACAAGGTTTCCATGGCCTTTTGACTTTCCAGTCAAAGTTGTAGTATCATTTTACAGATGCTTACGTTTAAGATTAGATAAAAGAAAAGACTGTCTGATATTGGTTTTTGGTTTGTTTCTGCCTCTCCTACCATATTTCTACATGGGGGAAAAGTAAACCTTGGTCCTGTTCCATGCAAGTTTGTAACAGTCCCAGTTTTTTTTTCCCTGTACTTTAACAAGGTGTGTGTTCGCTAATCATTCCTATGTTAATGGATGAAAAAGGAGATTTGGCTTCTGTCTCCTCATATTTATGGTTCAGTTCACTATGTTCACTGTAATTTTAAGCAGTGACTAACTGTGGCATATGCAAATTTTGGTAATAGTTGTAATTTAAAGACGAGATGTTTTTGAATAATTATATTTCCGTTAATTGTTGGATTCTTTCTCTTTTTTTCTGAGATGAAGCTAGTTCAACAAAAGGTGGATTTTTTTTCTAACCCTTTTTAATATTATTAAAGTTGTGCAAAAAGAAAAGACACCTGCTCATGATTGAAGAATCATTTGTAAAGCATAGAGAGGAGACAGAAATGTGGAAAAAAAGCATGGAAAACCATGAAAAAAAACCCCATCAAATGCAGTACATATTACTTTTCGAGAGGGATTTGAAAATTTTGCAAAAACAAGAAATAAGAGCTTATTTTATTGTCACAACACTTGATCTCATTACTCAATAGCAGTATATGTGGCTGTACAAAGTATACAATATTGTATTTGTCTCAGAATTGAATGCAAGGTAACTTGTAATTTAATCAGTTTAGTTTATTCAATTCCACTGGGTATTGCTTTAAGATGGCACAACTATAAAAAACCTCACCACATTTTTTCAAGTGATACAGTAGATCTCACTGCACTTCAGCCATATCAATGCAGCACTGGTAAATATTGAAATGCAGTAACTGTCCTTTACTGAATATATATTTGAATAAAGTAGGGAGAGTAGAGTAGCACATTGGGTCATCTTGCCTTGCCTTTCCAGGATCGGGGTATTGATCCTAAGCCTCTATTCTCTATTTACTGTCTATTCAGGGTTATACATGTTCTCCCCATGTCTCTTCATCCATCCATTATCTGTCCTAGGACCTGGAGCCAATCTCAGTAGGCAGGATGAACAGGCCACCAGTCTATTGCAGGACTAAAAAAAGACATGTACAGCTGTTCACACCTATGGGCAATTTAGAGTAGCCAGTTTACCTAATGTGCATGTCTTTGTACTGTGGGAGGAAACTGGGGTACCCAGAAGAAAGCTCTTTCAATCACAGGGAGAACATACAAACCATGGCTCTTGACCAATATTCGAACACAAGCATTCTTGCTGTGAAATGACAGTGCTAACCACTGAGCCACCATACCCTGCTAATTACTACGTGTGAATTCTTTTTAGGATGTAAGTAAGCTAAGATGCCTTGGACTGTGATGGACTGTTCAAGGTGTATTCCTGTCTTATGCATTTATCATGATACATATCTCATGGTATGTTTACACTGCTGTACAAAAGTATGGGGTCAATTAGAAATTTCCTTGTTTTTGAAAGACACAACCCCCCCCCTTCCAAAAAAAAATAAAATAAAAAGCCTAATTAATCAGAAAGACATGTAGACACATGCAACTATTATAGGTGGAAAAATGTGGATTTTTAATGGAATATCTACATAGGTATAGAGAGGCCCATTTTCAACAACTATCATACTTGCATTCGAATGGCACATTGTATTAGCTAATCATACAAAGGTGTGTACTCTACCTTCATGGAACAGTGCAAACTGGCTCTAAACCTGTTTACACTGACACTGGGGCCACAATGTCCATGATCTCCACAATTTGAGAGAATCAGGATGAGCGTGGGGGTCATGGGATCGAATTGTGGTGATCTTTTTATTACGATTTATTATGATTTTATGCCAATTGTAATAGAATATGGGAATTGTAGTAGAGCTTAACGGACCTTAACAAAGTGTAACAGACCTTCATGCACCATCATAGGGGATATTTATGAACTTAGAAACACGATTCCAAGTTTCAAGGAAAGAAGCCTGAGACCCTGATGCATAACTGAGCAAGAAGACAAATACATCAGAGTCTCTAGTTTGAGGAAAAAGATGCCTAAACGGTTCTCAGTTGGCAACTTCATTAAACAGTACCCACAAATCACTTATCTCAACTTTAACTGTGAAGAGGTGACTATCTGAGACTGGTCGATAAAAGGAAACTTTTAAGATGGGCAGCAGAACACAGACATTGGACACAGGAAGGTTGGGTGGGGGGGGTGGTATAGGTAGATGAATCTAACTTTGAGGTGATTGGGTCAAAAAGAGCATTTATAAGGTGCAGAATAAAGGAAAAGGTGCTGATGGGCATCTATCAACATGGTGAGGGAAATGTGATGGTCTGGGGTGCTTTGGTGGTGGTAAAATGGAAGATTTGTAAACGGAATCTTGAACAATGATGGCTATCACTCCATTTTGCAACACCATGTCATACCCTGTATATGGCACTTGATTGGAGCCACCTTCCTCCTACAACAGCACAATGACCCAAACTATGCATGATGCAATAACTATTTAGAGAAGAAGCAGTCAGCTAGTATTGTCAATAAAGGAATGACCAGCGCAGACACCGGATCTCAACCCTATTGAGCTGTTGTGGGAGCAGCGTGGACATATAGTACAGAAGAAATGCCCATTCAGCCAGTCTAACTTGTGGGAGGATGCTCCAGGTCATAGGGTGAAAATTCTTCATCTTAGCTTGACAAATTAACAGCTGGAATGACAAAGGTCCACAAGGCTGTAATAGTTTAGACAAAAGCAAATTTTGAAGGACAAAATTATTCAAGTAAATTTTTTCATTTGTAACCTTGGCAATGTCTTGACTGTATTTTATATTCATTTTGCAACTTGTGATGGACATAAGTTGGCTTTTCATGGAAAATGTGAACTGGTTGAACCAAAACTTTTGAATGGTAGTGTATGTCCTTAAGATGCAAGTACTAATATTTTTTTTTTTTGATAAATCATTTTATTAGATATCTGTAATTTTGATTGATTTTTATTATTTATGAATTATTTGATTGTATTCTGTTCTATTCTGATAACCTGGTATGACCTCTTAGCTTGGTGCAATAGTATATAAGTGTGTGTGTGTATATATATATATATATATATATATATATATATATATATATATATGTATGTATGTTTGTGATAAATCTTAAAATTTTCATGTTTTATGTTGACATCAGAACGACCATTCAAAAGTCCATTTCGTCCTTTTGAGCCATAAAGAGTGGATTTGCTCTAATGTTGTCCTATAGTGAGGTACATTTTCAGTTCAACTCCAGCTTTTGTCAGATTGCTTCTTTCTTCTGTGGTACACTGTGGAATTTGTTTGACTCAAAGGGAGAGTAAAATGACAAGCTAAGAAAATACTATCCTCAGCCATAATGTTTCTACCAGTGTTTTACAGTTTGGTCAGCTACATAATGCAATGGGATTCTTGATCTACACCAAGTTGAATTCTAGCTGTTTTACCCTGCTTTATTGACAAGATCTGCACTCTTTCTTACAGCTGATTAATTCACATTGATGTTGCACCTTTACTTATTGCTTTGGAGGTATTTTGAGAAAGTGTTCCATTCCATTCATCCATAATATGCACCACTTATCTGTTAGGGTCACAGGGGAAGCTGGAGCCAATCCCACCTGACTTTATGTTAGAGGTAGAGTACATTCTTAACAGCTTCTATTAGAGAAGGTGTTCTTCATGGATTATATCAGCTCTTCCTTGGTATGTCCTCTATCATCTCTACTAATTAATAGTTTTTGAAATTCTGCATTTGCACTCATCAAAGATATTTGGGATTGTTGGAATTTGTATTTTAGACAAAAAGTATCCGTCAAATTGAGTATGATGGTTAAAACCACTGAACAGTTTTGCCTGTCCTTTAGAGTGGATAAGGGTACAGTTCAGTCTGACCTAGAGTTTTATCTATCTCTGAGGACTACTACTCCTCATAACAATACCCCAATTCTGATCTCAAGTCAGTAGATACTCTAATCTCTGTTTAGACGTTTACGTTAGTGCACTTTGAAAGCATGATCAGCCTTGCACTTCAACAGGACAAGCTCCTATTTAAGGTCTAATTAAGTCCAGTATCTTAACAAACACTTTGACTTTGTTTAAAACAAGAATATTGCATTTTTCTTAGAACAAAGACTGCATTTCAACATTCTGTTTAAAAGATCAGGCCAAACAGAATTGCCTTTTAATACAATACCTTGCTATGTGAAAAACGCTGGAATACTTAAGAGGAAGGCATATACAGTAGTGTGCAGTGAAGATTATACACCACCACAAAAAAATTACTTTTCTACAATTTTTTGGAGAAAATATATTGAGCAATGCTATCGTGGACAATTAGACCCCCCTTATTATTATTATTATTATTATTAATAATAACAATAATAATAATAATAATTCTGACAAGTACAACCCCTGGCAAAAGGTATGGAATCACCACTCTTGGAAGATGTTCATTCAATTGTTTAATTGTGTATAAAAACAAACAAACAAACATTCAAAAAAAAAAAAAAAAGATCACAAAAATATTTTCATTTAACATTCCAACCTTCTGGCTTTATGAAACACTTAAAAAAATAATAAAGAAAGAAAATTGTAGTCAATTGCAACTGTTTTTACAGATCAAACAGAGAGGAAAATATGGAATCACTCAATTCTGAAGAAAAAGCATCACTAGTACTTTGTTGCACCATCTCTGGCTTTTATAACAGCTTGAATTCTCTGAGGCATGGATTCTTCAATACATTTTCACCAAAAAATTATAGAGAAGTAAATTTTTTTTTACTAACTTTTATTAGGAGCCCTTAATGACAAAAGTGGGGGTTTATAACCTTCACTGCACACTACTGTACATTTATTTTCCCTAATCAAAGGCTGACAGGTGTCCGAAATGTTTCTTGGCTTGACATCGATCTATTCAGCAATTATCAATACAGCCTATTTTTTTAATGGTTGTGGTGGAAGCTGGAGCCAATCCCAGTTGACTGGTCGAGATTTGAAGTACACCCTGATCAGCTCACTAATTTATTGCAGAGCTAAAACAGAGATGAGCAACCATTCACACTCATACTCACACCTATGGGAAATTTAGAGTAGTGTATGAGTAATGTGCATGTCTTTGAACTGTATGACAAAACCCATGCAAGCACAGTGAGAACATGCAAACTCCTGACAGAGGGTCCCCGATGAGCCGGAAGATTTGAAACCAGAACCATATTGCTGTGAGGTGACAGTGATAACAGCAACATTAAATTACAAAACTACCCCTGGTTTGACATGTGGATTTAGGTTGAGACTGCCTCGGCTCCTTTACACCATTCTCTCTTCAACCCCTGCTGAAATAGTTGCTTTTTATTGAACAATACACAACTTAGCAAGCACATCAACTGACAATGTTTATCCCTGTGTCTGTGTGTGTTGGTGCTGTGTGTGTGGTTTTGGAGGGCAGTGAGGCAGATGGAGGCTAGTAGGCTGCTGATACGGATGGCTAGGCAGTTGGAACTGTGCTGAATGGAGGCGGGAGGTTTTTGTGGGGATTCAGGTTTTGGTTCAGTGATGTGATGCGAGAGTCTTTGAGGCACAGGCCAGCATACACCCCTTCAATCCTGCTGAGTTTAATCAAAACCATGAGGTGACATTCTCTTTATTCTCTGTACGAAAAGTGACCAGTCAGATTCAAATAGAAATAAGTAGTTTTATTAACTCCTACCAAAGCGTGAGGTGTGGTGATTGACCATAAGGATGTTATCATTAGGGAAATCACTGTACTTCTGTGTGCTGTAGTTCCTATTTTGTGGATGATAAATATAACGACACATTATTACTATATGAGAATGGAGGAAAGAGTCATTGAAAGAGTCCTGCATAATCTGACGTAGAGCCTTTGAGTTTGCAACAGTCCAGGAGCAGTTCTCCTCCAGATGTGGTTATCACCTCCTCCTGAGGAAACACATACCGGCAGCCAGACAAATGAGCAACAGCCCAGGTACAGACAACAGCATGCATATGTTTAGTTACAAAATCAATTCTCTCTGTCAGTATCACATATGGAAGGGCAGTTGTGATTACTGTGGCTGTGTTAGTCACACCCCTTTAGCTTTGATGATCAGCACCCAGTAAATGTCCCCCTGCCTCTGTACAAGGTTAAGGTTGAGAAACTATGTGTGTATGCAGCCCAAGACAAAAGTTGTGCTTTGAAAAAAGTTCAAGTGAAATGACTTGCAAGAAGTTAACCTTATGGAAGTCGATGAGGTCAGCTAAAGTAGCATGGCGGTTTTGGTCCACTCCAAGGAAGCTGTAGTAATCACCCGAGGCATCGATGAGAAAGTGTTTGAAGCCAGAGGCTGTCCGGTAGGACAGGGTGTATCCCCAGATCCTTTCACTCACTCTTACTAGAAAACAGCCTTCAGAAGCATTCATTAACAAAGACTCCGAATCTTGCCGAGAGATGATCCCTATAGGGGTGTGCAAAGAAAGTGTGAGAGGGTATGATACATTGGGTAGGATGGATAGATGACAGAGGGAATGTGAAGCGAGAGTTTAAAAAGTGCAAGAGACATTTAGATTGAAGAAAAGCCACCCAGAGCAGACATGAGACAGAGCATGGCAGACAGGACAGACAGTGAGTGATAGGGAATGAGTTGTACGTGCTAAAGAGCACAGATGCTTTGGCACACTGTTGCACTGCAACAGGCCTCACACTTCTGTTGCCATGGTGGAATAACATCAATCTGACACTCATTAATCTTATAATTTCCCCAATCAGGAGTGACATACCACAACCCCAATCAACCAAAAAGCAATCTGTGAATTATCAAGCTCCACTTTTCCCAGCTCTCTTCCTCTCTAACTCTGCTGTTTTATTCTAACTCTGTGCAATGCACCTCCAGTCTGTCAGCTGTTTCTTTTTCCCCTTGCTCTTTCTATCACTCTCACCCAGTCCAATCGATACTGCTCTCTCTGTCTAAAACCACTAATCTAGTCTCTTGTTACACCAAAGTGCCTGTTACCCAACTTGGAGTCCTGAAAGCTTATTTTCTTTAGGGCTTCTGGGAGATTTCTTTGCCATTTTATCTACAATAAATCTGTTAATATAGTTTAGTGAACAGAGCACGGGATGTTTTGTAAAGGTTAAAAGTACATGACATTGTTGTTCTTTACCATGGAACCAAGGGGCAATGGTGTTACTGCTTCTCTCATAGCCGGCTCTTCTGGGCCTTTGTTCCTCCTTAAACCACCGCACAATGGAATCACGGGAAGATGGCCTAGGTGGCCGAATCCATACTCGGCTAGAGAAATAAATTTGTGATTATTCTCATCTAATCATAGGTATGTACATGTAAAATTGGTATAAGCTACACTGCCATTAATGATCAGTGTAGTGATTTATAGGATTTAAAAGTACCCCTCTGTTATCGACTGTGTGTGTGGGCTGCTGTATCTGCGGTTCTGTCTGCGGCGGCAATGGACTGGGGTGACTGCACCTCCAACAGCAGACTGTGATTGGCTAGCATCAGCTGGAGTGTTTGATGGTTGCTCAATGATGTCACTGTGGCGTCGGTTCTGAGCCGAGCCATTTAGATGTGTCTTCTGGAACAGTCCACTGAGGCCAGCCACAAGGCCTTTCTCAATGGCACACAGGGACTGGCGTTTGTACTCATCTCTGGCACGGCGAGCTTTACACTTCATCTCCTCATCAGCTGCTTTGGAGCGGCGCACTGTGAAGCACACAGAGATTTGAAAAGAAATCAGCACTTTAATGGGACTGGCCCAATTGTGCAATTTTTTCTCCCACTCCACTTGCTTTCTCACATTGTTCCTGCCATTCCTTGTCATCCCTTTCACTTCTCTTTTCCTCCTGCTTCAGAGAGATGAACAGCTCCTTTGCTCGCCTTTCCTCTGTTTGCCGGATTTCCTCCTCACCTCTCTGTCTCTCCTCCTGCTCACATTTCTGGGCGCCAAAGATAAAATGAATTGATTGTCCTCATCTCCAGGCAGTACTCAGGTAAATGCATTGCTAGATAAGGATTCCTCTGCAACTGATCTCATTTCCATTAACGGCTAGGCTGCAGTGATTAATTTGGTGTATTGTGTCATTAACGCTGACATTATCCTTTTAACTCTAACCATCAAAGTTTAGAGGTACAAATGTTGGCCTTGTCTTGCAGAGATCATTATCGCCATTGTGCAAGGTTGCCAGGTTTTAAATAATGCAGTGTGGTTACAAATACATAGTAATTATCTGAACCCAATCACCAGTGCTAGTTGGTAATAAAAGGTTTGAGTGAAGTAGAAAAAAAAAAATCTGATGTACTTCATCTTCGTGGTAGTGTTTTGAACTAAATTAATAGGACTGGAGAAGGAAGCCGTGCTCCACTTGACTTGATTTTGGTCACTCTTGTGTAATCTGTTTAAGTGGTGAAGGCTATATTTGATTTTGTAGTAATATAGGCCCATCTTCAGCTCCCCTCAAATACAGTTCCATTCTTCTTCCTTAAGAACTCCAGTCTCTCGCGTGTTATTACATCTTAAAGCTCATTACACCTTACACCCCTAACTGTCACTCACTGCTTTCTACGTTGTATCTTTATTATCTTGTATATATGAATGGCTACGTGATTGAGGTTCTACCGTTTCTTAAATGAATAATCCTTGTCCTGCACCAACTTTATATGATCTACAATGATGTAATACTCCTAATTTGTTTGCTATGCATAGAGTTACTATGAACATAAACATCTATCTATCTATCTATCTATCTATCTATCTATCTATCTATCTATCTATCTATCTATCTATCTATCTATCTATGACTGGATGGATAGATAGATAGTTGTTAAGGTCAGAAATTTGTGGTGCCAGTTCATGTGTAAAAATGATTCCTCATGCTCCCTGAACCACCTTTTCACTGTTTGAGCCCCAAATTTATATCAGTACCATCAGGGAAAGTTTACTTCTAAAACAATGCTGCTCTTGCATTTATATCTCTTTTTTTTAGTGTTTAAGACTGCATATGTATTGCCGATATTACCTTCAGCTCCTCTTGAATACGATCCTCTTCTTCCTCCTCTTGCTTTGCTGCCTTTCTGTCATCTGTCTCCTCCCTCCATTTCTCTGCTACAAACCGAGCCTTCTCCTTTGCCATGGCATCCCGAAACTTCTTTTTAATCTCTGCTTCCTTCATTCGCCTCAGAAAATTCAACAGGGAATGACTGACACACTGAACATCATCTCAATTTTAGTTAATCTCTCTCTCTCTCTCTCTTTCTCTCTCTCTCTCTCTCTCTCTCTCTCTCACGCTCATCCTCCTCATTTTTAGGTGACTCGCATCTGTCAGTCTTCACACTTCCCCCCAATCCCCTTGATGCCTGCTCACCAATTTTCATATCTCTCACTCCCTCTTTTTTTCTTCCTTACTATTTCTAGTTATATCACCGTAATCTCTCCTATCTTTTATTCTTCATTCATGCTGTCTTTTTCCTATCACTCCTTCCTCCCCACAGTCTTTAAATTCATGCCTTAAGGCTGTCTCACCAGAGTTCCTGTGCCTCTTCCTGGGCCTGTTTCCTGGCTCTCTTCTCCATCAGCTCTTCTACTATGTCGTTGTAGGGTTTGTCACCTTGGGCCTCCCCCATAACCCAGACCCACACTTCACCATCAAATCCCAGCAGCCACTGAATGCCTTTACGGCCACCTGGGCAGGCAAGAAACACACTCACATATAGATATTCCTTGTATTATGAGATCTCAAATATAATAAAGAAACAAGAGCCCACCCGACAGGAAGAACATCATAACTTGAAATATGATATACAGAAAACCTTATATTTAACTATACAAGTCTAATAAGTATGTTATAAAGGAAATGACACACTACAGTCAAGTGCCCTAGTTATGGCAGGTATTATCAGAAAATAGAAATTTATCTTGTATTAATATACTATTTTTATAATATCAAGAGCTAGTAAAACCGTTATGGTCTCAATATAACTTCATTTTTACTAAAAGTTACTGATCTTAAAATTAATGTTATGGGAATGTAAAAATAAAAAAGTCATTTTAAATTCATTTATATGAAATTAAAATCCTCACAAATCGTCCATGCTTGTATGAATTGGTTTCACTGAAGCCTTCCATTATTTCCCTGTTTCATAAAGAGTAATACTGTAATACTGTAATCTTAAATGCATGATATGGCCCTGCAATGGTCTGGCAAGCTGTTCAGGGTGTACCCCATCTTTGCCAAGACTTGGCTGAGGTAGGCGCCAGCCTCTCCGTGACGCGAATTAGGATTAAGCGGCTTAGAGAATTAATGAATGAATGAGTACATGATATGGTTTGCAATGTCCGGTGATACTACAAACTATACTATACAGGTTGCCTGAGCAGTAAACTCACTCCTTTTGCGGATGTTTGGACAAGGGTCTCTGCTCTCCCTCTCATTCCAGCGGCGCACCTGCTCCTCACGGATCTTATAGAAGAGGATCTGCTTCTGTTCTTCATTTAGCTCCTGTAGCAGATCTGGCTCGATGTACATATCTTGAAGAATTTGCTGCATCATTCTGACGGCTGTGTAATGATCACACTTGTAATCCTCCTCGTAGTAGTAGTTGGATTCTTGATTGAAGAAGACTTCCCCAGGATTAGGAACACTATAGGCTTTAAATGGCAGTGAAGGCCCAGAGTGTGCTCTGTTTAATATGAAGTATATATATATCACTTAAATGGCACATGCTTACCAGCAGCCTTGCTCCACCTTACTTCTGGAACGTTCTCTATCCAGGTTTATTTCATATACACCCTCCTCCAAACTGTCCTCTTATTCTTCCTCTAGTCTCTTGTAGCCTCTTTTTTCTGCCACTTACTCACTTCCTCCTGGTTTTGCCTCATTGTTCAGCTTCCCTAAGGGTTTTAATTTCACCCCTCTACCTGCTACCCTCTCTCTCTCTCTCTCTCTCTCTCACACACACACACACACACACACACACACACACACACACACACACACACACACACACAATGCCTCTGTCTCCTGCAGTGACCCTACAGACAGGTGTCCCTGACACCAGAGTCTGTGTCTGACAGTCCTAAGACATTCTTCCAAGATATGCATATGCACACCTGTTTGTGGTCACCATATTGTGAGATTTCTGTCTGATGTAAAAAATATGGACATTTTGGTTGTATAACAATACAAGAGAGAAGGAGAGAGAGAGAGAGAGTCCATGCATATGTTTGTGTGCGTTATCTGACCTGTCCCTTTCTCCTCTCCTTTCCATAGCGCAACTTTATCTGTGCTTCTCATGTTGCACTAGCTCTGTAGCAGATGGTGTTAACTCTCCTCCCCCTTGCTCTGCTCTCCAGGTAGCCCTTGAGCTTTGAGAACTCCAGTCCCTCACGTCTCATTAGAGCTTAATGCTCCCTGCACTCCTAATAGCCACTAACCACGTTCTAATTGTTGTCTTTATTGTTTTGTATTTATTAATGGATGTTCAGCTGAGGTATTGCATGATTTTAACTTATGCATGCTCATTCTTTTGTCGTGACATCTTTTTATTCTTTTTATAATTGCTTTCCATCCGCAGTGGAAGGCTGCGACTCATTTTATCTGCTATGCCTAGAGATCCCATGACCTGCCATTTACTGTTCCGTCAATTTGTCTTGTGTTACTTTACTTTTACATCTCTGGCACTACCACCCATAGAACACACACACACACACACACACACACACACACACACACACACACACACACACACAACCCTATTAGAAGCTACGGTCTAGACAGTT
>JAQMYF010000021.1:29699905-29717065 GCA_030014195.1 Neosilurus mollespiculum
TGATTTGGAACAGCCAATTAGCCTACTGTGCATGTTTTTGGACTGTGGGAGGAAACCAGAGTACCCGGAGGAAACCCCCGCAAGCACAGGAAGAACATGCAAACTCCACACAGAAACGCCCGAGCTGGGAATAGAACCCAGGACCTTCTTGCTGTGAGGCGGACGTGCTAACCACTACGCCACCGTGCCGCCCTCTTCCATGGTTATGATATAAAAATAGGCACAGTATGCTTTATACTATATTTTTGTCTGGTCCTACATTAGGGAGTATTTTAACAAAAAAGAGGATTTTTATTCAAATTATTATAATACTATTACACCAACTGTTATCAGAGTCAGTCTGTACATCATCAAGATGTGAGGATACTAGCTACATTCAGTTATTATACTTTTCTTACATAAACCCAACCACATTATAAAACAGGCTTTTTGACTGCTGATGCCTATTTAAAACATTTATTTAGAATTATTCAGTGATCATGAATGGCTTATGCAGATGTAATGTAAGAAAGAAATTAATTTTGTTAATAAACTTGTGTTTCAGGTGGTCACGGTTTTTCGTAATATATATTAATGACTCACCTGTTCCTGCAGTAAAGAGCCATGCAGGCCAAACCCAGCAAGCTGATCCCCATGGCAATGCTGAAGATTGACAAAATCTGTCTCTGGTAGGTCTCCCCACTCTCTGATAAGACAGATGCAATAAGGGTCCAAAGTTAATTCCCTGTATAAATTTGTCCTCTCTCCTTTCTGTTCAGGTCCGTATTGACTGACAAGACTCTTTTTTTAAATTACAGGAGTATGTAAGCTGAATATTGAGTGCTTTGGACAAGTACTTTATGACAGACAGCTCATAACAATCATTAGATATGTTGGCAATATATCAAATATGTCCTCATTAGGGTTATATACGTTCTTCATGTTAGTTCAGTGATATTTGTTAATTAAATTGTGCTAATGATTTGTACAAAGAAAGCCATCTATAGTGATGAGCCAGTGTTTGTGTTCCTTCATTATCTGCCTCTCTGTCTCTGCCACTCTTTCTTTGTTTTTCTCTCATACCCATCTTCAGAGGAAACCAGCACTAACACTGGCATAAAAACAATCCATAGTCAAATAAATGCAGTCCTGGCTGGCACGTAATCCCCTTTTTCTGATGAAACCAGGGTAAAGATGCACTGGTCAATAGTTCTATTGTTCTCACTGTTACAAATGTCTGGGGAACACAGTGACTCATAAGTGCTGGGAAAAAAAAGAGATGCCTGAGAAAAACAGTTCACTGCTGAGTTTCTTTGTTGAGTTTATATTCCTCCTGTCAGTCATGTTAGAGACATGCCCCCATTTCTGCTGCTAAGAAATGCAAACATGGCGGAATTTAGTGTTAAATATACCCCACTTGCACATAATATTTTTGTGGGGAAAAAGCACAAACTGCTGCTCTAAACATGCACTGATGCCAAAAGAAATCAAATGAGTAAAACTGGGGGATGCTTTAGAGCAATGGATGCTTTCCAAAATAGATTTAAAAAAGGCTGATGTATAAGAGAATAAAGCTTGATGTTCGCTTCAGCCATCAGGGGGAAAAGCTGGCGAATTTAAAACTATTAATTCCAAATCAACAAATCAATTATGTTTTCATTGTATTTTCAATATTGGGGACAGTGACAGATGCATTAATTGACTGAGTGAATTTTATCCTCACACATCAACCTGTATGACCTTTTCATTTGTATCTATGCATAGGATACCTGTCTGTTTTCATACTAAACATATACATTTTAAAATTAGGCCTGGGCTCCCCAGGGGTGCAGTGGCAAGGTGTCCGACAATCACCAAAGCCTGAATTGATGCACACAGCCCTCTATGGCAAGGAACCCATGAGAGCCGAGCTTTCCGGTAGGGAGGGGTGGTGTACACTTGCTTCCCTGTCACTTAAGCAAGCACTAGCCATTCATGGGCATCATACATACAAAGGGTCAATAAGCACTTTCCTTCAAGTGTGTTGTGCCACTCTTAAATATGAATGCACATTGCTCAATTTAAAAATAAATTAATAAATTAATAAATTGATACATTCTGTATGATTGGGGTGCTTGCTTTCACCTTCCCTGGTTGGTAGTGAGTGTGTGATAGGGAAACATCAAAATATCACTGACAAGTAACAGGTGGCAATTGGCTAGAACTAAAATTAAAAAAATTAATCAGGAAGAAATTCTCCACTTAAAAAAATATATAAATAACTAAAAATTTAGCATCCAAAACTTTTTCTTTTTTATTTATTTTTTGGTACATGTGGAGGAGTGTTTGGATGACGCCAAGGCTTTCAGAGAATTTAAATTGCTTGTGGTCAAGTGTTACTATATGTTACATGTCATATGAACATTTGAACATTTATATGCTAAATATTGAGTGATTGCAAAGATATTTACAGAGTTATATACATGCCAATACCAATAATTGCTTCTACAATATACTGTAGCTACCATGAAGTCTGAGCAGAAGATTTAATTTGAAATCCATGTATTGACACCAAATCATTACAAATATATCAGGCCTAATTATGCAGTGACTTATTGTACAGTGCTTTTGATTAAGAGATTTCTGTGTTTACAATGCAGGCATTAGTATAGTTAAGAAAATGGAAAAGGGACAGGCAGATATGACAGTATATTATATGTTTTTAATTTCATGCTAAGATTTCAAGAAAAATATCTGCAGGGTTCACATTTTTTTTCTTTGTTTTTTTTTTTTAAGATATTAAGCAAATGTTAGTCTAATAGTTACTCCTTGTTCTCCTTGAATTATTATAGCAGAGGACTTTTAATTGCTCACTAATTTAGCCAAGGACATAGCTTTTTAACCATGCATTGAGTAGGCTCATCTGCATGAATCTGAAATTAAAGAATGTCAATTGAATGGTCTATTGATAACAGCGTTAAGACACTTGAAATTTTCAAGCACATGTTTTTACCCTTTAAGATAATCTGTCAGCTTCATCACCTGTATTGTTCTTCCCTTTTATCCATGAGTCAAAACGGGCACACAGAAAGATAAAACTATCTTTACAAACCCTTTCAACAGAGGTAGGTATGCATATACATTATGCATTCATCGGTTAAACATTATTACTCTTTGTCAGCAGGTTAGATAAAAAGCAAGTTCTCTCTCTCTCTCTCTAAAAAAAAAACAAAAAAAAAACCAAACATTTTAAAAACAAAATTGTAGAAGATTTTTGGTGAGACAAGCACCTCTGTACTGAATGTTGGTTGGGATGTGTACATCTACCCATCACCCTATGAGCTGTCCTCATCATAACTGTTTAACTATAATGAGCTGATGAAACTAACCACTGACCTAATGTGGATGAAGATGCATGACTGTGCTGTCCACATTGTAAGTCACTCACTCATTTCCCATTCCGCACCCCATGATGCACTTGGCCACTTTTGTGGTTTCTGTTGCAAAGTATGTTTTTTCCTGAGTAGGTTGCAAGCTGTCTACAGAACCTACTCAGAGGAAACCCATGTAAATATATAATTAAATATAGCAACACCACCATGATCCACTCACACTGTAACTTTGTAATTGTAATTTGTTATGGAAGGTAACTCAGTGAACACTACAAAGTTGACAAGGTCTATAGTAGAGTATTCAACAGGCAGAACACAGTCCAGGTGCTGTCCCAGAAAAATATTTTGTTTCAGAACAGATCCTTTCAGAGTCTCTGACTCTAGTGGTAACACGAAGTGCCAGTAAAAAACAAAACATAATCACTAAATCAATGAACTCAGGCCTACAGAGAACAGATAGATTATGTACTAAAATCATCAACCATAAAATTTTATTCATTGTTTAGTATGGTTGGCTAGTTGGCTAGTTGATGAAGGTTATTTGACATTTTTATTGACAGTCTATAGATGATTTGTTAACTGTTCATTGAGGGTCTACAGTGGTAAATTATTAGTGTATAATAAACAAAGTAAATTATTAGTGTTTCTTATTAGAGAGGTGGGATGGTGGACCCTGTAAGGGTAATATAATTTATTTTCTGAAATATCCTTTGTTGTTGTCTTCCTCATCATCAACTTCTTCTTCTTAATAATAATGATAATGATAATTATAATTATAGTTATAATTATATTTATAATTATAATTATACTTCTCTGATTTATGATTATATTACTGGCAGATCATATCTACCAGTGATTTTGTTGGGAGACAATGACTCGGAGCGACATGTAGTGAGTTGATAGATCTCATCGCCTTCCTTTCTGCCTTGCTGTCTAGATATTTCTTTCACAAAGACAGTCACACATATTATAAAATGGATGTAACCAGACTCATTTAAGATCCAGATTAAAATCACTGAAAAGTAATAGATATCCTTCCCACTTCTTTTCCTCCTCTCGTCTCCCTCTGTCTTACTTTGAAGATGTTTGAACTGGAGGTACTAAAGCAGACATGTGAACCTTGGCTAATGGAAAACTTCACTAGATTCACTCATAGAATATATTCAGCTGTCAAGCAAATGACAGAGGGCAGTGGGCGTATGGGAGTGCAGGCGTAGAAAAATGGAAATGACTTCTATCACAGGGGAAAAAGATAGCCAGTGACAGATAGGAAAGTGGGGAAAAACGGCTTCTATAAAAAAAACTCCTTTTAGTGCAGTTTATGGATTCTGTTTGTTGACACTGCTTAAATCTGTGGCTACTCTAGTTTGTTAGTAAAGGCAGCCACTTACCCTATCAGATATGTGGTATTTCTTATCCCAAGAGTCACATTATGCAATGTGCAATCTCAGCAAGTGATATACCTTTGGGCTTAGAATGTATTAACTGGGACACAAAAAAACTAACAAAACACACGCACACACACACACACACACGCACGCACGCACGCACGCACGCACGCACACTCTACAGGCACAGAGACAAACAGGTAACATATACACACACCTGCGTAACTTGCATCACCCAAACAGAGGCTGCAGGTACAGCAGATACTCTGTCCTCACATTACCTAGCTCGTCCACTACCTGTGTTTTCATGGTGACACCAGATTGCTGTTGGAAGTTTTAGGGGTTAGGTATGCACTTTGATGCACATTAATTCTGTGCAAATCAAGCCCATCTGAGTTGTTTGTGGTCTGTAGCTGGCAATCCTCAACAACGCTACTGTCAACATTCTCACTAGGGGGGAAAGGACTGTAGGCTCACTCACTCCCCTGCTGCTTAGAAGAGTGCCAGCCATCCACATAGTAATCACACGATATGGCTGAGTGGTGCTTGACAAAGTCAGCAGGTAAAACAACACAGGTGCACACCCTTGGCACCTTTTGATTTGTAACACCGCTGTGAGGGAATGGGAAAACCTTGTGAAACAAATGATAACTAAAATGATAAATTGGTATGAAGAAGAAAGAGTGCATGTGTTTTGTGAGATGAATAGTAATTACAGAAAGCATTTTCCTTACCCATGAACTCAATGCCAAGCTCATCTGCTGCTGGAGGGAGAAACAGAAAAATAAGTGAGTGGGAGAAAAAAAAAAAAAAATCAAATGCATTTAGAGTAAGAGACATACTTATATCTTCTGCTACATTCTGATGAAGACAATTCAGAGCTCTTGCAGCGTAACAAAACTATTCAGTGTTACCAGCCAAACAAACATATTTCTTTAATACAATGACTGAACAACAAAAACAGGTTTGTTTCAGCCAGCCCACAGGGAGGGGGGAAGAAAGTACACATGCTGTTAAATAGGTTGCATAAAAAGACCTGCTCTGCCTTTACCACTGCCTCTCGATTAGAATTAGACTCCTGCACAGATTGCTTCTGGAAATAGACTCTACAATGCCTTTGTTTCACCTCGCACTCCCAAGGGATGCTCATAGTTGACTCTGTTGGTCACAAATCTTTATTCATTCCATCATTTTCCTACTGTCTCTTTAAAAATGCCAGTGGTCCATGTTAAGGGACAGCCAGCTTTCTAACCACAGCTAGGGCTCAGTCTCTCTCAGTCCCTGAACCAGAGGATTTGATAAAGAGCTTAGCACTTGTATTCTTTTTATCTTAACAGAACCCCTTTTTTTCATGGCTCTGTAACATAATCTCATTTAAATTAAAGGTGCACTCTCACACATAATTGCTTTCCTGACAGAGGTGGTCTAAGGTTTTTAAATAGACTGTGGCTTCCCAAGCTTGTCGAAAGATTATTTTTCATGGACATGCTAGAAATAATAATAATAATAATAATAATAATAATAATAATAATAATAATATTTTAAAAAAATAAATCAAACTCACAGGCAGGAAACCGTCTGTTAGTTAATAAATTGTAGAAATTATCAATGCCAAAAGATTATGAATATATTCAAGCAGTAGTTAAAAATATATATATTAAAAAGATACCTATAATTTAAGCTAAGGCACATTAATGTAAGAAGACAGATGACATAGCATATAAATAGAAATTATATGATGCTCAGTGATGACAGCAGACAAGAGATTGTTGCAGGTTGAATGTTAAGCATTCAGTATGTAACATTTTTAAAAACATCAAGGCTTGGTCAGATTGATTAAATATGAGGAAGTTACTAAGTAGATACTCTTGTTTTTAAAGTAAGTATAGCGAACAAACGGAAACATTCTCAAATGACAAAGACAATGAGCAGAGGAAGAGTAAAACAACTGATATCGACAAGTGGTTCATTCTCCCTCCAGTTCAACTACTGCATGTTTGAATAATGAGAAATGCACACCCATTTGTTTACAGCTTGTAATTATTCCATTTTACTGTGCTGGGGGATAAAGACGAACGAAATTAATTTGGAATTTGAATATCCACAAAGGTATATGTGCTTTCATTGCTATTTCAGTACATTTTTCGCAATAGACATGCTACTTAATGCATGAAATGTATATTAATTTGAAAAAAAAAATCCTACCTTTTATCCCCAGCAACATAATAGTAAAACATTACGTAAATATTAGCAAAATCCAAACAACAAGGCCACAGATGGCACTCATTCGAAAAGCACAGAAGGATTCCCCAGTGCTGTGCACAGAGATGCAACAGGCTGCCCACCTGGTCAAAACAACAAACCCTAATAATTATAGAGTCAGAATAAATCTGAAAATAAGACCATTAAAAGAGAGCTTAGGGATGGTGGGACCATGTTGATCCATTTATTCATTCATTCATTTTCCGCTTAATCCTATTTAGAGTCGCTTAGTGGTTATGGCAATGAGTTACTGATTCGAAGATCAGTGGTTCAATCCCCACTATCAGCACTGTTGGGCCCTTGAGCAAGGCCCTTAACCTTCAATAGCTCAGTTGTATAAAAATTATAATTGTAAATCACCCTGGATGAGAGTATCTGCCAAATGCTGTAAATGTACTCTTTACGAAAGTCAGCAATGGTTCTTTTACATGCCTCTCACCACAGACAGTGAGAGACATGGCTGGCCCTTGATATCCCAGTTAACTGCACTGGGCATAGCAGTGACATCTCTGTGATAGTGGGGCTTGAACCGCCAACCTTCTGATCAGTAAGCCAGCACCCTACCACCAGGCTACCACCACCCTACCACCAGGCTACCACCACCCCTATGTTGATCCTCAACTTCGTAAAGAGGACAGCACAGCGGTGTAGTGGTTGTATGTTCTTCCTCTGCCTGAATGGGTTTCCTTTGGATACTCCAGTTTCATCCCACAGTCCAAAGACATGATGCACATTAGACTAATTGGCTGTTCCAAATTGCCCCTGGGTGTGAGTGTAAATGTTTGCATGCATATTTTGGCTCTGTTATGGACTGGCGAGCTCTTCAGAGGGTACCCCACCTTTGTCCAGAGTCAGCTAAGATAGGCTCTGACCTTCCCATTACCCAAGTATGATTACGTGGTTCAGCAAATGAATGAATGGATGAACTTGGATGACAGAGTATCCAACATGTAGTAGCGTTATCACGATAATGGAAGTACCATGTCATGTGACCCTACTTTTATTTTTATACTTTTGCTTATCAGTGGAACAAAATGTTTTACCATTGTGTTGCTGCAGACAAAAGGTAGCTCTTTTATTTTCAGATAGAATATTTTGCATGCAGCTCAATGTGGAGAAAACAGATGCCTTTTAAACCAAAGCACTGAGCTCTGAGAGACAAAAGGCATGGGTGGCAAACCAGGAAGTCATATTGATGCCTGCCAATGCAGCTTGAATGTTCAAGCAGCTGCTACTTCTGATTGCCCACCCAAACAGCCACATATATCTATGTGTAATTGCAGTGCTGACACCAGCTGTACCCACAACATCATTAAACTTGGGTATTGCTTCTTGTGGTCTGGCATATAAAGCACACTGCCCCATCCCAATATGTGCCCTTGGGAGAAACTGCCATTGTGAGATAGGAGCCCCAGTAATACCAATGTGGACATTGACATCAATCTATCATGTAGCCATGCATTCTATGTGGAAACAGCAGTAAATAAATCCCACATAATCCATGTTTTAGTTAGTAAGACTTAAAAGCCTGCCTTAATGCACCTTAAATGAATCCCAGAGTGATACCAAGATAGAGGCTCTGCCACAAGCAGTCATGAAATCTCCTCTGAGTCACTGAATACACAGACAATTGATGAGCTGTATTATTTAGGATATACTAACATTGGTAAGTATTTACTTTCAGTCCCCCCCTTTAGTCTACTGAATGTATATGCAAGAGAGTATATCATCAGGGTAACTTTCACTATTATTAAATGCATACTGAGTATTTGGACATGCTTCATACTATTTTTTCTGTAATAATAATATCGAAGTATGGATATTCAGATGCAGCCCAGCACCTAGAAAGTGGGGAACACATTTTCTTCAAATCCATCTTGCAGCTTTTAACCCCCCAGTAGAAATACGATGGGAGTCTACATGGAAGGGATGCATATGACATAGCATTCCTCACAAGTAAACCGTGAAATATCACCAGAGGCTGATTACTGTTTTCAGTTCTGCTAAAGCTGAAAGCTGGGTACAGAGAGCTCATATGAGGTAAGGTGTGCACTGCAGAGGCCTACTGAATTATCTCCTGTATGATAGGTAACCTAAAGATAATGAATGATGGCTGAGAAACCTTAAAGAAAAAGTATATTCACACATACACACAAAACAACACTTGGTGCCAGATAAAGCCTCCAGGGGTGATTTTCGGCTCATTTGGTGGGTTAAGTGAATAAAGATGCACTGACCCACAAAAAAACACCAGGCGTAGCAGCGGAGTGACAAGAAAACAAACAGAGGCCTCCACAGAGTGGAATAAAGGAATGCTGGAAACATAATGAGCTATGAAAAATGCAAACCGTGTAATGTGACATGATATATTGGGTCTTGGGAGTTCCTGTTATGAGGGGTCGCTCTGTGATACACTGTATTTCATGGCAGTATTGTAAATCAAGCACATTATCTGGATTTACTGGCTCGTCTCTGTCTAAACTGTGTGGAAGAAACAGTCTAAGCATCATGAGTATCAATGCCAGAGCCATTCATGGCTGGGAGTCACAAGAGAACAATTGGTCCTGCTCTCTGTAGGGCCGTGAAAAAGGTATCACTCAGAGAGTTCCTGGCCTATTGCAGCTATTTTGAGGTCAAAAAGTGAGAGGCAAAAGTGGAAAGTGGGCATTCTTTTCCAGTTGCTGTTTTCGAACAGTTAAAAAAAATGTTGTCACTGATTTGATGAGTTTCAGAAGAAGCCTCTACTTACCCATACCCTCCCAGATGAGGTGAATTTGTAGGAAAACAAGTGCAAAAAACCCACAACCAACCTTATACCCTTACTGACAAATTGCTGTGACATTTTCCCCAACCATACAGATGCTGTATCAAGGGAGATAATGTAGGTGCATCTATGATAAAGATGATGGAGCTCCCAGCAGAGAGAGCTCCACTAGAAGTTCTCAGAAGGAAGTGGAATACTGTGAGAGGCAGTTAAACCAAGTCGATATAGTCCGCCTGTACGCATTTTGTTTATCTCTCCAGGCTTGTTTATTCCTGCATGGATGGTGGTGGGGACGATTTTGAGAACTCTAGAAACTGCCTCGCATGCGCAACCACATAAATCGAGTCTCCCATGGAATTCTGGGAGGGCTACAGAGCCCAGCCAAAGTATCGAGTCGCCCATGGAATTCTGGGAGGGCCACCGTGCCCAACCAAAGTAGCTGTCTCAACAGCTCACCCTTCCTATAATCACACCGCACATGCACCACTGCATAAATCGAGTCAGGTGGGAAAACACAATTGGTGTAGCTTTTCCACTCGCTGTGCTTGCTCACAGCAAAAACCCAGTGAATATTCTCTGTGGGGAAAAAAAAAACCCCAAACACACACACACACACACACACAAAAACAGATATGGCAGGCCAAATTCCATTACCAGCCACCCAGCAGGTTCAGGGACTTCAAATGCCTGTAAGTGGAAGTTTAGGTTTCTGTCTCACACACTGTAAGAAGATAACTCCTTAAAAGCATTCATGGACCTCTCAGAGAAAGAGCTACATCTAAGGTTCTTGCTGAATATCACTGGTTGCATTGGCTTCTCTGCTTTTTCCTCTCTGCTTCTCGCTGTGCTTTTAAAAGACAACAATAGCTTTGAGAAACCCCAAACACAGCAACACAGGTTTAAGCTGCTATTTTGCCAAGGTTTTCTAACTTGCAATATTGGATCACACAACAGGTTTGGATAATCTTACAGGGAGCTAGAATTACTAGACCATATAAAATTGTATATATAAAAAAAGAGGGAAGAGAGGGAGATGGGCTTATTCTTTAGATTTTTGGTTCAATCTCATCTCTTTCTTTTAGGTTCTAGCCAAGAGAGATTTTTCCTGTCTCTGAAAGTCTTATTTAGAGGTTAGGCTGTGTTGAAATGAAAATAAATAAATAAATAAATAAATAAACTAAAAAACTCTACAAAGTCGGAAACTCTAAATTACATTGACAGAGCAAAGACTCTAAGGACAAATGAGTCACTTATCTCTCTATGAACTTCTGAAATAATCTGTTAGTGTCCATCTTAATCTGCTTGCAAATGCCCTCCACACTAATCAAGAGTCCAATCTAATTCCAAAGAATCTAATGATTTCAGTATTGACCCAAAATTAGCAAGACAATTATTGCCCTTCTCTGTATTCTGTTCACATAAAAGAGAAAACAAAGGCTGCCTGCAAAATGCTCAATTGCTAATGAGCCATAAATCGTCAAAGACTCACATTAGTCCAGAAATAAACCCACACCATGATAGAAAATACATTTTAAATGGTTTGATTTAAAACACCAAGAGTTCCACATTCAAATGCTAAGATCCTTGTTATCTTGCAGGGAAGACAGGATGCAAATACACACTAATTAAAAACTTTTTACTCTTAAGACTGCAGCATTGTAAGGTTCTGCTAATTTCAGTCCTTAAGTTGGAGCATAATTAACTTAATTTTAGCAGTTTTGATTTTTGAATTCCTAACTTCTGTAGGGCAAGGACCATTCCAAGAAAGATGGACACAAATATTATTAGACTAGACAAAGAAATTAAGTAATTAAACACAAATATGTTTATGTTTATTATTATTATAATGTTTTTGGCACAGAGGGGCGGAGGGGGTGTGGGGGTGTGGGCTGGGCTTCAGGAAAGGTTTTGTCTCATCACTGATACAAATAAATGCTTGTAGAGTTGATAAAAGATATAGACTGTAAATTGGCTTGATAACAAGATATCATCTTCTGGACATAGTTATCTATCCATAGATAACTTATCTACCAGTGAATACTCATGATACACATACTCGGGTTGGAGAGGATGGGGTCGGTCTTTGGAACAAACTGGTCACAGCGAAGTCCACGGTAACCCTCTTTACATCTACAAGAAAAAAGAAGGGAGAAGATGGGAAAATGAGAAGAGGGAAGACAAAACAAAAGATGATAAGACTCTACATCTTAGACCTAGACAATACATCTACTATTTTTCTTCAAGCAATAGTTAAACTTTTCCAGTACACGGCAAGCAAGATAATATGGCCTATTTTAGGTAACTTCTACTTAATTCAAGGAAATGATTTTGCTCTCCTGGAATCCAATTTTACTTATCGCATTTATTTGTGTCATAAAGCAATAAATAATTGTTTTTGTTTTCGTGCAGCTTCTGTCTTCAATTCGTATGTGGATTAACTGTGTTCTTTCTCTCAATTGCCTCAAACTAATTTCTCCATCTGGAAACAATAAAGGCTTATCTTATCTTATTTTATTTTATTTTATGTGTGTGAGAGGGCTTGTTTTAATACTGTATTTTTGTGGTGACCATTCCTATCCTGGCCATACAAGGATAAGAATGTCTATCAGGTTTGCTATTGCGGGTACACTGTTACAATTCTTAACAAAAATTTAAGGCTTGGAGGGCAAAAAAAAAAAAAAAAAAAAGAAAAGAAAAGAAAAAAAGGAATCAGAGGTTAATGGGTTACGGTTAGATTTAGGTGTACATAAAACAGTGTGTGTGTGTGTGTGTGTGTGTGTGTGTTTCCATGAGTCAGGCCATTCTTTATCGTAGAGCAAATTGAAACATAAAACTTGAAAAATGAAATGCTAAGCAGAGTTTGAAAATGTTTGAAGGGAGAAGGGATAAGAATGAGCCAGTATAGAAAAGGACAAGAAGGCAGGCTTGGCCAGAGCTCTGAGGCGTCTGCATTTGCACAGATAACACAGCCTTGGTGCTAATGTCACTTCTCAAAGGAGCAATGTGGCTGAACTGGAAACACATTTGATTGGACTCTTGCTGGGAGATCTGTGTGAGACAGACACACCCATGCTAGAGCAGCATAACACTTGGAGTCTGTAAAACTATAGTGATTACCAGCTTTCCTCCAGCAAGACCTCGGATTCAGTAGCAGTGTGAGAGTCCATTCTAATTTCTTTATCCCCTACACAGCTCCTCTCCTCATATTCTTCCTCATTCAGCCCTAAAGCTGTTAGTCATATGTAAATACCAATAACTTGCACTGCTACTGGATATACCTTAGTGTCACTGTTTACATACAACATAAAACCTTTAATTAGCATTAAAACCCATTTGAATATCAAATTTAATTACAAACACCAAACATAAAACTTAAAACATGACCCTGCAAACAAACAAACAAACAAACAAACAAACAAACAAACAAACAAACAAACAAACAAACAAACACATAAATAAATAAAAATTCTAGAATGTTTTATGTTGACTGACAAATGACTGTGGTGTGTCAGGTTTGGAACAGGATGAATGGTGGTGTATGTGAGTGAAACACTGGAATAAACAAATTGACTAATTAGTCATAGTAAGTGACACTGCATGAGCAGCCATGAAGCAGGTGAGTCTGATACGGCGCTGTTACTCTTTATTCATGCTCAGCTTTTTGTGTACAGGCTGTCTAATGCTGACTCATGTTGACTCAAGATAATGATGTCTATCAACCAGTTTTTTATTTGTCCTTTTTTATTTTCCCCCGTGGCTTCTTTTCACCACCATAAAAATATTTTTACTCTTAACTGAACATCCACATCACCAAAACCACACACAAAAAATTATATTTTGTTCCTTTCATTTATAGGCCTTCCAAGTTTATGAATCAAATATGTTTCCGTTTTGGCTGACTAAATTTATTTCCATACAATACAAATTTGTCTGGACAGCATACCAAATATGTTTATACATGCCACATGCCTACTCTCATTAGCACTTATTTTTCTGATTTTTTTAACCCATTGCCAAGGCAATAGAATAGGTTTTAGAGAGAAAGAGAGAGACACAGAGAGAGAGAGAGAGAGAGAGAGAGAGAGAGATTTCATACACACACATGGTCAAAATGGCAACCAATAGAATAAGCCTATTTGTTATTATTATTATATATAATATATAAAGAGAGAGAGAGAGAGAGAGCTGTTGGCTCTATGTGACACAGCACTGGAGTATTGTGTGTGGTCTCCAGTGTTAGTAGAACACAGAAATATGGAAGTCAGTGTCATCTGATGATGTAGAATGGACACGAATAGCATGTTCCACATATATTTATTCACAATGCATATAGCTAATAATGCTGAGCCCAGGCCCACTCAGCATGAGTAAGAAAGGCTGTGAATGGCTTGTGTTTGTGAATGGCTGCTGCGATGGTCTGGAGAGCTGTTCAGGGTGTACCTTGCCAGTGTTGGCTGAGATGGGCTCCAACCACCCCGCGACCCTAATAGGATTAAGTGGTTCAGCAAATGAGTGAAATTGAGTGAGTGAAGTAGACAGGTAGGAACAGAGATTAGGAACAGTTTCTACCATGGAGATGTCAGAATAGTCAATCCATCCAGGAATTTTGTCAGACTGGAGTAGACTGATCATGATAATTGAAAATTTTCCCTCCAGCAAGACATAAAAAAATGTTGTAAAGCCAGTAAAATGGTTCTACATGGGAATTATGACCTTGGGGACTAATTTCAGATTAAATTACTTGAAGACAGGAGTATTCATCCATCACATATGTCTAAGCCATTTCAATATAAATTGAACAAATTTTATGGTTTGGAGAACATCTTATGTAAAATGCAGGATGACAGTATATATACACAGTACATATGTAATTATTATTATTATTATTATTATTATTATTATTATTATTATTGTTGCTGTTGTTGTTGTTGTTGTTGTTGTCATTGTTATTATTATAATTTTTTTTTTTGGCAAATCACCATTCATTCACTCCATATAAAATAAAAGTCACACAAACTTAAGCTTTTTGAAAATATAAAAAGAAATGACAATAGGTTTCCTTTTAAATGACAGAACTATTGAACAGGAACCATGAACAATTTCATGTCCAGGGTCATCATCACCAATCAGTGCTCCTCACAGTCCTCCAATAACTTCTGTGGAAGAATAATGCGGATTTGCACTTATGAGTGCACAACAGAGTAAACAAGATTATAAATGCATGTTCCTTCAGGGATATTTATTATTATAAATAAATGTGTATTTTGGCCTCATTAATTGCACCCACTGTTGATTCTCTTTCACCCAGAGAGAAAAAATGAGGTATAAAAAGAGAGAGAGAGAGAGGGACAGAGAGAGAGAGAGAGTCAGATGGACAGACAGCGAGTAGAGAGTGTTCACTGGAAAGGAGCGGGAGGAACAGGAGGTGCACCACAGAATTCAGCCTTTAATTAATGCACAGTGCGCTTTAATTAATAGTGAATAAATGGACATGGGGTTTGTAGGCGACGGTGGCAAGTGTGTGTGTGTGTGTGTGTGTGTGTGTGTGTGTGTGTGTGTGTGTGTGTGTGGAGTATGCAGGTTTGATGTGCTATCTCTTCATTGCATTATGCACATTTATTCTGTACACACCCACACCACAGCTGATCAATGCACACTCAGTTCACACATGCAGTCAGACAAATTACTTTGGGATATCTATGGTTTCAAAATCTGAAACATAACACTGCCACAACTTTTATACCATAGTACAGCACTACTGAACTATGTACTTCCATTATACCTCCATGTTTTTATTGCAGTGCTTTGGTGTAATTATGTTCAATATATTATTAACCTTGATATTACTGCAGGCTTAATGTGGTATCTAATCATCCTAGTTATGGCATTTTTGTTGCTCTGTTCTGTTAGCCCCTTTTCTCAGTCACCATTTCCAGTGAATTTTAATTCATTTAATTCACTGGATTTATTTCATTAATTTTAATAATAAGGGAGGCTAATGTTGAAATTCAAGATACAGCAAACATTATACTCAAAGTTCCAGATACAGCCACACTATATGGACAAAAAAATGTATAGACATTTGACCACAACACTCATATGTGTTCCTTGATCTTTGGACTCCAGGTTTCATTTCTCATAGCTGTTATAATAAATTTCTCTCTTCTGGGAAGGTTGTCCACTAGATTTTGGAGTATGGCTGTGGGGAACATTCATCCACAAGAGCCTGATGTCAGGCGGGCACACCTGGGGCAGTCTAGTATTCTAGTTAATCCCAAATATGTTCACTGGGGTCGAGGCCTGTGCTCAGTGCAAGCAACTCACATTCTCCCACTCCAGCCTTGGCAAGACATGGAGCTCACTGTGTGCACAAGGGGACTGTCACGCTAGAACAGGTTTCAGCCTACTGAAACCCAACAGCAGATGAAGACATTCTGCACAATTGTGAACTTTTAACTTTGTGGCAAAAAAGAAAAAGCTACATATGGGTCTGATGGTCAAGTATCTGTAAACCTTTGTCAATATATATGCAACACTGAAAATCACATGATAATGACAACGATGAATGTGCAGGTCATTCACTGTAGACTTTTTTTTTTTTTTTTTTACTTTTTTCCCCTCTCTATTTTCTCCCCTAATTTGGTCGTATTTAATTCCCACCCTTCAAGTATTCCCCTCTCTATCACATGACCACCACTAACCAGGGAGGGGTGTAAGCATGCACATGCCCCTACGTGACAGGCGATGCTACCACCCGCCTCTTTTCGAACTGCTGCAAATGCGTTTTTGGGGGTGGTCTAAAACACTGGGAGGAAAAGCGCTATCCGCCCCCTCGTACGAACGAGCTCACAGATGCCCATGATTGGCTGATGATCACTGTGAGTGAAAAGGGAAGTGAGTGTATGCCATCCCTTCCTCCCATTTTGTGTTGGTGAAGCATACATGGATAAAATGCACTGAATAAATGAGATCTTTTTCAGGAAGCATACTTGTGTACTGTGCTGATACCAAACTTAGTCTTCAACCGTTCAAGTGCTTTATAAAGCAACAAAGTTCTACCTTCAAAATAAAGCTATTAAAATGGTAATCACAAGTGAGCAGATAAGCCTCTTTGTACCTTCGTTTGGAACGCACGAACATTCAACTCAAAGTGTTTTTTTTTTCTGACAATGCGACTGTCAAGACTGAGCCCAGGGATTTGCTAGAAATTATCTTCTAGCACCAAAGAATTATCAGAAAGGTGCACCTTTTGTTTGTAAACAGTTCATGAACATACTAGAAGATTCCAATTGCCTGAACTTGTCAGGAAAGACAGTGTGTTCACTGAAACTGAAGTGCTTATTTTCCTACGTGTTGGAAATAAAAACTCTCTCTCTCTCTCTCTCTCTCTCTCTCT
>JAQMYF010000021.1:29717559-29729828 GCA_030014195.1 Neosilurus mollespiculum
CTCTCTCTCTCTCTCTCTCTCTCTCTCTCTCTCTCTCTCTCTCTCACACACACACACACACACACACACACACACGTTAACATAAAAAACGTTGTCAAATTTTGTATTTAGTTTTTTGCCAGAGGTGGAAAGTAACAAACTGTTAAATCTTGTTACAGTACATGAGTAGATGGTTTACTGTGGTACTTTTTCATATAATTAAATATCATTTTACATTAGTGTTCCAATTCCATAATCTCCCAATTACATGAGCACCGATTTCAAAATCCTGCCAAAACTCTACACTTCAGGTGCCAATACTTAGTCATCTCTGAGAAAGTGGAAACAGATGTGCAGCCCTGGCACAGTTTGTCAAGTATCTTCAGTTTTTAATAAAACAGTGTGAAAATGATCTGCAAATAATATAAACCAAAACCTGCGAACATTCAAACTGCAGAAACATGTACAGGTAAGCCATTTGCTTCACTAGTTAGTCAAATCTTTTGATATTTTACAATATACCGAACTATATAAGGGGCCTCACAGCAAGAAGGTTCTGTGTTTGATTCCCAGGATCGGTGAGGGTGTTTCTGTGTGGAATTTTCATGCTTGTGTGGGTTACCTCTGGGAGTTTTCCTCCCACAGTCCAAAGACATGCACATTAGGCTAATTGGCTGTTCCAAATTGCCTCTAGGTATGAATGTGAGTGTAAATGTTTGTAATTGTGCAAAGAATTAACTGTAAAAATCTAATTTTAGTTATCTTTTATTTATGTTTTAGCATATTCTATAGTAGAACTCTTAAATAGAGATGTTGTTTCACACCTCACATGTGCACAGAACTTGTGCATCTTTTGTGATTTATCATTAATTTACTTTCATTTTCTGAATTGCTTTAACTCAGATGACTCCAGGCAAAGGCGAGGTACATCATGAACACCTTGCTAGACCGGCGCAGGTTTAGCACAGATATGTGACCACTCACACTCACTTTCAAACCATCCTGGCAACAAACATGTCCTGTGTCATTTGTACTGTGGGAGGAAACCTAGACAAGCAAGCGGAGAACATGCAATCTCCACACCGAAATGGGCTTAAACCCAGAACATTCTTGCTTTCAGGCAGAAGTGCCACTATGCCACAATGCTGCCCTGTCATGATTTTAAAAATGTAAAAAGTAAACAAGAAAAATCTTATTTCAGTGAGTTCCTTTGCTTATATTCTTATGTAGAATATACTAAAACTATTATTTGCCTCAGGCATGTTCCTTCTGGGGACTATTTAGCAACATTCACCTCGCCTTCAGTCAATTATTATTAATTATCCACCCTGAAAACTTTGTTAAAAGCTTGCATCGATTAAAAATGTAAAAATATGTTCCCATGTAGTATGTACTAAAACAATTATTAACCTCAGGCTTAGTGAGTATTGATGAATAGTCCCTGAGATGGAATGCCTTCAGCAAATAAATATGTACCATAGTGCATTTGGTTTTAATGTGTGGCTCCTACAGTCAAAAAGTTATAGAATTTTTTTTTCCTGTATGTCTGTAGTCTTGGTGGAATCTTGCACAGTTTCCTTACTGACACTGTAATTATAGAGTGCTGAACACCTGCATTTTAGTGGGGGTTGACCAGAGAAAATGTAAAAATATTTTCAGTTGTAGCTAAGTTTATTTTTACTGTGTTATGGAAAAAAGTCCCAACTTTTCTTGAAATGGGGTTGGTATACAGGACCACTTAACAGTTTGGACACATCTTATGATTAAAAATGAGTAGGTGTATCCAAATGTTCTCCTGGTACTGTATAGATAAAGTAAAATGTAAAGCAATTGTTTGAGTAATTTTTCATCATATGACTAATTTATGTTTAATTTAGTAAAGGTCGCCACTTTTTTCCATCAAATATTTTTGCTTGAATGACAGAAGGAAAATATAATAATCAGTAGAATTTAAATCTCAAAGTGACAGTTATAACCAACCCTTTATAATTCCAGACAGATCAGTGTCCTTTCAGAAGTATATTAGCATCAGCTGTCATCCACCTGAACGCTAAAATTATTTTTATATTTCCACTCGTGTTAGTTTTATTGTGTATCAGAATACATTAGATGTATTTTTGCCTCACATACCTCCCACTTGTAATTTGGCAGAGCTGGAGAGTGCTGTATGATTTGTACCACTGCGGCATGAAGCTGTTTCTGAAGATTGTTTCAGCAGCTGTTTGGAGGGTGGGACCAAGAGAGGGAGGAAATAAGAGATAAGAGAGAGAGGACCGCAGCCCAGCCTTTCTTTGACTCACCACCACGTATGCGTGGTGCAGATTGAGAGTGCAGGTGCTGTTCAAAAAGCTAAGATAAGAGGTAAAAACAAGGCATTCAAGCTGCTGTACATATAAACAAGAAAAAGGTCACTCACAAAGTGACAAGCCTAGCAGTCAGCCAGACAGACTAGGCTGCTTCACAAACCCATCAGAGGAGAAAGGACCTGATAGTGTGTCACAATCTAAGCTAGTGTGCGAATGTTCACGAGTGTTAAAAATTTACAGTCATAGAAAGCTTAACAGCTGAACACTCATCCTACATAACCCAATACTACATTTCTCATCTTACAAAACACAAACACACAAATCACATTTCAGGCATTTCTTTTACAATATATGCAGCATACAAATGGTTTTTTCATCAGCACTATTATGAAGTCTCTAAGCATGGCAGTCTGTCAGGCATGCAAGTGCTTATCTTTATGACTATATACATTATTTGGTCCTTCTGCTTAATACAAACATGAATTCCTTTGAATTAAAGCTCTATTTCCTGCAAAGACAACACTTAGTTTTTTTTATAACAGCAACAAAATATTCGCACCCATTAAATAAATCTGTGAGTGTGCATTCTGACAGGATAGTGATAAGACCACCCAAGAATTAATTTTTAGGTATGACTCAACAAGCTAAGCCTATCTGTGAAATCATAGTCCTACTTCATGCGCAAAGCACATTTGAGAGTTATGAAAGCATACAGTGTCACTGACTACAAATATACAAACTGAGTCGCTTTCTAGGAACATTGAAGACATGGAATCAACTTTACAATCTTCTTTAAGCCCGAGAGCTGAGTTTCCTCCCTGCTCCACATTTGAGGTGCAAAAATAATAGGGAGATTTTTCCAGACTGAACAAAGTAACTGCTGTTTTATTGTTAAACTTTGGCTCTATGAACAGCATTCTGAAATGAATCAGGATCAGCCTCTGTACCTCTTAAAGATAAGCTTGGATTGCATATGTTGGTCAGAGGATTATGGAATAATTTTGTGCTTAAACCTGGGGTTGCTGCCCAAGGTCACCCCCCTTTTTGTTAATCAAACTAAGATTAAAAAGATAAAGAGAATCTGTTGAGGAATATTTGGAAAGTGGGGGCCTAAGCTGAAAATGGATGTGGTTAGAATGGAGTTAATGGAAGGTTTACAGAAACCTTTTCCCTTTTCATCCTTTAATCTTTCATAATCAAGAGAAGATCAGTATCAGATGTGCATCCACAAAGCTAGAGAAACTGGTATTGATCTTTATGGTTATCCAATTAAATGGCACTTTTCCTTTATTTCTGCTCATGCCTTGTTAGTAAAAGATTAATCTTTGGGATGATCTTTCTTTCAAGTACAACCACATGAGCTTTACATCATTGCAAAATGATGATATAAATGATCCTAAACACAGACAGAATCCTTGGATGAACACTAAATGAACTCTTTCTGGGAGAACTCATTGTGGCATATTGAAACATGCTTTTGTGTGAACTGAGTGGTACTGTAGCACAGCACGTACCATTGCTGCTCTACGGCTCCAGGATACCTAGGTTGATTGTTTTACTGTCTGAGTGAACTCCCTTTGAATTTTCTTCCTTCCGTCTATTTCCGTTTCCTCTGGGGTTTTTGGTTTTCTCCACATCCTGAGAACATATAATTAGGTGGCTATACTAAATTGCCTTTTGGTGAAAGGGTATGTGCATGCTACCCTCTAAAGGAGCAGTGCTCAATCCAGATTTCTGTCCTCAGTCAGTTCTGGATCCATTGCAACTCTGAACAATGTTTACTGCAAATGGATGAACGGACCAAAGAAGCTTTGTCCATGTAGTGAAGAATACTTGATTCTATTTTTCTACTTACCATAAAGCTTTTGGAACTCATTGCACTGTGAGTTGTTGATGGCTAAAGGCTTCAGATATGCCTCATTTTGTCAACATTTAATTAAATCTGGAACATGGTAGTGACTGCAGGCCAAATGAAGTACATGACATATGTTCATGCCATTCTTGCAGTCTTGGTTGAGTTCAAATTAAAGGATATATTTAGCAACATAACTGCTGGCCTTTTAAAGTAATCATAAACTTTTTGTACACTCATATTGACAGCTCTCTCTTCTGGCTTGAGTGATAGTATCAGAGGCAGTACTAGAGGCAAAAACCCAAATGAGATGTATAGGGGAACATGTGACATCAGGTGCAACATCAGGTTGATTCCATAATTTATATCAAGAGGGTGGAAAAAGAGTTTGATACTTTCTTTCTAACAACGACAACTTATGCAACTCCAGTTGTGAGCATCAAGAGTAGAAGAAAATGTCCCAGACTCATGTGCCATAGTTCGAATATTAATGCCATTGCAACTTTTTTACATGTTCATGTGGATGCAGAATTTCTGGTTGAATCAGTGTCCCAGAGGCAATGAAGCAAACACAAGCCAGTCTTCACAGTTGGAATGAGGTTCCTCTTTCGTTCACATGTGTACCGTGTTCAAACAACCCTTCTGTAATTTGCCTGACCAGAGCACATTTTTCTAATTGGCCAGGCCCTTGACAATATGGCTGTTGGTAAACTATACCAATATTCTTTTAGGACATTAAAGGCTTTTTTCCTGGGTCACCTCCCAAGCAGACCAAACTTGTCCAAATTCTTATCTTATTGTAGATATTTGTAATTCCACACCAACAATTGCAAGAGTTACCTGCAAATACTGTGATGAAATTTTGGGTTTGTAGAGATTACATTTCACATTAAAAATCTCACTTAGGCAGCATAGATAAAGCCAGTGTTTTATAGGTGAAATGAGCAGATTTAAATTACTCAAGGGACTGTTGCCCACCAGAGCTTAATTTTTTAACTCCCTTCTTTCTTTTCTGTGCAGTCCTAGACATTTATCTGTGGAGTCTCCCTCTGTGGTAGGCTCAAAAGTATACTCGCCAATTAAGCAGACAGAAACTCCATGCTGCTGTATTCATTACAGAAGCTTGGTATGGGCTCGAGAATTAAACTGAATACATTGAGCTGAATGCCTGCGGCATGCATCATACGGCTACAGATAAGGAGCAAAAAAGATCGTGTTTTCCTAGGTTTAATTGTGCTAGTCCCATCACAATGCATTTTCTAGTAGTGCTAACAGTCCAGGCTCCCACAGTTGGTGTCCCAAGGGCACTAAAGAAGCTCAGAGGTGCTCTGGGCTGTGGATTTTGGCAGTCACCAGGATACACATTGTGCCTTGTTGCCAAAATATCAACTCACCATATCTGCTGTTTTTATCCATACTCTTCTTCTCTGTTAGACCACTAATCTGGCTGACCAAAAAGCTTTATTCTTTTCCCTCGTAACCTTGCTGCTTAAAGCCTTACACATGCTGGCATTTTCACACTGCTCCAAGCAAAAAACAGTGTTGCCTTTTATAAGCAATGTGTGTGATTTTGACATTTGCCTCTCTGATTTTAATCCTGTCAGCTACATTTGGCATGATTGAGATCAAATCATCGCAAATGCTAATGTGCTTGAAGGGACAGACACACAGATTTGTCACACTTACCAGTGGGCATGCACAAAACAAACCTATTCAGACACATATTTGGATTACCATTAAAAAACCTGCTATGCACTCAGACATTAAAACTGTGTTTAACAGACAGAACTGAATGTACCACAGACATACGCACATAAAACTAAGGCTTATGCATAAGTTGAGCTTTGCCAGATGTGAGCACTCTTCTACACAATCAGCTGGAGGTGATGGTTCTCTCTTACTCAGTTGTGCCAACTCCTCTCCTCCCCCTCTTTCGTCCATCCCTTGGTCACAGTGAAGGGTGACCATTTTGCATGTGGTGCTGCAACAGCTGCCTCATCTCCAAACTGAAGGTTTGTTTATGGTCTCCATGGAACTGCATGTCCATGTGAGGACAGGCTTCTGGGAGGGGAAGGAGAGCATTTCCAAGTGCTCAGGAGTGGCTAAACCCCATAGGCTGACATCATGCCAAGAATAATTCACTGCAAGAATCTGGCCAGAGAATATCAAGAGGTAATTGAAGCATCAGAGGTCATATATATTTGCACACATAGCGCACTGAGAGCTTGAGCTCCTGCATCTTTTTCACGGGATATCCGACAGCCCTAAGCAGCACAACTGGGGAAATTAAATTAGAATCTAATCAATAACAATTCACTGCTGTCCCAAGTTTTACAAATAACCTTTTTTTTAAATGCCCTGATAAATAAAAAAGAAAATATTGGTGTATTTACAAAGATGTTGGTGAATGTATATCACTGTCCTTCTCATAAGTATAAATCTGAGAGTTTGACAGTCAACTGGGAGGTTGGTTTTCAAATGTAATTTTGACCTAATGAGATTTTCAACCATAATTTTCATTTAACTGGCCATTTTTCAATTTTATGTGCATCACAGATTCTTACTGTTATTTTCTCAAAGAGCCAACAAATGATCCAACTAGGGACCAACAGATATTTAAATGTGTGATTTAAACAAGGGGCAGTCAAGCGATCAGAATGTGTAGCACCTATGGGGATGCCAGAGGCCCAGTTAGCTTTAGCCTTCCAATGAGTTCATTTTCTGCTTTTTTGACATCAAATAATTTTCACATTGATCTGTCCATTTATGTGGCTGTTGTTCTTTTCTAAAGAAACAGAACACTGTATGACCCCCCCATACAGGAGGTGTGTGTCCCCACCAATTATGCCACAAACATTTTTGCATTGCATTATTACCACAGAATGGACTTTTGCTGCTCATAGGAATGTAAATGTAATTTTGTAATACAGTGCCTAGAGAAAAATGAAAATAAGATAAGTTAAGATAAGTTAAGATAAACTGTATTAACCCCATACCAGGGAAACTTTCATGTAACAGCAGCACAAGTGTTAGGAACAGGGAAAAAGCGACCAAGAGTCAACCAAACATCAGCAGAACTGATGAAAAAAGGTAAGAAAAAATTTATGAAGTAAAGTCTAATACAAAAAATAAACAAAAATGTTTTAAAGGTGATATCCCAGAATAAAACCATGAATAAATTAGATTTTCCAATAATTTAGTCAACAAAAATATAATTAATTGTAATATTCTCTTATAAAGGAAATTATTACACGCTCAGTGTAAAAAGCTAGTGTTACCTCGTTTAGCAGAAATAACCTCTTTTTCAGGGTGGTTGGCACATCCGCCTCATAGCAAGAAGGCCTGGGTTGGATTCCTGGACTCAGGCATTTCTATGTGGTTTGCATGTTCTCCCCTTGCTTGCGTGGGTTTTCTCTGGATACTCCAGTTTCCTCCCACAGTACAACAACATGCACAGCAGGCTAATTTGCTGTTCCAAATCACCCCCAGGTGTGAGTGTGAGTGTGAATGGTTGTGTGTGTGTTGGCCCTGTGATGGCCTGGTGAGCTGTTCAGGGTGTACCCCACCCTCACCAAGAGTCAGCTGAGATAGGTGTCAGCCTCCCCACTACCCTAATTAGGATTAAGTGACTTAGAAAATGAATGAATAAATCATTTAGCCTCTTTTTCATAATTTTGCATAATTCTCTACCAGACTTCGATGGTAGTTTTGACCACTACCTTCAGTTGCAAGATGTTTGAGGGTTTTCTTGTACTTTTCTTTTTAAATTCCCCCCACAACTTCAAAACTTGGTTTTTGACTAGGCAATTCAATAACCCCATTTTCTAACTGTGTGCCATTAATTGGTGGATTTTTTTGTGTGCTTTGGATCATTATCCTGTTGAAAAAATATCCACCTTGGCTGCAACTTTAGCTTTTGAATGGCCTCGCATTATCTTCATGCACTCTTTAATATGATGCAGAATTCTTAGTTGAATCGGTGACTTCATGCTGCTCAGTCCCTGAGGCAGTAAAGCAACCCCAAGCAATAAGATTCCTACCACCATGCTTCACAGATGGTATGAGATTCTTCTCTTTTTCACATGTGGACTGTGATCAAATAATAAATCTTTAATTCACCTTCCCAGTGCACACTATTCCAAACAGCCTGCCCTTGGCTATATGGTCATTGGCAAATTATCGTCTTCCTCTAATTTTCTTTTAGGACATCAAATGTCTTTTTCTGGCATGCCTCCCAAACAGGCCAATTTGTCCAAACTCTTTCTGAATCTAGATGTATACACGTTCACACCAACAACTGCAAGAGTTACCTGCAAATCATGTGATGAAATTTGAGGGTTTGTAGATATTGCTTTTCACATTACACATTCTGCTTTTGGGTTGGATCCTGAACAAATTGGCAGTCATTAGAAATCAACACTACTTGAAGGTGATTTTACTTACAATAAATTTATTTTAAATAATTAAGAGCTCTTTTTAAATCCTTTGGCAGAAACACATGTGACTGATCTTTCTTTTCTTAATTTAAATTATGAAAATATATACATAATGTAAATGTTCTGCGATGGCCTGGCGAGCTGTCCAGGGTGTACTCTGCCCTCGATCCACAGTTGCCTGAGATGGACCCCAGCCTCCCCGCAACCCTAATTAGGATTAAGCGGTTTAGAAAATGAATGACGATGAATGTAAATGATATGTGCCATTTGTTGAGGTACATAACCTTTATCTCAAAGAGAATGACTGTTTCCTTGTTTTGATATATGGCAAAAATCAACAATTTCCATTAAAGCATGGTGGCGTAGAGGTTAGCACACCTGCCTTACAGTAAGAAGGCCTGGGTTCGAGTCCCAGGCTCAGGCATTTTTGTGTGGAGTTGATTCTTGCCATAATGAAACTAAAACAAAAAAAACAGAGGCTCTTACACTAACGCTTACAGAATTAAAAACACACAATCTGACTCAGGTAGGCGGACAAACTTTTACCAAGCAAAACAACACCAAACATGAACAGGCACCCTGAACATGAAATGGTTAAATGGATATTTAAACAAAAATACAGGTGATACAAAAGAACACAGAAATCATCTAGTGACAGGAGGTGAAAAGAAAACTCAGTGCTAACCTTTCCTGCTTTCGCTTCAGACCGTAGTCAAGAAATGCGGGGAGGCTTATTTATTCACTTCATTTATTAATTTATTCACCTTGAACACCTCGCCAGACCATCGCAGGGCTAACATACATATGACTATTCTCACTCACTCTCACACCTAGGGGTGATTTGGAACAGCCAGTTAGCCTACTGTGCTTGTTTTTGGATTGTGGGAGGAAACCAGAATACCCAGAGAAAACCCACACAGACACGGGGAGAACATGCAAACTCCACATAGAAAAGCCCAAGCCCGGGAATCGAACCCAGGCCTCCTAAACTCTATATTATTCCTTTATGTAATAATTGTGTTCATTTCATAGCTCATTCAGTAAACATAATTGTTTAAAGACACATTCCTCAAATATAGAAAAACAGTGTCAATAATTGACAAGAAAAAAATGTAATATCTACTTTAATTCAGCTCAGTGTATCCATCACTAGCCATGAGGATGGTTTCTCTCACATATTGGCACATTTCCCTATATACTGAACATAACATTGAAGTTGTCCACACTTTTTGTTAACTACGGCTTTGTATAAGGACAATTGCATAAGAAATTTAATCAGTTATTAGGAAAAAATAATTGTTGAATTTTTTTGAAGAATTATTTATTGAATATAGAGATAGTAGATCTAACAAGATATTTTCTGCAGATGCATGTCACATGACTGACAGCCATCTTGAAGCTTAAAACTTCATGTGTATACTGATATCAAATCAGTAATGCCACATCAGTTATTCTAATTAATTGTTCTCATTATAATAATGTTAAATGTGTTTTGTATTTAATTGGACCGATATACTTTGTCATCAGTTAATTGTTTGTACAAAACTTAAGTGATGTGCTCCCATGCAGTTCATAGGATTGTGGATTTATATTTTGAAAGTTAATGTTACATAATTTTAATGACGCTTCAGTTCCATCTTTGGTGTAACCACTTTAAGTCACTTAAATTTAAATTTCACAATTTTCAGTATTTTTTCTGATGATTATTTATAATTAAATTCTGTTTGTAATAAAAGCTATAGGTCTTTTTGTTAATACAAAAAGACCTATAGCTTTTATTACAAACAGAATTTTCTTTTGTGCGAATGACACATCAGTTATGGTGGAATTGCCCATAAGCATTTTCAACTCTACATCGTCTTGTCATTGCTCATTATAATCATTTCCTGTCCTTGACATACACAAGAAGCCGACACTTTATTGCACTAGAACTCATCTAAGCTCTGCAGGGAATAATTTGACACCATCAAGTGCCATCCTCATATTTGGTCATGCTCCTGTAGTCCTGTCTGACAGAGGACTTAAGTTTATTAGTGTATCCTACCAGTAGATGTCAAATGGACACACATCTTTAAGTTTCATTAAAATATAATTAAGACTACTTTTTATGTCTTAGTAAAGCATTAAGGTAATTTGCTATCCTGGTGATGCCCAGTCTATTAAATTAACTGTAACTCCAGAAATGCATAACAACTGTACTGTGAATAAGATTGCCAAAGGATTTTGTTCTGTAGCTTCAGTGGATATGATAAACTGTTCGTTTTCATCTCAGTGCTTTGTCTGGTGCAGATGATGACAGTAGCATTGATGTGAGTGTGGGGTGCAAATGTAGTGAGATAAATATGGCACATCTTTTCACACTTCCATCACTACAGCTAAAGAAGGAAAAGAGTGGGTGTGGGGGTTTGGTGGTAGATTTAGTAACGACTTTCTTTGATTCCATGCCACTTAATTATGCATTACTAGTCAGAATTTCTACCATCGGCTTTTGCTTACAAAGCTGAAAAGCGCATATGATGGAACCTTAATCAATAATGTGCTTTAGAAAATGAAACCCAGTCTGTGAAATCAGGTCCAATTGCACTCACTAAATAAATGCATTTCATGAGGGTGGAACATAATCATGATAAGGCAGAATACGTGACCTACTGCTCCAGCCATGTTTGTGCATATGATTTCTGAATTAACCAAAACATTGATAGAATATCAAGTGATAGTTAGGTAACCTCTCTATGTCACTATGCAATTTTCACATCACGTAGCATCAACAATGAGCAAAGACAACGAATTACACCCCTGGTGATTTTCTTTTTTCTGGAGAAAAAAACATCCAAGGGTAGGGGATGATTGTCAACTCAGTAGCCTCTCATGTCCTACACTGTTTCTGTCTACATGCTCTAATACCTTCTAGGGTCTAATGAAGGGATATTAAAAGTAATTATCAGTGAATGGCCACATTTTAAATTTCAGTGAAATTGAAGTTGGATGCCCCAGTTTGAACCTTGCAAGATCCTGACTGTTGGGTTTCACACCACAATGTCCTAACAAGATGGGATAAGGGAAGAAAAGAATTTCACTGTGCTATAATGTATATATGAAAAAAAGGACTTCTTCCTCTTTTTCTTCTACTTGTTCTTTCTATTTTTTTCCTTAGCATAATACTGTAGACACTCTCACTGTGTCATCTCTCTGTTTGGACTGAAAATTCTCTCCTCCCTTCCTCCACATTAATACTTGTTCTGTCTCTGAGAGCTCAGCTGCTGAGGCAGCATAGCTCATCCAAAACTTCCCAATATGGACTCTTAATAAACAAGAGCAAACAAACACAAGCATACTATGAACCATTATTTACTAAGCCGGGAGTATCTACCATGGAGCTCCTCTTTAACAAGTACTTTGTGGGCTTTGGCTATTTATTTTGCAACACCAGAGTTCATACATGATCTCTCTCTCTCTCTCTCTCTCTCTCTCTCTCTCTCCCACAGACACACACACACTCTCTCTCTCTCTCTTTCTCACACACACATACACACACACTCTCTCTCTCTCTCTCTCTTTTCCTCCCTCTTTCTCATACACTCTCTCTCTCTCTCTCTCTCTCTCTCCCTTCCTCTCTCTTTCTCACACACACACACACACACACACACACACACACACACACACACACACACACACACACACACACAAACACACACA
>JAQMYF010000021.1:29759504-29787270 GCA_030014195.1 Neosilurus mollespiculum
ACACACACACACACACACACACACACACACACACACACACACACACACACACACACACACACACACACACTTATATACATATCGGGTTTACTAAGTTACTTTGAACATTACACCAATCAGCCATACCATTAACATCATTGTTTTATAAATGCTATGCTTTAGTCTTTCCTGTCATTTTTTCCCAGAGAGGATAATTTTTCTGTATGAACAATGATGACATGGATTTCCTTGTTTATCTAAACAGGCAGAGACATATGTCAATGTTTAAACATGCTTGCTTTAATCACACAGGTCTGCTTGATGGTGTCCACTGTGTAGGTAATCCATTTATACACATAGAATTAATTGTTCACAGGTGTTCTGCCCCTCCCACCCACAAGCTCAGAAGCCCAGAGAAAAGACAAAAGTTGGAGGCACATGTCAGCCATGCCCACATTGTTAAAGTGAACCACAAAACTGCAGATGTCTTGCATGATGTTTAGCGCAATCTGTTGTAGGGTTTGTCTCTGTCAAGGAAGAATGGAAATGACTGTGTTGGAACCTTATTTCATGCTACCATGACTGATATTAATTTACAATTGTGCACAGCTAATCATATTAATATTCTGTATCTGTACTGAACAATTCTAAAAGCTTATTCACCTCTTTATAGCCAAGCAACTTTTTAAATACAAGAGGTTGCCTTTTTCATGAAGTTATGCATTGCTCATAGGACACTAAGGAGAAATGAGATATGAAGAGACTGCAACTGGGATTAACACAGCCTGTCGTGATCTGACAGCCAAGTGATAATTTACTCACAGGCCACTCCTGTGGGAGTGAACAAAGAGTTTAAAAAGGGAATGTCCTCATCATGAATCTGATTTATTTTGTCATGTGATTTATCAGATCTTGATCAGAATCCTCTGCCTTGGCCTCCTGATCCGACCTGGTCATTTTACACCTATTTCTCAGTCATATGCCTTCAATGCCACTGAGAATTTTTTTCCTTGTATTTTCTGTGACAGAGAAGCATTTATTCATTCACAAAACACTGCTTACACTCTTGCATTCTTCTCACATTGTCTCTCACTCTTTTCACATCTGTAACTGCTCCTCCTCCTTCAACACTTTTCCAGGAAATGTAATAACATTACATAGAGGGAAGGTAATTGTATTTTAAAATGCTTGACACTCATTAAAACCCAAGCTGTTTTGAATTGAACAGTCTGTACCCTGTTATGAACCAAGGCAGACACAAACTAAAATAGTAACATGAACTAATATGCTGAAGAGGGCTTTTAAATTGCTCTCTATCCTCCTTTAATAAAAATGGCAATGTTAAGTAAAACTCTTTCGTGTCAATTCATGAGCTAAAATTAGGATCATTCTCTTAATGTTGCATCCAATTTTATAAAGATGAGACCTTGGTAGAACTTAATGCTATTGTTAGAAGAGTCTTTTTATCAGGACAGTAGTGATCTGCAAACATGTATTATCACATTAGAGTTAAATATGAAGGATTTGGAGAAAAAAAGCAAGCAAATGAATATGAGTGACATCTAAAATATGTAAATGTGTGCTTTTGGAAGGGTTTAAGTGCATGGTAACTGGTTGAGGTTTGTACTTAAGGGCCTAGATGCTACTGGTATCCCAGGCAACTGTCATTATTTTATGAGAAACAATATTCCTTTTTGTCACTCTAAATGGAAATTCACATGCAGAATAATTCCTCATATACTTTAAATTAGTGCGTATCTCACTGTATGCCTGCATGATCAAAAACAACGCTTTCTGTCTGTGAGAATATTCATCAGTTTCATTTCTTAAATTATGTATTATAATTTGGCAATAAATTCTCTGGTATTGAATCCATCCACAAAACAAAAAAACAAAACAAACAAACAAAAAACACACACACGCACACACACACACACACACACACACACACACACACACACACACACACACACACAAAATAACACAGTGAACTTAATTTTTTCTTTTTCCTTACTAGCTGAGTGACAATAAAGTAATGTAGCATAAAAAAATAAATAGGCACATTGGACTGCTAGTGACTTGTAACCTCACCATTTTCAACCTACCTAGCATTTTTTATTTTTTTTATTTTTTCATGGATAAATTACCAATACCAAAATACTGTAGAAAAATGAATAACAATTAGCAACCAGAATAATGAAAAATTAATAACAGTATTGCAACCAGAACTGTGAAGCTCAGTGTGTCTGAAAAAGCTTAGTGCCTGACTATTTGTGCACAAAAAGTGTAAGGGTTTGCCCTATGTATCATATGTCATCTCTGACATTTGCTGAACCACTTAATCCTACTATTAGGTTCACAGGGAGGCTCTCAGCCAACACTAGGTGAAGGCATGGTATACCTTGAACAGCTCGTCAGACCATTGCAGGCACACATAACCATTCACATTCACACCTAGGGGCAATTTAAAACAGCAAGTTAGCCTAACGAGCATATTTGGTCTGCTGGAGAAAACCCATGCAAGAATGTGGAGAACATGAAAACCCCACACAGAAATGACTGAGGCAGGAGTCGAACCCAGGACCTTCTTGCTGTGAGACGGACATGCTATCCACTACAACACCATGCCACCTAGGAATTTTATGTAATAAATAAAACACAAATTGCTATAAGAAAAAAATATTTTCTTGTATTTTATGCAGCTTCACAATCAGAGGTATTTTATTTAACGTATACCATAGCAATTTATCAAGGTTAGTTTTTCAGTGTCTACCCAATAATAACTGAGAATTCAACAGTGGTGAAGCTACAAAACACATTGACCACAGTTTGTGTTATTGGACGGAATAGTGATGTTGAGCTGTTACAGCTCCATGATCCCCATTTAGAACCTGAGCTTGGGTGTGGAATTTTTTATATTCTCCCCATGTTCATGTGGGCTTCTTCTGGGTTCTCCTGTTTCTTCTCACCTCCCAAAAAATACCAGTCGATGGACTATTTGTGCTAATTTGCCCCAAGGTGTGAACGAGTAATGAATTAGTGTTTTTGCATGGAAGGTAAGAGAAACCTTTGTAAACTGCTATCACATTTGAATTAATTGTATACCCAGTCCTGATGAGCTGAATGAAGTAATTGCTTTATATACTACAGCGTTTTCCATCTCAGAGAGTGATGCAAGAGCAGTTCAGAGCAGTCAAAGAAACCTGCAATTATTCTTTCAGAGTAGAGTCACTCATCCCTGAAAGCGCTGGCAGTATTCAACTCCTCAGGTTATAGCCCACAGTCCCTTCAGTGTGAAAACTCTGACCATAATTACATAATTACACACAGGAGCAGAAATCCTGGCTTTACAAATATCCATCACATGCGCACACAAAAGACTTCACAGAACAGCTAACAGCTCAGCCTACTACACTATCTTTTTCATGTCAGCAAAGCTCTGCTAGGACTAGTGACCAATAAAGCATCTCTGCTAGAAAAATAAATGCACACATGCACACACATGCACACACATGCACACACACACACACACACACACACACACACACACACACACACACACCTCATTGGGTGGAGAGAAAATTTTTCCTTACCATCAACTTTCAACAGAACTTCTGTACACCTGCTCATTTATGTAGTATTTAACCAGCCAATCTTATGGCAGCAGCACAATTCAGGTCAAGAGCTTCAGTTAATGTTCACATCAAAAGTAAGAATGGGGGAAAGTGTAATCTGTGTGACTAACCATGGCATGATTTTTGGTATCAGAGGGGCCGGTTTAAAAATTTCAAGAGTAACTGTAAATTGCACATAACAGTACTAAACAAACAAACAAACAAACAAACAAATAAATAACAAAGAAAAAGCAAATAACATTGAGGTAATGAGATTCCTGTGGGTGGAAGCACTTTGTTAATAAGAGAAATTAGAGGAAAATGGCCAGATATTTTCGACCTGCCAAGAAGGATAGAATGACTCAGATGATCACTGTGCCGAGCAGAAACATTCTTGAACATTCAACCTTAAGGTGGATGGGCTACAACAACAGAAGACCACATCGGGTTGTACTCTTGTCAACTGTCTGAGACTTTTATGAACACAGCCTTAAAAAAAAAAAAAAACTGGACTGTTGAAGAGTAGAAAAAAAAAACACCTGTCCAGTCCTCAGTTGTCTCTTTTCACTGATTGATAACAACAGTGGAACCTGATGTGATCTTCTGCTGTTGTTGTCCATCCACTTCAATGTTTGATATGTAGTGCATTATGAGGTGCTCTTCTGCTCACCACAGTTGTAAACATGATTATTTGAGTTCCTGTAGACTTTTTGTCAGCTCAAGCCAGTTTGAACAGTTTTCAACCAATTTCATCAACAAGGTGTTAAAGCCCGTTTTTGTTTGTTTGTTTGTTTGTTTGTTGTTTTTCTTTTTGTTTTTTTTGCTGTTTTTTAAATTTATTTATTTATTTTTTTGCCTTGTTTTAATCATTCAAACTAAAACTCTTGACCTGCTAAAACTCCTGACCTGTAGTTGCATGATTAAATGTATTGTACTACTGCCACATGATTGGCTGATTGAATAACTACATAAATGAGCAGGTGTTCCTATTAAAGTGGATGGAAGAGTGGTAAATGCTCCTTTGAGGTGCAATTCTTGTTCCACTACTAAAGTCCACTTTAATTTATTGGTCCCTGATGCTTGGGATAGGAGAAGACATTTATTCCCTAAGTGGTCTGTTTCACCATTTCAGAATCTGGCTCAAGCTTTTTCTGTCCTTTCTCATTTAGGCTGTGAATGTCACTGAAATCCATGCAAGCCATAAAACACTATGATTTTGAAACAAAAGCAAGGGCCACATGCCATCAACGATACAACATCACTTTAAAGATTCACTTTAAAGAAGACGGTAGTTTCCAGGTACAACAAAAAATGTATGACCAAAAAAATAAACATAGTCAACGCAGGTGCTACACCTATGTATAAAGACCTGTTTGTGTAGAGATTCATTAATAACAACACATTTTGATGAGTATCAGTGGAGAAACCTGGTGAGTACCTTGGCTGAGATCGCACTGGTTGACTGTGTATTATTTAAAATGTGCTGCTCTACATGTCAGAGAAATTTATACAGAAGAGACTACAGCTGTGGCAATCTCCCAGAAAGACACAAGTGCAGAACAGGATTAAGACATAATCAAGGTAAAATACAGTTGGTCCTATTTATAACAAAAATAATTGACATTAATTAAAACATTTGTTTTCTCTTCAACAATGTAATATAACAACAACAAAACAACAACAACAACAACATAACTGTAGCTTAACAATGACACAAATTTAGGTAGGTAAAACTTTATTTGGACACGTACACGTGTTAACTGACATCTTTTCGTCACGTAACAGTGCTAGATTTGCTACAGCCCTCAGAGTCACACAACTCAGAGAGAGATGCAAGTGCAAGAAATACCCTGATTTTCAATTTACTCCACCTGAAACTACATTCACCATTTTTTCCCTTATGAGCATGGGAAACCTGAGTCCACTGGGAACAAGGCCTGGCCTGTTGGAACTAAAACTGTGAATGAAATTTCATGTTGGCATCATGTTTGGTAGGTGTTTATGGTGGCGTGTGGTGATAAAGTCCAGATGTTTGTAATCACCAGTCAGGTAACTAAAGGCAACAATGAGTATATGCACTGTTTGTAGTTATGTCTGTAGTAAAATATATATTTTTTATTCTTTTCATTCATTCATTCATTCATTTATTTATTTATTTTACCTTTGTAGACAGTCTGGATGACCTTGGCCTGAAATATACAGTTTGCCACTGTGTACCACACATGCTGTTAATTAGTTTGAGGCAGTTAGTTGTTGTCTGCTGCTTATGGGTATGTACATGGAGAGTAAAATAACTAATACAAACCTGAATCATACAGAAAAAGTGTAGCAGAAAAGTGTACCAGCAATGTGTACAAAGAATGAAGTAATTGCACAGAAAAATACAAGTCAAGCATTCATGCTAATTTTCCTTGCATATGACTGAGAAGCCACCCGCCAAACACACACACACACACACACACACACACACACACACACACACACACAAACACACACCTTAAAAAACCTCTTACCTGCAGTGTCTATGTACTCCAGCCACTGTCTCAATGATAAAGCATTCTCCTTCATTCAGACAGAAGGCCAACTCTTGGCTGTCTTGACAGGGTTTGAAGAACTCGGAGCGGATGGTTGGGGTTGTAGGTGCGACTTCATGAAAAAGACACAAATGAGAGAAAGAAATGAATAAAAATTCAATTTGACTATTAAATCCTTTTCATCCATTTTCAGACTGTCAGTTTCCAATGAGAAAAATATGTTCTTTGTTAGGGCAATAAATACAGTATATTAGTAGAATTCAGTAGTATTGTATATTCCAGTACAATGAATTTCATAATACATCTTCTATTTGGAATTCAGTCATTGAGCAAACAAGATTGTCCTACATGTATTATACAGTGGCACGATTAATAATACACTGCCACAGACAATAGACCAGATGGAGAACACTTAATGAGAAACAACTATCTGTTGGTAGTTAAACACACACGTTCACTGCATGACAGTAGTCTAGTGGCATACAGCGTTGGATATGCTGTGAGGAAACAATACATTAGCTGCTGATTATCATTTAATTAGATCCATAATATCAGAATCAAAAACACTTTATTGATCCTGGAGGAAATTGCTTCTACTACAACTGCCAGATAGGCACAAGTATACACAATGGACACATATTTAAAAAAAAAAAAAGTGATATAACAAAAAACTAAAATAAATTAAACAGAAGAAAATATAAAACTAAATATATGTCAAACTACAATAAAATCTATTTAAGAGAATAAAAATATTCCAACATACTTTGTGTTGTATAAACTACTATATGCATATATGTAAATTTAAATCAGCCAAATGCTGTGTAGCAGAAGTGTTCCAGTTCCCATCAACCATTGCACTGACTTTTGACTCATGCACCACGATTGCTAGCACACCTGTCTGCACTCACTCCTGATCACCTGCACTATGAAAGAACTCTGTGTATGCATCTAACAAAGTATTGTTCTGTGTTTTATAGCTATTCATTACAAAGCCTTCATTCGTGTTTTGCCTTTACCAATTCTGACTTGTTTTTGCACTCTCCTCTCTGATTCTCTGCCACAGTGTTTTTATATTTGATCTCTGCCTGACTACCTCTACTGTGTTGCTTGCCTGATCGACTTACCTCTACTGAATTTGGACTTGAACTGTGATTTGGATTTTTCTGCCAGAACTCTTTTAATAAAACCTTTTAATCTGTACACTGCATCCTTTTTCCTCCATCCACATGCATCTGTGAAAATTGTTTGACCAGCTTAATTTTATACTCACAGTAATAGCTTATAGAGTCAAAGTACATCAGTATTGTACATAATATTAGTAAAATATTATTTGGTAAACTGTATGCTAAGTTTGAATGAATCAAAACAAATTAATATGGAGCATACAGCAAAATTGTGTAAAGTGTGTGGCCTGATTCTACAATGTTAGCCTCGTGTACCCATAGCAATGTTCAGTCATGGTTACACAGCTATTCAGCTACCAAGCTCAGCCACAATACAAAGCAGCATCTATGAAACAGCATCTATGAAAACACATTTTAAAAACATAGCTGTCAACAAATGCCATAATACACAAAAAACTTGGCAGATGTACTATATCAGCGAAGTTTCATGCCATTGCTTTTCAGCAGACTGGATTCGTTATCCAATTTGATCAGGGCTGGCTGATGTGAACGGCCAAGCAAAGCTATGTTTACATCATATTGCCGCCAACATCAGTCATAAGTAAAATCCAAAGAATGGCAGAAGAAGCAACACTGGAGCTGATTTCTTTCCAGCTCAGACTGTAGATTCATGTAGCCTATCAGTGACAGACATGTCAGGTGATTACACTGGAATGCTCCCTGATATTACTCCATGTCTGTGTACTGAAGAGAAATAGGTTGAATTATTTACTTTTTCTTTCCTCAAATCCATTTGGAAGGTTAAAACTATTTTGTTTTCTCTGTTTGTTACAATGAAGAAACAATGCATGAACTCAGTATAGCATCATGGTCCTGAAACACTTAAAAACACTGCCCATTAGGTATGTGCTTGTGTGTGGAACAGGTTTTTATATCTTCATGGGGGCCAAATGTCCACACAATAATAGGAATTGGTTGGGTCTTACAAACAAAACAGATTTTTCTTGCAATTATAAAACTTAAATAATCACATGAGTGTTTTTTAGTTCCCATCTAGTATCATGACCAGCTGTCATTGCATGTGATAATGTGAGTAAAACTCTGTAGACCAAATAAGGGCAGGCCCTTGCAATGTCGTGGTCACATCAATGTATTTTGTTTATTGATTACTGGAGCTCAAGTCAGAAGATTAGCTGCATCAACCCTCTGATAGATCAAAATGGTGTTAAGATAAGAACACGACGACATAAGAATACTGTCCTATAGGATTTTTTTCTGCAAATTACAACCAGCATTGACAAACATGCACCAAAAATTAATGTGTGAAGTTTTATGTACATAATTTTGCAGCACCATTAGGAGGCATCAGGTAGAGTTTTATCTTGTTCTCTATCTTAGATCCGCTATAAATATTCACAGGGTTATAGCATGATAAAAATCATCTAGAAAATATTGATCAAAAGAATATTGCATCAAACTTTTCACTTTAAAAGCAGAACATTGTAACTCTTCTAAGATGATTATTGTCATTTTATCCTCTAGAGTGCTCTTTAAAACTAGGCCAGAATATTACCACTGACAAGGCTGTTGATGAGCAATCAACTGTGTTTACTATGTGACCCAGGGCCACTCATGGACCAGATATTTCACCGCTACAGATTTGATTAAGATCCTCATAAAAAGGGACCATCTGCAGGCTAAGAGAGCAGAAACATGCAGTAAACATCACTGAGTACCAAATTAAAATTACGAACCATCAATAATAATTGCATCAATATGGGTGCTCTTGAGGGACTGGGGGAGGTGTTTAACGAATTAATGAACACTATAATCGATGCACAGGGATTCTGAGAAGCTATTAGCAATCAACAACCTTTTATGTGTGAACACTGATAAGTTTATTTCTTTTCTCGATTGATTTTGCACATCACTGCAAACTACTACTCATACTCTTCACAGTTTCCAGTTGTCAAAGCGAGGTTGTTTTTGTTTTTTTTGTTTTTTTTAAACTTCTGTGTATTTTTATGGCTTTACCATAAATCACATGTCTATAATTTGCCCATACTGTGTGGAAGGCAGGGTCAATCCAGCATTCTGCATTACAATTACATTATTGTTACATTGTTTTCTAATGTTCTGTGATTATGAAAAAAGATTTTATATAAAATTAGAGAAAAATAAGAATCTTCACAAGCATATAAATATACAATAAAACTGTTTATTCTGAAAATATTGGCATACCACATTCTTAGTTTTCATCCAGATGAAAAATGCTCTGAATATAGGCAATTCAGGATGAGTATTAATATAAACCTCAGCTGAATTAAATATAAATATATCAATTACAGCCTTAACTGCTATCAGGGCTACAGTATTGATCATATTTTTATTCATAATTTTTATTTTGTGAGAAATATGGTCATGCACGGGGAGGCTGCATAAGGATGTTGTTACAGTGGCGGCCCAAAGAAGAGGAAGCACCATTCGAAGAAAGCCATGAAGGCCTGTGTCATCCCTCCTGTCTCAGCTTAAGGCTCCTGCAGGAGACAGAGCCAAATGAAGACGACCATAGCCATGGGGATCCGACACTTCAAACAAAAATGGGCTGGCCTTCAAGAGCAGAAAGGGGCAGCCTGTCACCTGCAACAGCCAGAAGCTTCTTGTGTCCTCGCTGTCCGTGCATTTGCAGAGCTCAGATAGGGCTGATGCCCAACAAAGGTGAGGGGCAACCAATAAGGAGTCATCATTATTGGAACCCCATGGGCAGACTTAAGCTTTTTTTTATTATGTGACAAATATCTCAGTTTCTATAAAACTATAAACACATTTATAGATTTACAAAACAGATTTTTGACTGAGACTACACCAGGCAAGAAAAAATAATAAATTAAATCTGATGTCTTGAGGACCTCCATAGAACACAGCAGCCTCCGCTTCTGCAAAATAATTATTCAAAATAAACTAGACCCAAAATTAGATGAATAAAAAATAAAATTTTGTGGTTGCCAACCCATACCATCTGCAGCATTGAAAAATGGTCTGTGTTTACCACTCAGTGTAATGCTGTGACCTTCCAGTAATTTTGTTCAGTAATGTGTAAAAACAGCTTCAGTAATTGCTTAGGTGCTGATGGGATAATTGTTTGGTCTCTACTCGGTGATAGAATTATCCCTGTTGTTACTCCCTGAATACTTTATTCATCCTGGCTACTTTAAAAGCAGTCCAAAAGGCAATATAGTAAAGCAATAAATATTATCTGATATCTGATCTGGTACTATAATATAGCCTTGGAAAAGGCTAAAAATAAAACCTTATTCTGTGTGGTTATCCAGAAATATGATATGACATATATTACACTGCCAATGATATATAGAAAGAGTAAATAAATATTCTTTGGTCATGCATAACAAAAGCATAAACATACAGATTGCATTTCTACAGATTAGCTGTTACTCTTTTTCAGTTCAGAGTATTCATTCATTTATACATTTATTTGCCAAACAACTTATTAGGGTCACAGGGAGGTTGGAGTTTATCTCAGCAGATTCTGGGCAAAGGCTGGGAACAGTCTCGCTATCCAGTCCATCACAGAGCCAACATACACACAACCTTTCACAGACACACATACAGGTTATTTGAACAGCAAAACAACCTAATGTGCATGTCTTTGGGCTGTGGGAGGAAACTGGCATACCCGTAGGAAACCCACACAAGCTCAGGGAGAATATGTATACTCCACATAGAAACGCCCTTGCCGAGCCCAGGACCCAATCCCAGGACCCTCTTGCTGTGAGGCGGACATGTTAACCTCAACGCCACCGTGCCACTCCCCACAATAGTTAGTGAATTTTATTATGCAGCATTTATATTTAGCTAATTAACTCATATCATACACAAACATATTCAGAAGTCACTGAAATGGCTCTCCGCATTCCTCAGTATGGCAACAGGGAGCCAATATACTGTCTTACCGCAGTTGTCGTATAGGCAGGCACAAGCCACCATAGTGTCTTGCAGCAGTGTACCAGTTAAGCAGATTTGAATGGGACTGCTGCAAAATAATGTCAACCTAATAATCTTGCTTCAATAACCACTGTTTCACTAGACAAATTTGATTTTCAGTATAATGAATAATGTTAACCGGAACACAACTGCAATGGAAAATATGAATATATTGTATTTAGGAATGCACATGGTCATAAGATTCATTTAGCTACCCAATATACCATCTAGAAAAATATACTGTATGTATCATATAAAATAATGTTATGTGCATTATATACCCCTTTGGGGAAAATGCACACCATCACTCAGTCAGTACTGGAACTGGGAAGTGCATTTACATTTGTAGCAGTAGTTTTCTGAATGCCCTGCCTGTAATCACCCTGCTCATTAGTGTGCTCAGGCTGTGGCTGATCTCTAGGGAGAGTTCTCTCACACTGTTTACAGCCAAGCCCATCAAACAGACTGCTGAGAATACTGTCTTTTCCCATCATCCGCCACTCCCTACAGCCCTTCTGTTTTTTTCCTTTCTTTTTTTTCCCTTTTTTTGTCTTATAGAATACTGAAAAGTGTGAGGTTGTGGTTCTTCTTGAGGTGAATCTATGGAAACTATTTTGTAAAGCAGTACTCAATGTTATTTTTTCATTATTTTAATGAGCAAAATGTGCACCCATTAGTAATTCATAACCTGCTCACTATATAATTACTAGTCTTTTAACTTGTAGCCAAATCTCTGACATATAGCTGGTGTTATCAGACCCGGGAAGTAATAGAATGGATTGGTTTTGTCAACACCTTCTTTTTAACTCCATCATGCTCATCATGACATCCCCTGTCACAGACAAATGGAGGTTAGTGAGGGGGCAGATGCATAAAAGCCAGTATGCTTCTTGATTGCAGAGTGGTGGGCTGTGAGGGTTTGGCTGCACTGACAGCTTGGAATAGCTGTAGATACAAACATCTGTCACACGGTCACAGCCCCCCTTGTCCTTCACCAATCAGATGGACATTGCCCTAAGGGCAGTCTCCTGAAACATCATCTGAGACATGCTCGCTATCTAAACACACACCACATGCTCCCTTCTCCATTCAGAGAAATGTCTAGGCTGAAAATGTTCTATGATCAAAAACAAGCCACATTCTTGAGTGTCATGGTGTCAGAATATAACCAGATTTTTATGATGTACCACTGCAGTACAACTACAGAGCTGTGCAATTCTCAAACCTAATTGGTCAATTGGTGTTAATGATTCTTTTTTATTTATAACATTGGCTCTGACATTAGTGCTGGGTGAAATTCAAATTCTATTAAATGTGCATGTTCTCTTATATTGTTTCCATAGTAAAACTCATTTACACTGTCTTGGATAGCGGATGCGCTACAAAATATAAAGTCAATATTAAATGGATTAAAATATCAATATCAATTTCCTACCACCCCATTGTAGATTTTTGTTCTTATACTAGCAGAGCCTGATTTGTTTTATTCCTTTCATAGATACCACTTTAAAATAGTGTAACTGAGCCAATCTAACACTATTTTACCTGCATCTACAGATAGGTGACAATTAAAGAAAAAAATAGTGTGTCTGTTGTAGTGTTGGGGGCATTTCTTTGGCATGATGCATCACTGCAAATCAATACAATGTCATTCTGAGTGATCACTTTTATAATGAAATGGGGCTGTCTTTCAGGATGACAATTTCTCCATCTACAGGCCAGAAGGACTCAGTGAATTCTGTACGCAGGGGCATCTCTACATTAGGGGCTGGCCAGGCCCAACGAGATGTCACTGTGGAGCAGTGCATGACATGATCAATAATTCAGTGTCACAACTAATATATCTTTTCCTTCATAACTAACAATGTTGTGCATTTATTACACAGGACAGTGGGAGCACAGTCAAATACATTTCAGATATCTTTCTATACCTGTTGTGTAAAGGTCAATAAAAGACTTCCTTCGGTCAGCATGGGACCAGCCAGTCAGCCTTCATTGAATCAAGTGATCAGTAAAAATGCTGTACACATGATCATGTTAGTGCCATGCTAAGAACAGCCAATAAAAAACAAATTGATAACATACTTCAAGATGTTTACTTGCTACAGAGCTAACCATTGTTAGTTACTGTATCACAGTTATGCCTGCCACTACCAATGGCAAGAAAATATAATGCAGCTGTAATTTACTTAATAAAATATAAAGAAAGTGAAACTGAAAATATAGTTACATTGAATGAATGAAAGAGCATTGTGCATCTTTCCTTTCTACGCATTGAACGTCACTGGTACTTTGTATTATTGCACTTGGAAAGCAATTACAGCATTGTGTAGCTTTTACATTATTTGTAAGTCCATGCCACTACAATAAACTAAGCATGTACATGTACTTACTGTATTCCCAATTAAGACATTCAACTTACACATGCAGTAATTTGCCTTATAAGCTGTTGTTGAATTTTTCAGTGTATAAGGCATAATGTTATTTTCGCTGTAAGTTAAGATGTGGAAAACAATAAGTCTTCTTTCTCTGAAGTATTGCCTTGGAGGTGCTATTAGAGTTGCAGACCACACTGATCATATATGGCTTGATAATTCTGGATTTGTAACGTGATGCTGTATAACAAGGTAAAATACCAGTTGTGTGAAATCGAATGCCTTTATTGATGAGGTCACTCATATCCATGTCTCTACGTCTGCTAACTCCTGTGCTGTGTTAATGTGTCCTTTTCTGATTTGTCTGATGAGGTGCATTTGTATTTGGATTCACTGAGCAAGTAGGATTGTGTGTAGTTTCATTGATGAGTCAGATGCTGCCCATTGTGCCCCACCAGGCTTTCCCTGCCAGAGATACCACAGGGTGTATTACAATTATTGTAAGGCATATGCTATGACCATCAAAGTCATCAGATCCCACTCCAATAGAACTTTTATTTTGAAGCAACATGTAAGTCTCCATCTGCATATTAAAGTATCCTCATCAGAAACACTTTTGATGGGCCAAATAACGACACACCTGACACATCGAAATTAAATCACATCACTTCAAACCATACCAAAACGACCTCTGGACAGGCACGACCCCTTATTAGACAAAGTTTTAAAGTAAACAGTGATTTTAAAAGATGTGCCAGCATTAAGTTCATCGATATGAACTTTTAGATGGCCTTGGGAGAGATGTAAAGTGCTCTCCCAGAGAGAGATGTTGAAAGCAGTGCATTTAGTAATTGAGGAAATGATGTTCATGAAGAGAATAAAGTGCTCCTTTCGCTTCCTACTTGCTAACATTAATTTCGCAAACATTAATGCTAAGCTAAAATAAGCATCTGCAGACAAATTTTCACTTTGAGTTTAGTTTCAAATCCTAAAAGTAATATTACAGCATACCCCTTAATGAAAAAGTAATTTAAAAAAATTATTCAGTAATGCAATATTGTTGAAAAATTATACTTTAAAGTTTAAAATTTTACATTTTAATTACTGTACGTATGGCATCCTTACTGTAGTGCGTACATGTAATATTTACAGTAATGCCACAAACTAGTTTCCTAAAGACAAACCAAGATTACACTTCAGGATTTGACACTGACTATACAGTAAAGTATGATCATGATTACCACAGAAGGAAAAACTAAGCTGTATGGAGTATGTAAAAAAAATAATAGGCTAGCTGTCAAACTAGCTACCAAGCAAGACTAACGTTACATAACATTACATAACATTATTTCTGCTTTAAACTTATTGCACTTAGCCTAAAAAAATATTTAGCTGTATTCCTTTTATCAAACATTACACCGACCAAATAATGAACATTAGGAAAAATTAACCAGCCAAAAATTTATTTGCTGTTTCAGGTAAACGTTACAGCAAAGTTAATGATACTGTCTGCTTTATTGTTTTACTCAAATGTGCACTGCTCTAGTCATGTTACAGTAGTTATAAATTATGGCCCAGTGATACCGTATAAACTGCTAGTACTGTAAACATTTTGAAGGAATACCAGGCAGGTTACAGTATTTTATTCTAAAATGCATTTTATGTTTGGACACAGTATTTTATTTCCCAATGTAGCTAAACTGGAAGGTACTGAGAAGTGAGAGTTGGTTACGCATGTCAGGAAAATGTCAGTATGCTCTCCAGTAGGAATTAAATTACCATTACTGAGTAGAACCAGGGAATATGAAATAGAAAGTAAGACACTTTACCTTTTTTGAGAAAAGGTAAATTGAATCCTCTCAGCACTCTGAAAATGACTCCTTTACAGGTGATGACAGCTCTGCTTGTATAAAGTGTCCCTGTATAACCTGAAGTAACATTTTGCTCAAAGGCTAGCACTCCAGAGGATTTGAAAACAATTTTAACTGTTTCATGTGAGCCAAGGGATATCAAACCATAAGGTGACCATTTAAGAACAGAAAGGATCTTAGTACCAACATAACCGGCAATGCCTTCCTTGGCTGTAAAATTAAAAATTCACTTTAAGGCTAACAGAGACGCAAACAACCATTCACACTCACATTTTCACTATGGAGAATTTAGCATAGCCAGATTTTGGACTATGGGAGTGAACCGGAGCACCCACAGGAAACCCAAAACAGGACAGGGAGAATATGCAAACGTCACACAGAAAGGCCCTTTTTGGCTGTGAGATTTGAGGTTTGTTCCCTGTTTATTTATAATCTTGCACAAAATAACTGATCGGCAGTAAGGACTGTTATCTTCTAGCGATATTTCCTGTTTGTGCTCTGAGAGCATACTGCTTACAGCATCTTTAAATCACATGATGTTTTTATGTGTCTATGTGGTTTATGTGATGTATGCAAAATAAAACAACGTGAATACACTAAATAATGACATTAATCAATATTTTGACACACACTGTCCTTAAAATAAAGCTGATAAAAATGTACCACCAGAGTTTACAATCACACACGACTGTATTTTTATTGCATCTCCCTACAAATGCCAAACAACCTCGGAGCCTTTAGCCTTCTTGTTCATGTTCCTTGATGGAATGCAAATTTGGCTGTTTTTTATTTGATCTGTTCTCATGGCATATCAGACTCATTCATGCCAGAGGGCTAAAGAAGAATCATACTTCTTCCCATAAAACATAAATCATATAAATGCACACATTAATATAATAAGCAGCTGAGATAAGTGAGAGGACTGCATTACAGGATATCATACAGCCCAAACAGAAATATCTATGAACCAGGAGAAAGCATCTATAGTAGCATCATATAGAAGGAAGCACTTCTCTCGATGAGTAACACAGACAAGTTTATATCCACTTCTGGAGAGAAACACACACTTGAACTAGACCATTCAATACAGTAAATATATGACAAGAGTAACCTTGGCTAAGAGTGAGAGCTTACAAGGGCAAAGGGGGTCTCCTTTAGCTGCGTGCCCTGTCTCTTCTCCCCGCTCAATTTCTGCCCCGGAGAGGAGACCCAGCTCGTTCAGGCTCAGTGAAAGCACTGCTATATTTAACGTCCAATGAAATATTTATCCACTGGCTGATACACGGGAGAAAGAGGATGTGCAGAGCCAGCATAAACATGGGGAACAAGCCAGAGACTGAGAGAAACCCAGAAAAACAGATAAAGTAAGAACATGGAAGGGGTCCATGTTCTGTCAACACAGAATATTTACATGTGTCTATCTGCAAAAAAATAACAATAATAATAATAATAATAATAATATTAATAATAATAGTGTGTGTGTGTGTGTGTGTGTGTGTGTTTACACACACACACACACACACACACACACACACACATATACTGTAGGGTCCAGTGTACCCTACAGTATATTCATTTTAAACACATATAATACAACTATTGTATTAAGTTGCATGGTTACACTCCATGAATTATGTGCTCTGCTTTTGTTTGCTGCTGATAGTACATAGGTCTCTCATTAGGGGGGTTTGGAAAGGCTTGCAAGCAAACTGGTGAGCATGTGGAACAACTCCCAAGAAAAGATAACACCAGCATGTTATTGCATAGCAAGTTTACAAGTGACATGCTTATTTATTCAAAATACAACCTCAGACGGATGCTTTCCATTTTCCTTCTAATGATCAGCCGAACCCATATGCATTTCCTTTGTTTGCCAAAAATATACAGCAGAGGCATAGTGGTACAGTGGATATTGCCACCTCACAGTTTCAGGGTCTCTGGTTCAATCCTAAGCTTATATGTTGCAGTGTGTAGAGTTTCTCCCACAATGTGTGATTTTAAAAAAAATTGTATTGTTTATTTTTGATATACTTTATTAATACCAAAGGGAACTTATTGCCTCTGTATTTAACCCATCCAAAGTGAGCACACACACACCTAAACAGTGAGCACACACACTCGGAGAAGTGAGCTGCCACACACATTGGGGGCACCCAGAGAGCAGTTGTGGGTTAGGTGCCTTGCTCAAGGGCACTTCAGCCATGACGGTGGAGGAAGGGAAGGTGCAGCTCACCCATTTTAACTGCTGGTTTGGGAATCAAACCAGCAACCTTTCGGCCCTAAAGCCACTTCTCTAACCATTAGGCTATGGCTGCCCCCTAATGTTATGTGAATTGTACCCTGTGATGAACAAGTGTGTGGAGACGTGTGGATTAACTATGACCCAGAACAGTAGTTGTGAACACATCTGCCTCACAGCAACAAGTCTTAGGTTTGAGTCCTGGGCTCAGTGAGGGCATTTCTGTGTTAAGTTTTCATGTGCTTGTGTGGGTTTTCTCTGGCTACTCCAGTTTCCTCCAACAGACATGCCTATTAGGTTAAGTGGCTGTTTCAAATTGTTCCTGGTCCTTCAAATGTTTTGTTTCATGCAGTGGGGTATCTGTCCCTGTGTAGCCTAGGTCACAAAAAAAAAAAAAAAAAAAAAAAAAACCCCGGCACATATTATTAATATCTGCATTTGCATCTGCTTAAAGCATATCTCTTCTATATGAATTATGTAGCTGATTAGATGTCTACTCTGCATATGTCCAGGTCCCCGTGTTTTTTATCTGAAATAACTATATAATGCAGTGCTAATTAGTAGCTCTGGATGAAATATTTGTTTAGTGCATATGGACACAGCTTTAGGCTTTTGAATGACAATCACTCTTACTGCCATTGCTACTAGCATAAGATTCAAGCATAACTACACTAAGGACATACATTAGTACCCACTGAAATTTCCAGTGGCCTGACCCAAAACTGACACTGTGAATGACACTTCAGAGTGTCATTTTTGGAATTCTGTCTTTCCTATTTCTGCTACTTTTTGTGAATCACTTCAAAATGCAGACTACTGAAGAATAAATGTGAGGAATGACTTTCACTTTTCCTTCAGACAGCTAAGATCAATGGCAGACTCCTACTCTGAGAGACTGCCATATTTCCTGTGAGGAGAAATATGTGTATGTGCACAGTATCTAATCTTCTTGTCAATATGCACTATTGTGCTTTGCTTCACACACTGCCTTTATTCAAACAAACATTAGGTACACAAGATCCTTGGAACTCCAGCAAATAGGATTACAAGCGTATGTCTGAGATTTCGCTCTTACAGGCATATCAGAACTAATCATCCTGACACACTCAGAACAAGAGAGGGGTCATGCTATGTCCCTTTCGGTGTGGCTGTTATAGCTTCTGGGCACTGGCACCTTTAAAGCCCAGTGTGTATGATCACGTTTAACCTTAGTGCACTGCAAAGCGCCACATTCATGCCTGTTTGTGTGCATACTAGTACCACTTTTATACTCAGGAAGAGAGTGGGAGAAATGAATATAGCAGAGGAGGACAGTATGAATATTGCAGAGCTGCAGATCTTTCTCTCTACATCCATTTACTTCTGCCTGATGTTTTCATTACCCAGCAGACATGTGATTTACAAGCCAAGTTATTCTAAAAGAATATCTAAGTGTGCATATAGTATATACACTACTGCACGTTCTCTTTCTCTATCTTCATCTCACTCGTAAATGCCAAATACATACACATGTAAAATCAACAAATATCCAGTTATACTAAGACAAAACAAGGGATTTTAGACCCAAAACATGAAATTATAACAATTTATTTGTAGGAAATTGCGAAAATTGTACATAAGGGTTTCACCCTATGTAAGTGCATGCTGTAATCATTTCCACCAGAAACCGAATGACACTCTCATTTCATGGTGTTATGTGCATTATTATGTATTCGCAAACACCTTTTATTATGTATTTGCATACATGCCATGAAAAGCTCTTTCTTGCATTTTCTACAGTAACAAAGGAAAGATTCTTAGCAGTACAGAATGCTCGTGCAACATAACAGTAATCTGGTTGACCAAAATGGTGCAGAGGAATAGTTTACATATTCATCATTCTATAGAACAGGCACACACATATTTAACACAGGAACACATTCTTCAAGTAACCTTATCGACAACTTTCTGGTTTTCATACATCTTTTATTTATTGTAATTCTAATCTCATGGGCTAAAAAAGTGCTGTCGTCAAAATTGATCAGATTCAGGGTCCAAGAACCAGATAGTACCATCTACTGTACAAAAAAAAAAAAAAAAAAAAAAAAAAAATTAAGAAAGTAAAAATGTCATATTTATTGGAAGCTACATTTTTGACACCCCCCCCCCCCATTTTTTAAAATAAATAATCAATCAATAAATTAATAAATAAATATAAAAAATAATATTAAAAATAAATAAGCATATTTCCCATAAGTAAAACAACTTAAAAAGATATTTTATCTTGCTTTGTCTTAGATTTTGCTGCTCATTTTTATCTTGAAACAAGCACTAATAACATGTCACAACAGAGTAATCAGTTTTCCTCTCCTTATTTTACAAATGATGCCATCTGTGCGTTCTTAATTTAAAAGCCTTGGGGGGGGGATCATAACTAGAAACAGGCCATATTTTCTTTACATTTCAGTACAATTTGTAGTATTTATAGTTTAAGTATAATTGCATTATAATTATTATTATATAAACAACTTTTTTATTTTAAGGATTTTTAGTTAGAGATTCATCCAGTTTTGTTTTTCATTGGCTAAAAAAGGCTTCAAGAGTTCTTACCAAGAAATATTTGTTTAACTATTGGCAGATTTTTTTTGCTTGAACCAACAGACTTTTACTACATTAAAGAAACTATGGGACCTAAAGAAAAAAAAGTGTATGTATGTATGTATGTATTTATTTATAGTGTAGTAAATATCTATGGAACAGACTTGTATTATCTAGAACCTACACTCAACAGGATTCGTAATGCTTCTCAAGGAGTTCTTTGGGTAGCTTTCTTATGTTCCTATACCTAATGGGACCCCTTCTGAATATACGGTCCTTCAGAGTTCTTGATTTGAGTGTTGTATGCATACTTGTCTTTTTGACCAACCATACCAATAAAATTACATATGACTACATATATTTATGTCTTGTCATCACTGAGTATGTACAGTACATAGATGTACAGTATCTTGCACCTTGTTGTGTTCTACAAATCGTATATAGCTATAGATGGAAACTATAGAGACAGGTCTTGCTTCTTTTGACAACACTCACTCACTCAGTCACTCATTCAGTCACTCATTTGCTGAACCGTTTACTCCAACCAGGGAGTCTGGAGCCTATCTCAGGCAACTCTGAGCTAAGGCAACGTACACCCTGAACAGCTCGCAAGACCATCACCGGGCCAACACTCACACACAGCCATTCATACTGACAATCGCACCTAGGGGAAATTGGAACAGCTAATTAGCCTAATGTGGATGTTTTTGGACTGTGGGAGGAAAGTGGAATAGCCAGAGGAAACCTACGTAAGCTTGGGGAGTACATGAAAACTCTTCACAAAACTGCTCAGCTCAGGACTCAAACTCAGGACCTTCTAGCTGTGAAATGGATGTTCTAACCACTATGCCACTGTGCCCTTTTGACAACAATAATGCAATTATTTTGCTAAATGTTTTTATAGCCTGAAACCCAGCACCTGCACCATTGTAGCACTCTCTGCATCATTAGTTTCTCTGCGCCATCCTTTACAAAGATATCATCAATGCAATAATGCACTGATTCTTATTATATACCAGCACCACTACTATGGTTCTTAAAATTTAGCTTTTTTATACATTCAGTGTCCTCTGCAATTACTGGCTCTTTTTGTTAAGGTTAGTAAAAATTATTGCAAAAAAAAAAAAGTAATGTTTATTTTTTAATATATATTAAAATATATTTATATTTGTAACCTAGTTAATCAGGAAGTCACGAAAATTCTGACCCACTCCTATCAAAAGTCAAAAATATACAGTTTAAATGGGAAACGTGCTTCCGTAACATTGTAATCACTATCATTTCAGGGATGCCAATAATCATGGCAAATGTGTTTTTATTTCTTGTTGATGGATTATTTTTTCATGGAATAAAAGTATTTCAATTAAAGTTTGGAATTTTTTTGTTTCAGTGTGAGAAGAAGTTACCTTACCAAAAGGTGGATTTATTTTTAACCTTAAATTTTTTTTTTTACAAGGGGTGCCAATAAACATGGAGGGCAATATATACATTTATACATATATTTTTTACATGTTAATTGTAATTTTAATATGATTCTCCAGTATGTCCTTCTAAGCATATATTACTTAACACACAATATTTATTTGAAGTAGGTTTCCACCTTTATTTTTTTTTATTTCTATAGTTTATTTATTTATTGTTTGCTTGTTTATTTTTGCTATTCTGCTATTATTATGTTACATTTTCATCAAGACAAATTAGCATATGTTAGCATAAAATTGGGCATGCCTTGCAAATAAAATTTATTCTGATACAGTAGTATTCCTGTGTGCAGTCTGGGCTTGGGAACAATGCTTTTACTTATCAGATTCCCACTGATACTGCTGATCTTTACTCCTTAATAAAATGCACATGAAAGGCCTTTAGCATCTATATATACCATGTCGCATAGATAATTTTCCTCAGTCGGATAATTTTGATTGCATTGCAAATATTGGGTACATCATTCTAAACACGTCTCTGTAACATGAAACACTTCTTTAAATGTTAAGAGACCTTTTTAATGTTTTGTTAAATACTACAGAGCATTCATTTGTGTCATTTATATCCCTTGTGTGTGTATGAATTGAAATGTTCTAAAACTATATAAAAGCCCTTCATTAGATTCTGAAGCATTTTAAGAGCTCTAGGGATGCCTCACTTTTGGCTTTAGCAATTTCTTCATATGTTACTTATTACTATATTAAACAGTAGAATATAGCACATTCTAGGATTATTCAAGGTCATTCGCATGTATACTTCACATGAAATAATGTGTTTAAAAAGTAATCAAGGTGGTACTTATTACTTTCTGTGTATTTTCTTTTACCTTTTTTTAGTCTTTCTTTTACCTAGCTTGCTAATATTAGCTGACATTAACATTAGCTTGTTACCCCAATACATCTGAAATAAGTGACTATTGTGATTATTACATACTTGCCAGTGACTCACTGTTGTTCTCTCCTGATTCAATAGCGCCAATTGCTTTATTTTTAACAACAACAGGGAAGAACATATTAAAACTAATGCACACACACCAGCTTTTAATTTTGTCAATAAGGGCATTATTTAAATTAATGTTTGTTCAGTTTTACATAACACAAGTTTGAACATTAAGAATGGTTTCTCTACTTTTTGTTTTTGTATGTACCGATTAATCATCTCCAATTTAATAATAAAATATGTATTAGTAATGAGATATTTATCCCCTTGCCTGCGGATAGGGAATGACTGGAGGAAGTTTAAATGAAGATGATGAACCCTGGCAGTAAGAAAGATCTGAATGGAATAATCAGCTGAATACAAGATGACGCATACCCCTGAGGCTGTTTTGGGTAGTGAGGCTACTGATTCATGACATGTAGTAGGTGGCAGTCGAGCTGTCCAGGTTTCGGACCAAACAGACCATGCTGTGCATTACTGAACATCTTACATTAAACTTGGGTAAAGAAGTAAAAAGTGGACTATGGTTTTTTTTTTACTTTTGCTCATGCTGGTCTAATTTGGCTGCCAGTGGGTGATTGAGCAGCAGTTTCAGCCTCTTCATAGACTGTATCAAGCAATTTAAAAGTTTAGGACACAGTCAGTGTTTGAAAGTATAATGAAAAGACTTAAAATAGTGGTAGCCCCACACACAGATGTGTGTTTCAGATTCAAACTGCATACTTACTACGTCCATGCTAGGCTGCCACAGATTTCTTACCACACGCATGATCACTTGCACGTCCAATGCATTCTACCTACACCCTTTCTATGACCAATCAGAATGCACTACGTGCTAACTACATTCTCACTGAGTCCATCCAGTCCTTTAATATGAATACTGCACCATGCGCTGAGCTTTTTCATTCATTCTGCAAGTTTTCTAGTGTCCAGATCTACATTCAACAAGTCTGTGCCGAACTTGAACTATGTCACTGACATCGCTACTAGGTTTTTGTTGCATTGTTACTATGGCAATGCTGTCTTTACATGCTTATTATGCTCTTACTGCATCCTCATTCAACCACGTCAGCGCTACGTTTTCACTAAACATCCTCTGTGTCCATGGAGATCATACAGGTGCTTAAACAATGAATGAAGATAAATGTGACATTGCAAGCAGCTTTTATATGATGTGATGAGGTCATAGTCACAAGGTAAAAGAACCCACTTTGGTGGTTGGTGGAAAGAATAAAAATTACAGACAAAATAGTGGTGATTATGAAAAAAGTAATACATAGTTTATCAGTAGATATCTATATTGATAGGCATCCCAGGCTGGTGTTATAAAAGTAGTGCAGCTCCTGGGCTGAATAAACTTCATAATAAATCTCACCTGCTGGCCGCAGCAAAAAGCAGGAAAGGTTAACAGTGAGTTTTCATTACGCTGCCTTTCACTAGCTGATTTCCGAATTTGTATTACCTGTCTTGATAGTTTAATTATCCGTTTAACAAGGTAATGTTCTGTGTTCCCGTTCTTGTTGGTGTTGGTTTGCTCAGCAAAAGTTTGGCAGTTTAATTACTGATCCGAAAGTCGGGATTTCAAGCCCCACTATCACAAGGTTGTCACTGCTGTCCCCCTGTGCAGCTAACTGGGTTATCAAAGGCCAGCCATCTCTCTCACTGTCTGTGATGAGAGACATGTAAAAGAACCATTGATAGTCAGAGTTGGCTGAGATGGGCCTTAGCCTCCAAGTGACCGTAAATGGGATTATGCGGTTCAGAAGCGGAATGAATGAATGATATATTCTGAGCAAGTTTGACTGGTGGTGTATGAGCCTCTAACTTTTAGGTTTCAAGTTTTGGTATGAATAAATCTGTTTTTTGTTTTGTTTTGTTGTTGTTTTTTTTAATGCTGCCCATCATCATGCCATTCAGTGATTCATAACAGCCATTCAGAACGCCTATGGGGCTCTGCTCATCAGCTCCGCTATTAAAAAATAATAAAACACTTTGTCTACATACACCCATCAGCTATATATATATATATGACATGACTATGCGGCTAGTCCACACCATACACAGTAAGCTGCAATGTACCATGTGTTTTGGCACCATTCTATCAGTATTAACGATTTCAGCAGTAGGTCCTACAGAGGTTTGTCTGTGTGATCGGACCAGACATATTAGCCTTTTCTCCAACCATGCATCAGTGATCTTGGGGCACACATTACACTCTTGCTAGTCCACTGGTTGTCTGTCCTTGGACCACCTTTGGTAGGTGCATACTACATGAGCAAAACAACACAAGACCTGGCGTCTTGGAGATGAATAGACCCAGTCATGTAGCAATCAAAATATTGCCTTTGATAAGTCATTCTGATCCTTATGCAAGCTCATATCTACATAATACATCCCACTCCTTGGCAGGTTGCACTGTAGCAAGATAATCAATGTTGTTCATATCATCTGTAAGTGGTCATAATGTTTTTTAAAGTAATGGCTGATTGGTGTATATACTACTGTATCCAAAAACTGAATAAATGCAAATTGGAATATTAACTGGATGCCTTTATATATGTCAAAGAATCTGGTATGTAAGAGAAGCCAGGACTAATACAAAGTCTATTGTATTGTGTTTCCTAAATCTATGAAAAAAAAAAAAAAGAATGTTTTCCTTTGAGTCATATTGCTTTTCCATAAATCCAAGCTTTGCAAAACAGCCTTTCATACCTTTGGCTTTTTGGTTAACAAACAAGTATGTTCAGGCGTGACTCTGTATTTGTACTTGATTGCATAAGCTGCAGCCAGAAATGACAAACTCTCACTTCTTTAAGTATGTCTGAAACATTTTGTTTAACGTGATGTAACCACAGAGTGCGTGAGGACTAACACAGTGAACTCATTTCTATGATAATACAATGTCTCTGTTTTCTGAACTTCTGTTTATAGCAATGTAAATTACTGCAACTTTAACCTTATAAAAGCAGTATGTAATGTTTCAGGAAATGGAGTTTTTTCACTGCATGACAACATGCCTGTCATGACTACATACTAACTATCTCTCATTTACTGTGGGAGGACTCACAAATGTCACTCTTAGATGATAATAATAAGTTATCATGAGACAGATGACATTTCTGAATCTTCTATATATAAGAAAATGTGTCATTTTTTTCTTAATTACTTTTAAAATAAAACTATAATTTTAACTTTTCTAAAATAAAACAAAAGGATAAAAAAAAAAAAAAAAAACAGCCCTGAATTTACTTGCAGCTAGTTTTACCGTGGGTTCTTGAAAAGCAGCTTAACTGCAGAACATTTCGAGTCAAAGATAAAACAAAAGACTGCTTCTTTAGAAGGTTTTAAACTATGTCATTTTTCTCTTTTTAATCTTTCCTAATGTTTTCTGCTATGGTTTTAAATCAGAAAAACAACAAATCAAATATTTTTTGTTTGTTTTTCTGAGCCGGTTTTGAATTGGAAAAGACAAAGAATGAAAAGTACATAAATTTATGCCTTAATTTTAAAAGTAAAGACATTTACACTAAACAGCTGTTATTTTAAAAACATTTAATTGCCAAAAAACAAAAAAAAAACAACAACAAACATTTAAAAAATAATAATAATTCATTAATTAATTAAAAATATCCCAAGGTTAGCTCTAGAAAATATTTTTTTGACTTAGTTGCTAGCATGCAATAATCAGGATATTGGAATATAGTTTTGGTTTGGTAGTTGGCTCAGTTAAAAGTTTTTACTGTGTGCTACTCTCTGGGAGTAAAGCCATATGCTTAGTTCCGATTCTGCCTTACATAAAAAATTTTTAGCTAAAAAGATCTTCCAAATTAAAAGTAGATTATTAGAAAAAAAAAAGTTCACCTAAGCCAACTAAGTCAAATAATTTGGAGTGTAACCAAATTTTGTTTGCAAGTAATGCTAGTTTAAAGTTGCTAGTAATGCTAGTTTAGTGTTGCTAGTAATGCTAGTTTAATGTCACTATTCACATAGATCATATTTGTATAACATCACTCAACTAAATAAATGTATTTCAAAGTAACTTTAGTGCTTAGAAGTCAACAAATTAATTTTGAGAAGAAAATGCATGAAATAACGGGTTTTCCCAAATCAAATCATATATATTCATAACAGAAACAACAACGACTGGTATGATCCCTGGACTAAACGATTGCTTGACAAACTGAAATCTGTTTTCTAATGACACTTCTTTTCCTGTTCCATCTGCTATTGTCAGTGAGTCACAGATGAGCACTGAGGGTAGGCTTGAAGTGTTTGGAATTTTTCGACGACTTCTTTGTTTTCCTATACTTGTAAAAATAAAAAAAAGCTTTCTTGCATTACTGTGCAGCCAAGCCTAACCTTTCATTATCATCCATGTTTGACTGTAGGAAGGCAGAAGTTCACTTAAATTCTACATCTACCACTGAGTCATGACTACCATTTTGAACTAGCTTGTATGGAAGCTTCATCGTATTTTATGTTGGATAAACAGTGAGATATTATTCATTTAGTGTATTACTTGATGTTCTTCTCTTCCATATCAGAGGATGAGAGGTGATAATCATTGAATGGAACATAGCTCTTTCTTTTTCATTTCCCCTGTCACACAGTAATTCTCTTTTTTATTTCTCTCTCTCGCACACAAACACTCATCTCATTCTCTTTTTCTGTCTCTAGCTCACATACAGGCTCTTTCCTCTTTCCACTGTCTCTGTGCCGCAGGAGACACCTACTCACAAAACACACACACACACGCACACACACACAGTAAGTAAGAGAGTGTGTGAAGGCTTTACTGCAGCTATTCTTTCACAGTTAAATTCACTGCTGTACCTCGTCCTGTTCCTGCTTTAATTCCTGCTCCTGTCTGATCGGTTATGATCTGTTGCTGCTATTTCATATAATTATCCTGTCAACAATGCTATCACTTTGAATTGGGCATTCCTGTCCAATGTGGGGGCAGTGGTGGCCTGGTGGTAAGGTGCTGGATTACTGATCCCAAGGTCGGGGGTTCAAGCCCCACTATCAAC
>JAQMYF010000021.1:29800933-29820050 GCA_030014195.1 Neosilurus mollespiculum
CAATCTATGCTTCATGACATTCCTTGTTGACAGACTCTGAAATTATCTATCTATCTATCTATCTATCTATCTATCTATCTATCTATCTACCTGATAGACTCATATTCCATTTGTATTAAGTGTTGTAGAAATGTGAAGGATTAATTAAGAAAAGATGTCTAAGAGGTTAAAAAAGTCTAAAGCACCATAAAACCTAAGACACAAACACTGATCACAAATCACTGCAAACATACATAATATACAAGTATAAACACTACACTCAACTCACCAGTGTTATGGTGCATACATATGTACACCTACTCCTACTATAAGTAACAGACATTTATAGCTCTTTAGTTCTACAAAACATAATCAGCCATCAGCCATGGCATGGCCTTGCTAGAATCATGCCCTGACCAGTACGTGCTAACAGCCAGTGAAATCATACTTCACAGTAGAGTGATAAATTTGAACATTGTGGCGTGTTACACAAAGACCATATTTACAGTGTTGTGAAGCTGATCATTTATAATTCGTTTGTTGTTTGCTGATTTTCTCACATCTGTATCAGGAGACTACTGGACACATGAGGCAGTTCACACTTCATTTACCAGTGTAAATGTAACCATGCTCTGCTAAAATGCATTGCCAGGCAATCTCGAAAGTCTTTTTATTTATGTCTGTGCAATACAAATTCGAAACATGCCACCCATGTATTTTTCATTAGGTGCTTCTGTGTTTTGGCTCATTTGGCATAGTTTCCCGCATGTTCGGTTCTTAAAGCAATGTCTCCTTTGTCTCTCAGAGTTCACTGACCGAACAGAGAAGCTACATGAGTGCTCTTTGGAGAATATTACTATCTGGAAGATACAGTGGCATAGTTCTGTATAGGCAAGTGAGACTTGGTCATGTCATGTCATATGTTATGGTGTGTGTGTGTGTGTGTGTGTGTGTGTGTGTGTGTGTGTGTGTGTGTTTATATACTTACAAAAAAAATCACATTTACAAGCAATATATAAATTAAATAAACAATAATATATTGTTTAGTAATTCGGCAGTAATGCTTTTGGACCATACATAACTGATGATGGAGGATGCCTGCACAGTGTGCCCTGAGGCTGATGGATACTGTGGATTGATAGGAGGATCAATGGTAGATCGCAATAAGCAGCCTGGGGACTAAATTATTAGTGCAGCAAAGTGTAACACTATGCATTTTTAAGAGAATTCCAGAGGACTTCCTGCTCTACAGAAATTGTTTCAATCATAAAACTGATAATTCCTTGACCTTTCACCCTCAACAAAAAGGTCAGCGACACAATGCCAATATTGATTGTTGAAATAAGATGCGAAGTAAAGCATAAAAAAATATATTTTTTTACTTTGCTTATAAAAAAAGATTGAAATGCAATTTGGAGATAAGTACTTGTAAAATGAATACATGACTGGTATAAACAGCTACAGGGATTTGGTGTTCTTCCAAACAATGGGTATGAATAGCACATCTCTTTTACCAGATATGCATGAAAGAAAGCAAAAAATGCTTTGATCAGTATCACTGCACACAATCCAAAACTACAGACAACATTCTTGTATGTGAGCTACAAAATAGTTAAATAAATTTTTTTTTTCACATTTTATTTCAGTTTTACTGAGTTGAAGCAAAAAATATTTCCTCTAACAAAAAACACCAACAGCAACTCGTTTTTCCCTAACTATCATTCATAATGAGGGAAAAGACCAAAAAGGCAGATGATGCTAACCTACAAATGTTAAATAATTAAAAAAAGAAAAAATAAATAAAAAAAAAACACACATGCACAAAAAAAAATAATAATAAAGTGCCCAACAGAAAGCAATTTTTGTGAGGACTTTGATATACTGTAATAATCCCACAAGGCTTCTTCTGTGCCTGTGTGGGTTTCCTCTGTGTTCTCCAGTTTCCTCCCACAGTCATTCACATTAGGCTAATTTGATACTTTTAATTGCCCTTGGTGTGAATGTGAATAGTTGTCTACTGGTGTTGGCCCTGCGATGGTTTGGTGAGCTGTTCAGGGTGTACCCTGCTTTTGCCTGGAGTTGGGTAGGATGGGCTCCAGCTCCCCGCGATTTTAACAAAAGATAAAGCAGTTCTGAAAGAGAGATGAGCACTGATAATTAGAGCAAAGAAGGTTCAGAAGTTTTTCAAATTAGATCCCACCTCCATATCAACTCATTGGAAGTGTTGCCACAAAAAAACCCAAAAAATACAGGGGCCCAGACATTCCTGCTGAAAGGATCATTTAAAAATATGACAATATAAAACAAGCATAGCAAGTTTGAAAGCCTTTTTTGGCAAGTTTTGCCTCTGTGACCTTGAAACGTAGGTCAAGGCCACTCACACACAAACTGATCCTAGCACTCATAGTAGTGAGCCAGCACACCAAGTTTGAAAGCCCCAGGTTCAGTGCACAGTAGGTAAATGTCCGGAAACCTAATATACAGATTTGCCTCTGTGATCCAAAACCTAATATACAGTTTTACCTCTGTGACTGTGAAAAGTGGGTCAAGGTCACTCACACAGAAACTCATCCTAGCACTCATAGTAGTGAGCCAACAAGTAAATGTCTAAAACTAAAGTGTGACGGATGGGCAGACGGACGCCATTCCTATAGCTCCTGAGGAAAAAATCACGCCTGAGAACAGCCCACAAATTGATGCACCTGAACTCCGCTAAGCATCAGTGATACTACAAAATTGGAACCCATATTAAGTGTTGTCATCAGATGAGATCACAGTTAATCTTTTCATTCATGGACATCACTGGCATGTTCGGCAATAAAGAGGTACCGCATACAAGACAAAGCAAGTAATACTCTGTAAAATATGGTTGAGATTGATGCTTTTGGGATGTGGTGTGGCTAATGTCCCAGGCCTCTTGAGAAGACTAATGGCATCATGAACATTGTTAAAGGAAGACTTCGCCTTTTGTAAATATCAGAACACAGTCCACATGCAATTATTGGCTACTTGCACTGAATAGGATGTTGTGTCAGAGACCAGAAAAAGAGAAAGGTAAAACAATGACTAGAAATGTTCTTTTTATTCCAGCTTTTTTAAAGTTGTTGAGGTAAACTCCTGGGACTCTTTCCATGTTCCCAAAGACTTACAATAAGATGAGTCGGTCAGTGGTTAAAACAAGCAGTTTATTTTGTTACAGTTGTTTGCCCCGTAGGGTCACTTTTTTGTGATTACTGGTTATATCGAACTGAATAAAGGACAATTTTCTATTGGTTTTGTCCCTTAAAAAATAGAATGATAAGGATACAAGCCCTTTTTTGAAAATCAATAAAAAAAACAGAACACATAAAAAATCTGTTGCAGGAAGAATAAAACAAAATAGCACCTGAAATGTTTCATAACTTAGTTCACGTCATCTTAATTGTTGTAAGAAGAAATGGCAGCATTACAAAGTACAAAATTCTATACCATCCCAAACTTTTACAAATGTATTGCAAGAATCAACATTTAATTAATAATAATAATTTATTGTGTGTATTGTGTAAGTGCAATAGAAGTGGAAGATCATTTACAATTTTTCTTTGGGGTTATATAATTTAATTGATTTAAATTTTTTTAACTGCTCCATCCTTTTTGAGGTCCATAGAGAGGCAGGAATCCACCTTAAACAGTTCTTTCGAAGTGCCAACCCACAACCATTTTCATTCACACTTACACCTAGAAACAATTGAGAATATCCAGTTAGCCTAATATGTATGTCTTTGGACTGTGGAAGGAAACTGGAGCACACAGAAGAAGCACAGGGAGAACATGCAAACTTCACACAAAGAACTTGAACCCAGGATCTTGTTGCTGTGAAGTGGATGTGCTAACCACTGTGCTGCCCGGGTTGTATTGTATTGTATTATATTATATTATTCATTTATACATTCATTTGCCGAACTTAATCCTATTAGGGTCATGGGGAGGCTGGAGCCTGTCTCAGCTGACTCTTGGGCTAAGACTGGGCAGACCTTTAAACTAGTCTATAATCCATTGCAGGGCCAACACTAGGGGCAGCTGTAACAGCCAATTAGCCTAAAGTGCATGTCTTTTGACTGTGGGAGGAAACTGGTGTTCCCAGAGGAAACCAAAAAAAGCATGGAGAAAACATGCAAACTCCACAGTGAAACACCCAAGCCTGGGACTCGAACCCAGGACCTTCTTGCTGTGAGGTGGATGTGCTAACCACTAGGCCACCATGCTGCCCTATACTGTATTATGCTATGTTTTATTATGGTGTGTTATATAGTAAATAAATAAATACTTTCAGATGGAGATCCACTCTGCATGCAGATTACTACGATTATAAGGAGCTTCTATTCACATATTTATTAATGCAGATAATTAATGCTACTTATACTTACCGTAATGTGCCCTTTAAACTATAATGAATTGGAACATTTTTGGCATTCAGTGCCACACACTGAAGTTAGTTTGGACATTGTTTTGATTTCGTTGTAATTGATTTTAGTAATTTCCTGTAAATCGTTGTTCGTTCCTTATTCCAAGAAAGCTCCGTATAGGCTACAGGAAGGTTTTGCTTATCTGAAGTAAAGTAGCGGTTATTTTCACCAAATGGCCTCATTCGTCCACCCCAAGTGAGTTACTTTGAGTTAAGAGACATTGAGTGGAATTGTAGAGACATATCTGTTGGATGCCTGTGAAGAGTTGGTACTGGGAGACCTTGATCTTGAGGATTCTTTGGATGTAGTTGCTTCTTGGGATGCAGTTGATTCTTGGGATACAGCTTCTTCTTGGGATGCAGCTTCTTCCTCGGATGCAGTTACCTCTTGAGATGCAGCTTCTTCTTGAGGTGAAGGTGTGGGATGGTTGAGAAGGAGTTGGAAATGGAGCTTCCTATCAAAGGCCAGGAGGATGGATGCTTCTCCTGGGGCATATCTGCCTTTTGCCCCCCTTGAACTTTGGCATCTTCTGAAGTCGACTTGCAAAATGTGACTGGGATGAAAATTTACTGAGTCAGTGTGCGTATGTTTTATACCTGCGTACAAACGTCACATGATTGGTTTAAATTTTTGCACTATACTAAGAGCGCATACACAGTTTGTTAGCCATTCGGTAACACATTTATTAACATTTGTTTAGTATCCACTCTGGTTTGTTATTAATAAGTTATCAATTTGTTTTTTTTTTCATTCATTGTCAGTTTGTTCTGTTCAGCCCTCAGGAATCTATTCTGAAATTTTGAGCATATTTGGACATTTGCAATTCATTTGTGTACATTTCTTCAAGTTGTTATAGTGTGAAAGTTGCATAAACAGAACCTTACAAAGAGGAAACCTTTCAAGGAAAATTGTCAATCTATGAAAACATAAAGACATGTTCACAAAAACTCTTGAAACAACATATACACAACTCAGTGTCCCTTTGTCTTCAGTTGGACCCTTTTTATTATACTAAATGCATCCCCACACCTTGTCTCTACTTGTAAATAGCTACACACACATATATACACACAAAAACAAAAAGGTTGTGTACACATACACACTAAGTGTGCAACAATGAAACTGTACGAGCCATTTTATGGAAAATATGTTATAAAGGCTGAGACAAAAGGTGGGCTGTGTTCAGCTGTGAGGCATGCAGTCAACTGCTGCATTCAGCCATAACAAGACAATAATTAGACCAGCAGCACTGAATAAACTTGTCTAACAAACAAATGAACCATGGAGGAAACAAACCAGTGTGCACCCATAATAGATCGTTTGTCCCTGCCCTTTAAGGTGCATCACTTCATTCGCACAATTGGTTCTAAAATGATGCGTGTTTTGCTGCAAGTCAATAATTGAGAGATAATCACAGGCTTGCACACTGTAGGACAAATTGAGTCTGCTGAAGTTTCAAAGACATATTCTAAAGAATTATATTCAGATTTTTTTGCAGATGTGTGGTAGCACTGTTAGCTACCTTTGGCTACAGCCAGATGGACTGCAATGGATGAGGTGCCAAGTGAGAAAACATGTCATGTTGGTACTGTAATAAGCAGATACCACGAAGAAAATGTGCTCCTGGTTTTGTGTTCTCATATCATACAGTAGAACAATTTCCTAAATTTATGTCTGCTTATGGCATGGCACTCCCACTGGTTCACATCGGATTCTTAGTCCAAAATACTTTAAGAAAATCCTGAAATCTACTAGACATGCTCCCAACCCTACCATACAGCAGAGAAAATGGAGACAGATGAGAGTGAAACAGAGTGAAATGGCCACTGTGGGGAGCAGGAGGACTCATTAATAAATGTCTAGCCTGAGTAACAAACTTAATTTAGCACTGGTGAGAAGGTGAGAGAACATGTTGGGTTGAATATGTCATCAGCAGAGAGCAGGCACGGTGTAAACTGAGCTAGAAGTGTGAATTAAAGCATGTCTCCTTGAAACAACCATGCAGATATCACAAATGAGCACTGATCTGTCCACACCACTACCTCCTCTTGTGAGAGAGATGGAGTTAAACAGCTATAGTCACTTTCCACCAGATGAGCACTTCTGAGATGCTTGCCCAAATTACTGCATGTCTATGTCATCATTACTCACTAGTGAATAAACAAACAAACTAATACATAAATATATGCCAACATCCTTTCCAGGAAAAAAAGAGGCAGGGATTTTGAGCATCAATGTCTCCCAATAAAACAGTACCCCCGATCCCCAGGGATGGAGCCAGAACTTGGCTGAGCCCCATGTGTGACTATTTTTCACAGGGGATGGCCTCTTCTCTGACAAACAGAACAGCAATGGCACATCTGGCCCTGCGTCTCACTGTCAAGAAAATATATTCCTCCCTCTGTGGCTGTATTTGTGTCAGCTGGCAGGGTTTACCCCAGCCTCAGTTTCAAGGCCATGGGCTTAATTTCGCTCCTTTGGGCCGGCTGTAACACTCATTGCTTGCACCATTTTTTCTGTCTTACTCAACCCCCCACCCCACCCCCTTCCTCAAAGGTCATCTAGCCAGTGATGTTGCTTATCCAGATGACATGCTCAGAATAATTCAGGAAAGACAGAATAAGTGAGCAATTTTGGGAATGGTCTGCTGGCTTGATAACAGAAGTGACTGAGGAGGATGTGGCAGACAGAGGTGGGCAACAAGGACTCTGACTGAACAGAGAAAAGCATTGCGTATGGGAACAGAGCATCAAAGTATGTGTCATCCTAGTTCCATTCACAAGACCACACATCTATGTATTCATCCTGGCATCTTTCAACAGGCTGCTTTTCATAGCCTGTCATGGTTCAATCTCAAGGCTGTAGACAAGAGCTGGGTCTGCTGGAAGAGAGCATTATACGGACGTACATGAAACAGAAAGAATGAGCTCAGGGATGGAAAGTGGGAGGAAGAGAAGAGAGAGGAAGTTATAGTTCCACACACCATTACTGCCAGTCCTTCTCATTAAGTAGCTGAAGTCTGTAGGGTGTCTTTATAAATGTGAATTAAAATGATTGTCTCTCATGTTCATTTTAATAAGTACTCAGCCCACAATTTTACCAAAACGAACTCAGTAGAAGAGCTATGAACACGCTTCACCCTTAAACAAAATAGCAGTTCGTTAACAACCATCTGTACCTAACATGCATTCAAAAGCTGTAGATCAATCACAATCAAATTATTATTGAATTGCTGGCAGCATGGTGTTGTAGTGGTCAACACATCCACATCACAGGAAGAACGTCCTGGATTCGAGTCCCAGCCTCAGGCATTTCTGTGTGGATTCAACCCATGTTTGCATGGGTTTCCTCAGGGTATTCTGGTTTCATTTCACACTCCAAAGACATGCACGTTAGGCTAAGCAACCTATAGGTTATAGGTTATAGAGACTGTCCAGTCACTTCCACATGGCAAAAGCTCACATTGTGTGAAAAGAAGAATAGGCTCAAGCCCCCCATGACCCTGGTAGGATTAAGTATTCCAGCAAATGAGTGAGTGTGTGAGTGAATTAATGCTATCCTCCGTTCATCTACATAGTGGTAAAGAATTAAGGCTCTTACAGCACACCTGATACTTTGGCTGACATGATGCTTATTAAAGTACATGAATAATGGCACCCAATATTCAACCAAGTACACTTACTTTCAGTATAGGACAATGGAAACAAAAATTGCTTTTTGACAAGTAATGACACATATAATTACACCATCGCTTACTAATAAAGTTTTACTGAAGAGAACAAAGAACCTTCAACAATATAAGTCAGTGCTGTGACATCAGTCTTTTGTAAAATTAAAATTTTTTCTTTTTTTTTTTTTTTATTAAAGCCAGACAAATCCTTCCCAAGTATGAATTGTTTTATCTGAGAAGTTGTAGTTATCTGCACCGATATCCATTAGTTCAGTGTAAATATTGATTTACTTAACTATGGCTAGCAATTTTAAAGACGAAAAAACCACACAGCCTTTAAGTTACAAAATGAATTAATAAATTGATTCATGTGGAATAATGAAAGAAAGGAGAAACATAAGAAAGTTCATCCTGATTTATCCTGGGTAACAGGACCTAACAAGAACAAGTACTAAAAATCAACCCCCAAAGACATAAAGCATCTGACCATGCACTGTCAGGTCATACCTGTAATATGTTTATAACAGTCTGACATAACAGACCCAGATGTGCTGCGCTCAACATTGCTCCCTGGTTTCTAGAGAAACTATTAATTCTTCCTCAGTCAATTGGTAAAACCCACATCTCAAAAACAGATGGCAATATTAAAATAAAAAAGGCGCTGGCAGGTGTCAGCATTAAACTGTTATACCACCAAGCCAGAAATCACTGGACTGTGAGTAACAGCTTATAGCATTCTCTGCCAAGCTGCCTGTGCCAGAGACTGTCCAGTGACTTCCACATGGCAAAAGCTCACAATTGTGTGAAAAGAAGAACAGCTGTGCAGATGTACCCAACAGACAAATCTCAGAATAATGACTTTAAGATGGCCATAATCTTAATGTACTTTAACTAATCAGTTTAGATAAATGAGTATATTCCAGTTTAGTCTATTTTCATTCACATATCTGCTAAACAGTGACAGTATAGACTTTATTAAAAACAATTCACGATATTCCAAACTCTAGTGCAGGAAAGCATTAGTAAGAAAGAACCTTAATGTTAAATACATTTGTGTTTGTATACACCATGAGACATTAGTACATAAGTTTATCCTGCATATATCTGAGACAACAGAAAAAAAAACCTGCAGTATTGTATAAACCAAAAATGTAAATGATTAAAAAAGAAAAAAGAAAAAAACCCTCCAAGAGTATAAATGATTCATTAACCATGATCACTTTCATTAACCTTGATTGTTACCAAATTAAAATGAAATAGGACTACGTTAAATTAATTGGGAATTACTAATTTACTTTACACTGTGCTACAAATTACAGATTGTGATATGTATATATACAGAACATATATGGGTGGCACGATGACGTAGTGGTTAGCATGTCCGCTTCACAGCAAGAAGGTCCTGGGTTCAAGTCCTGGGCATTTCATTGTGGAGTTTGCATGTTCTCCCCGTGCTTGCATTGGTTTTCTCCAGGTACTCTGGTTCTCTCCCATAGTCAAAGACATCACATTAGGCTAATTGGCTGTTCCAAATTGTCCCAAGAGTGAGTGTACATGTGAACAGCTGAGTGTGTTGTCCCTGCGATGGTGTGGCAAACTATTCAGGGTGTACCCCTCCTACACCCAGTGGCAGATGAGAGAGGCTTCAGCCTCCCAGCGACCCTGGAAGGATTACATGTATGGTCATTTGTTTTTTTTTTTGGGAGATTGTCAGGGGTCATAATCTGGTAATCTGGTCTTTCACACAAGTTAATGTCCTTTGACACCACTCACACAACTCTCTACAGTATGCATTTACGTGTTAAGAGTACAGAGAAAACTTGTGTGAATTGTGTGAGAGATTTTGTACAGATCCAGACATCTGTCTGATGGAATGGATAACTGAAGTCAATGTGGTGAGCTTTATATTCTGCCTCTGACATAGCCCCTTGTCTCTGTGCTCAAGGAAACACTGTTCAAAATACCACTAAATTCAAGGACAAAAGAGTCAAGCTGACAGCAGGGTGATAACACTTCTATCAGAAGAAGCTCAAGAAAATACATCATCCATCTTAAATAGCACTACAGTCCATTCCTGTCAGGTAACATAATCTCACAAAAACCCTCAGTAGAAACAATACGATACAATAGATACAACCCAAGGACATAAGACTGGTTGGAGACTGAAAATTTTGTTTGACAAAAAAAAAGCAGTAAACTGCTTCAATGGTCAAAGCTTGGGCTCACTGATAGAAAGGTCAGTGGTTCAAGTCCCAGTACCACCAAGCTGCCACTGATGGACCCTTGAGCAAGGCCCTTAACCCTCAATTGCTGTTGTGTGAAAATGATAAATGTAAGTTCTTCATAAATTATTCTAACTTTTATTATTCTATTCTAGGTCACTAGACATTAGCAATTAGAGTCTCTGATTGTCTTATCTACTTTAGAAAATCAGTTCATATCCTGTGACCTTTAAAGCTGCCCAAATAGGGAAGAAAGGAAAAAAACAGAAGCGGCCATAACTCATTTTAAGCTAGAAGCTAACGCTAACTCGACAATTCCTTTACCCATTAATTCAAGACTGATTCCACAGACAGGAACAACATTTACAATTAAAGGGTTTGATGGTAAAAATGTATTTTTTATTTTCAAGAATTGGACAGTATTGGGCTGCATGGTGGCATAGTGGTTAGCATGTCCACTTCACAGTAAGAAGGTCCTGGGTTCAAGTCCCAGGCTCGGGTATTTCTATGTGGAGTTTGCATGTTCTCCCTGTGCTTGTCAACTGAGTTAGGCTCCAGCCTCCTCTGAGTTAGGTTAGAGACTCCTACTAGGGTCAATTGACAAGCACAGGGAGAACATGGAAATGAGTGAGAAAGTGAGAAGGCAGTTTTTTGGGGGTTTTTTTGGTTTGTTTTGTTTTTCACCAAGTGTGACTTTTTCGGCTTTCTGCAAGGAAGAGGCCTTCAGTCTTTGGTATGGCCTCAGGTCTGTGTCTGGAGGACAGCACAATCGGTCTGTGCAAGCCAGAAGTGCCGGTACCTTCTGCTGTTAGCTGGTTCCACTAACAAACTGGCAGTGCCTTTAATGTTGTTTTCTTCAGTCTAGACTATTTCCACAAAAAGCAACAAAATATAGAATTAAAGTATTTGAGAGTACGAACATATAGTTTTTATTTTTAATAATAGACGGGGTTTTTCTTTTTTCACCAATCATGATTTTACTGAACTCCAGAAAAGAAATAGGCCTTCAGCTAACCAGCTAGACCCATGCTAACCAGTTAGCACCATGCTAACCAGCCCTTCTTCAAAGAATATTATGATAAGAACATGTATATGTTTTTAAAGAATTCGAAAACAATAATAAAAATGCTATATTCTGTACAATCCAGAAAATAGAATTAAACAATGATTGCACTCACAATCATCATATATAACTAATAGCCCATGTGCCTAATGCCTTGCAAGGCTTTGAGTTTATAAATGACTCGCGATTATGGAACAACTGCTAATCTTGTGTGTGGCAAGACAATTATCCTATCTGAAGGTTTAAAAGATAATGTGTTTAATCCCATACATCCATTATCTGTTCTGCCTATGGGCCAGGGTTAAGGGGAAGTTGAAGCCAAGCCAAGTTGACTGTGGGCAAGAGGCAGGGTACACCCTTAACAGATGACTAGTTTATTGCAGGGCCAGCACAGTGAAAAACAACACTGAGCCACTTTGTGTTTAAACCATTATGAGAGATTAATTCTTATCTGATCTGTGCAGATCTTAGATATATCATAAACTGAGAAAAAGACTTGATGTCAGTTAGAAATATAACATCAATAGGAAATCTGAACTTCAAGCAAATGTGAATCAATTAAATATTTTTTATAGGAATTATTATGGTGTACCCGGCATATGTCACAACCAAATCAGAGAGTCTCGCAGACACAAGCTTATAATCAGATGACCATACAATCATGGCTGACATGGCCTCTAGCTCCCAGCTCAAGCACATCATTGGGTCCCCTGACATCAGACACCTCATACACACCACACCCCCCAAGCTCTTGTACACCGACTGCCTTCACTGTCAGAGCGCTCCTAAACTCCCACAGGGGAGAAGGCCGAATAGAATAGTTTTGCAATTAGAGAGGTACAGCCTAACTCCCAGCACACACACTTGTTTACTGATTATTCACACCTGCCTCTCATCCCACTGCATGCTGAACTCTCAAAAAGACTCCACACACACACACACACACACACACACTTTGCAAAGCAATTGTTCAGCACTCTGATGTTCCCGTATCTCAATTCCGTTCTATACAATGGCTTTGAATTCAACGGCTTACAATTGACATACTAAACACCGGCACAATGGCTATTAATTTCCACACAACAAATAACCCATAATAACAAAAGAAAAACATGCTTCTGCCAAATTATGCAAAATCTCGGAAAAATAAATCTCATTAAAATAAGTATCCAGGATGTTGCCTGAAGCCTACCAAATCGAGCTCAGGTGCATGCTGTTTGCTTTGATTATCTTGATGTCTCCAGAAGTTGACTGTAGTCCAAATTCAACTGAACTTGATTTAGAAAGGCACACACCTGTGTGTATAATGCCACAATTCACATTCCATGTCAGACCAAAAATATGTCATAAAGTTCCAGGTTGACCAGATTTTGTTGATATAATCAGATTTTGTTGAGATCAAGACAGAGCTCATTAGTTTGAAATACAGGGATACTGCAGCCATTCTTGATATTGAGCTCAAGAGAGCAAAAACTGGCTGTGCTGTCAGGGAAAGGTGGCATACTCTCTCTCCTCCATCAATTACAGAGACATTAGCCAATCATAGGCACCTGTGAAGTCATGCTTGTGAAGGTGGTTGGATAGTGATTTCCTCCAAGAATGGTATGCCACATTTGACGCTGCGTGAAACAAGCAGGTAAAAAAAATGCATTAGGCTGTTTTTATGTGCCTTGGATGAAGCACATGATAGCCTTTGTTCCCCCTGGTTGCTAGACTGTGTTGTGTGATAGTGAGAGCTGTCCAGTGGGTGGAAATTGCAGATGATTAAATTAAGGAAAGAATCCAGGAAAACTCACAGAAAAGAATTTGTGTTGAGCTATAGATCCGAGCAAGGGGATAAAACTATTCTGAAGGCTTTCAATGTTCCCAGAAGCACAATGGAGTCATCACTGTGAAATGAGAGAATTTTGGAACAACAAGGGCTCTTCAGAGAGTCGGCCATTCAGCCAAATTCAGTACTGAAGCTAGAAGGGCCTTGGTCAAGGAGGTGAACTGAATGGCCACACAAACAGACATAAAAAAAATAATTATAAAACTTCTGAAAAGACATCCATGTAAGAAATACTCATCAATCAGGCAAATATGGCTCAAGGGAACGTCTGAGTGGCATATGGCAGTTGCTTAAAAGTCTCTGGTGTGATGAAATGATGAATTATTTGAGTCTGAACATCATGGTGTTGAAAAAAAACTTCTGCTAATCAATGTCCATAAAATGAAGCAAAGTGGTGGGATGTCATGCAATGGGGGTGCATCATGTTATGTTTTTGAGGTACAACTCTTCAAAGCAGTGGCATGTGTCCTTTCATTTGTTTTCACCAACACATTCCTTCATTACAACACAATAAGATCACAGTTGAGACCAATTTGTCAAACCACAGAAAACACATACTGCAGTGAGTTGCCGAAATGTTGGGTCTGGGCCTGAGATCAGTTGGCTGAGTGGTGCTTTATTGTATTTTTTCCCCAATATCTTCCTGTGGATCAATAATAGTCCTATCTGTGGTCATTCATTCATTCATTTTCTAAGCCCTTTGGTCCTAATTAGGGTTGCTGGGAGGTTAGTGCCTATCTCAGCCCACTCTGGGCGAGGCCAGGGCACACCCTGGACAGCTCGCCAGGCCATCGCAGGGCCAACACTCACACAACCATTCACACTCACACTCACACCTAGGGAAGATTCGGAACAGCCAATTCGCCTACTATGCATGTTTTTGGACTGCGGGAGGAAACCAGAGTACCCGGAGAAAACCTACGCAAGCACGGGGAGAACATGCAAACTCCACACAGAAACCCCTGAGCTGGGAATCGAACCCAGGACCTTGCTCTGAGGCGGACGTGCTCTATCTGTGGTCATTACAAAACAAAAGTACACCCTTCTTTAATTCTACTTAATGTTTTGGGGTTTTTTTTTAAGTTATAAGGGCTTCTTATTGTTCATATAAAAATTTTGCACTGCCTAAAAGCAGAGCTCCCAATCTATGTCTCTACTGATAGGTATCCGAGCAATATGTTTGCTTTTCACCACCTTTCCTTTCACTACCTAATTTCTGCTTTCATTTGTTTTACCTGTCTTTTTTAGTTATTTTTTTAAGTAAGTATCCATTTAAGAAGTTTATGTTCTGTCCTCTTTCCTCACTGGATGATTTGTATTTTCTGGTTATGAGTTTTTTTAGCTTAATACATTTTTGTGTCTCTGCTTTCCTTTTTTAAGCCCAACTGATCCGGACCTCAGCATTTATTCACCCTCTTGCATTCTATTTATTTATTGATTGTGCGATTGATTGATTGTTTAACTGATTGACTGCAATTGATCGACATAAGTATGCCCAGATCACGCATCTGAACCAGAGCTCCAAGCTTCTGATTTGCTCCACAAACAATTATTTACCTACAAATCCGTCAGCCTTCCTGAGTTAGATTTTTTTTGAGTGAGTGTTTTTTCATTCTATGAGTCTGAGCGGTGAGCCTCTATTTTTGTAGGGTTTTAGATTCGCTAATAAATTGTGATTATTTTATTTTTTTTTACTTTGTTTTTGTTTTGTTGTTGATCATTACTGCATGTGCTTCACTTGCTTATGAGACTCAACATCTGAGCAGTGAACTTGGGGCTCTGATCATGCAGGCCTTCAGCCTGAGCAGGAGCTCCCATATAAAGGGTTATAAAAGAGCAAAAATGCAACAAATACTTTTTTCAGCAGCTTGGTTAAAATATATATATATATTGTCTTTTTTAATATTATCATGAACATAAACAATTCATATGTTTACAGAGGGTTTGGTTTTTCTTCATATTTCTGAGCATGAATTTGCTGAGACACACACTTCTGGGAAGAATGACACACTGTCTGGTAAACAGTTCTTCTCTTCTGTAGAATTATTTGCAGATAGCCTTATAACCCTTCCAAGATTGATGAGTAGCTACAGTTGCCTATCTGAGGTCATAGCTGTTGCCATTTCTTACAGGTTTGAAAGAGACACTCACCTCAGTGCTCCAGAACATCAAGTTTGGCTTTTATAAAGGTAGTTCTTGATGGTTATCTTGTTTAGGACCAAGATGTCATCAGTACAACTGCTAAATCATGGAAATAGTCTCCACTAAAATTAAACTGCGGAAAAAGATAATTAAATTTTCTTGATTCAAATTTGTTTGTGTTTGAAATTAGGTGAATTATTGCAGTTTGTGTTCGTCCAGCTAATATGAACCAACATGAAGGTTTTCAAAGCCCTTAAATAAAAGCAGACTCCATGCACCTGACCTTGGGATTAAACCAAGAATCCTTGAGTTGTAATACAGTACCTGTATTTCCATTAACCTGAGTAATGTGCAATTTGCAATTTTGAATGAGAAATAGAAACAGGTGAATTAAAAGAAATACATAAAATTACATTGAAAACCCAGTTAGTGACCCTGTATTCTACATTGTATGCTGCACCACCATATTATCTGGGGCCTCTATTCCATTCATGAAAAGCCATCTAATGACATCTAATGATGTCTCATTTGTCAGTTGAATTACTTGCCTGTGGAATGGGCCTACTTGGAATATCAAAATATTTTCTCCTTTCTGCTGATAAACTGTTCTGACTAGAATGGGCTGGCTACATCTGAAAAATAAGAATCAGTAGTTTGTTTATGACTGCCTTTTAGACTCTGCGGTGGTGTAGTGGTAACAAATAAATAAAACAATAAATGAGTACAAAAAAACCCTGCACAAAATATGTTATTATAGAAATTACTTTAGTCTTATAATTACATCTAATACATTTTAGATTAAATACTTATTTCTTCCCAAGTCAAAATTCTGATTTTTTCATCCACAAAGGGAAACATGCTTGACTCCCCTTTCGGAACTAAAAATTTTGATCACTGAATCCTTATATATCAGTAACATTACGTTTTTTGGCAAACAATTCTTCCAGTGCGATTGATTGTTCCCAAGAATGTGGCTTAAATTTTAATTCATTGTTAAAGGAAAATATGACTCATTAAGATCTTATGGGAAACTTTACGTTTAAGCAGTGCCTAAATATATACTGGCCTTGACCCAAGGGTCAGCTTCACACAGCTTCTTTCACACAGCATCACAATTTCTTGTTGCAACCTTGGTGTGAACTAAGAGCCTTCCAGGATTTTCCTCCACCGGTAGAGCTTATTATCTGCACCGAGTGCAAACACCATCATTCTCCATGAGTGCACTCTCACATGGAAATAATATGCTATGATCCTGCTACCATTATCCCTCTGTCTGTACATCAAGGCAGACAGTTCTCATCTTCCTCCCCAAATATGAAGGAGGCAATTACAGCTTCTAGGTCCTCTTAAACAATGTGTATACCAGAGTGATTTTTATATAATCTAATAATTGTGTCTGTCAGATATAAACTGCTAGTGCTATCTGCAACACATGGGAGACTGTGTTTCTTCATGGCAACAGTCAAGGGAGGAGGCAGTTCCTGGGCAGTTTCAAAAGGATCTTTTTTGAAAGAGTATCAACCAAAGTGATTGTGTGGGAAATGTGGCATTGATGCTTGATTGCCTTCAACATGCCTTAATGAGCTCAGTGGCTACACAATAAAATGAATAAACCTCCAGCAGATGGAAATGTACATCACTCACAGAAATATGCTGTTACGAATAACCGTTATGTAAGACTATATAAAAGTTAGTACTGATGACTAATGCAATAAAACCTTGAACATTATTTTATGATGATGTCTTTTTTAAATGCTCTGACACAACCTTGAGCATTAATGCCCTAAACTGAAAAGAATTCTTCTCTCCTGGTTTTACATTCTCACATTTATGTGCATGTATACAGGTGAAACTCGAAAAATTAGAATATTGTGCAAAAGTTCATTTATTTCAGTAATTCATCTTAAAAGGTGAAACCAATAGATTATATAGACTCATTGCATGCAAAGTAAATAATTTTAAGCCTTTATTTGTTATAATTTTGATGATTATGGCTTACAGCTTATGAAAACCCCAAATACAAAATCTCAGAAAATTACATTATTGTAAAAAGGTTCAGTATTATTGGCTCAGAGTGTCACAGTCTAATCAGCTAATTAATCCAAAATAGCTGCAAAGGGTTCCCGAGCCTTTAAATGGTCTCTCAGTCTGGTTCAGTAGAATTCACAATCATGGGGAAGACTGCTAGCCTGACAGTTGTACAGCAAACCATCATTGACACCCTCCACAAGGAAAGAAAGCCTCAAAAAGAAATTGCAAAAGAAGTTGGATGTTCTCAAAGTGATGTATCAAAGCACATTAATAGAAACTTAAGTGGAAGGAAAAAGTGTGGAAGAAAAAGGTGCATAAGCAGCAAGGATGACCACAGCCTGGAGAGGATTGTCAGGAAAAAAACATTCAAAAGTGTGGGGGAGCTTCACAAGGAGTGGACTGAGGCTGGAGTTAGTGCATCAAGAGCCACCACACACAGACAGATCCTGGACATGGGCTTCAAATGTCGTATTCGTCTTGTCAAGCCACTGAACATCAAACAATGTCAGAGGCATCTTAGCCGTCCACCAGGACATTTTAGAGCCATTTTAAAGGACATGCTTCCTTCAGCGGATAAGCTTTATGGAGATGCTGACTTCATTTTCCAGCAGGACTTGGCACCTGCCCATACTGCCAATAGTGCCAGAACCTGGTTCAATGACCATTACTGTGCTGGATTGCCAGCAAACTCGCTTGACCTGAAGGCCACTATTGAAGCATCCTGGTCTTCCATAACACCTCAGCAGTGCCACAGGCTGATAGCATCCATGCCACGCTGCACTGAGGCAGTAATACATACAAAAGATGCCCAAACCAAGTACTGAGTACATATACATGATAATATTGTTCAGAGGGCTGTCATTTCTGTATTTAAAAATCCTTTTTTTTATACTGATTTCATGTAATATTCTAAATTTCTGAGATTTTGGATTCAGGGATTTCATAAGATGTAAGCCATGATCATCAAAATTATAACAAATAAAGGCATGAAATATCTCAGTTTGCATGTAATGAGTCTATATAATATATTAGTTTCACGTTTTAAGTTGAATTACTGAAATAAATGAACTTTTGCAAGATATTCAAATTTTTCAAGTTTCACATGTACATAAAAGCAAGAGACTGAAATGTTGGACAGAACTGTTGAAAATAAAAGAGACATTTGTCATTGTTTCAATTTTTTTTCTTTTCATTAAGTAAGACCTATTTCAATTCTCTCTCTCTCTCTCTCTCTCTCTCTCTCTCTCTCTCTCTTTATCTGTGTGTGAGTGAAAGAGAGAGAGAGTTTACAGCCTGAGCTCCAGGCTATTTTACATAGAGGGTAATGAGTCTACTCACCACTAGACAATTTGTCAGTTTAAGAAAAAGCCACGCTAAGAGTGCACTTCACTTAGAAACTAGGGTTAGGAAACAGGCTTTAACCTCTGCATGTTTGGGAAAATGTGTTTTAGTTAGTTTATAGGGTAATGTATATATTAAGACCATGCATTAGGAATAAAAATTGCACTAATAGTTTAATTCTTATGAATCAGGATAAAATTGTATTTAGAAACTAAATCAACTTAATGAAACTGTCATAACTGCCAAGGTTTAATAGTGTTCATTTAGAGTGAGTCCCAAAGACCTTCATCTCCGTCACCTGTGTCTGATCAAGCAACAGACATTCCCCCAAACCATTCCGAACATTTCTGATCATTCAGAATATTTCTTTTTAATGTTACCAGCATATATATA